>CM042010.1:19703185-20213185 GCA_023525715.1 Cichorium intybus
TATATATATATATATATATATATATATATATATATATATATATATATATATATATATAGAAGAAGGATCAAATAAGAAGTAAAATTATGGTAAGAAGGTAAGAAGTTTTTTATTTACTTGGTTTTTTGACGAATCACCAAAATAAATCACTAGATGAATCAAAAATAACATGATTCATTGAAAAAAATTTCTAAAAAAACATATTGAGTGTTGGAGAAATCGGCTTTGGCGGCCGATTAATCGTTTGACGGTCTTCAACCGATTACGATTAGGCCTAATCGATCAGCTTGACGGTTTGCTGCAAAAATCGGTCCAATATCGGTATTGGCGGCCAATAAATCGGTCTTGGAGGTCATTTTTTATTTTTTTATTTTTTTATTTTTAAATGACGACACAAACATTCTCTAATAACTCAATAAACTGAAAAAATCAATATTAAAGCATAAAAATAAACAAATGTATAATTTTTGATGTGTAACTCGGAATAAAATGTATCAAACTTTGCTATTTTGTTATATTTATATATTTTTAAATGAGTTCATTTATAGTTTAGGATCTCCGATTAATCCCCGACTAATCCCTGATTAATCTCTTAACCCCACTCGACTGCCAAACTACTGTCAAGCGAATTTTACAACCTTTATATATATATATATATATATATATATATATATATATATATATATATATATATATATATATACATACATACATACATACATACATACATACATACATACATACATACATACATACATACATACATACATACATACACACACGAAGAAGAGAAAGAAACATCTAACAGAAATACTGAAAAACACTAAAATACCCTTTAACTAACTCTAACCATATAAACAGAAAATAGTGACTGTCTAACATACAAGCCGATCCTTTTCTGATAGGATCTAGTGGAGGAATAAGAGTGACAATTTTCCTTTTATTTACTTCCCGTAGATGTTGAACAATATGAGATTGTGATGTTAAACGGAAAATAAGTAATAAATATACGTAGTCAAATTATTAGTTAATTTGGGCCGAATCAAATTCGTTAATGGGCGTGTTTGGCAAAATTAGTTGGAAGCTGGTAGCGGGTAGTGGGGAACGGGAAGCTCTAGCTTTTAGTTGGTATATGACTGTTCGGCAAAAGTAGCTGGAAGCTTTTAAAATATGTAAAATGACACAAAATGACATCTGTATATGACTGTTCGACAAAAGTAGCTGGAAGCTTTTAAAATATGTTCGACAAAAGTAGCTAGAAGCATTTAATGCTATTCTAGTAATAAATGATATAATTGGCAGGAGCTTTTTGTTAAACGCTACTTCAACCAACTTTTAAAATAGTAGGGTTTTGTTTTAAATAAAAGCTTCAAGTTCATCTCGATGAACGAAGCTTTTGGTTTTTATTAGAACTATTTCTTAAACGCTAGAAGCTCTCAAACGTACTGAAACATCCTGCACTAAACACGTCCAATGTCACATGGTGTATTAGATTGCATGGGTTTATTCCAAGAAAAAGAAACTATACACTAGTCATCTACATCTAATTTGTCGCTATTTGTTCATACAAATTTGAGTTTAAATTATTCTGCTATTGGAAAAACATATTTACCAAAACACATCGTAAGATAATGTATGAAATTTATTTTAAATAATCTAGGAATATTTTCTAAGGCTGGGGGGAGCAGTCCCCTTGCCATCCCCTCGCTAACACTGTTAAACAGAAAGGCGAGAGCGAGAACGAGTGGGGGGAGGTGTTGTTTGGCGAGGAGATGTAGCCGTTGGAAGTGGAGGAAGTGAACGTTGGAGATGCTTGGTGACCTCGCTGAGATCTCGACGAGGGGAGTTTGGCGAAAGCGAGGACGAGGGGATCCGGTGCAAGATGGCGAGGCTTTGACGAGGGTTCAGTTAGCTGGAGGGCGAGCTGCTCCCCCAGCCTTAACATCAATTTGAAGTGTTTGAAACATAAATCCACGTGTCTTGTACAAGTAGAAGTCGGAACCAAAATAGCATAATGCAAGACACGAAGACTTCAAAGCATTTACGTACTAAAACCTTAAGATTACATAAAGACGGTTTGGATTTAAATTAGAGACCAAACGGAAACAAATACCTACTCGCCTACTCGGGTCCTAGCTATTAGAGTGGTTTATGTTTACAAGTTCCAGACCCCCCACATGCATTTATTTATTTATTTATTTTTGCAGAGAAAGCAATAAAAAAAAAGAAGAAAAAAAAAAAAGAAGAAAAAAAAAGACAGATTGTAAATATATGTAGGGGTAGTTGGACCAATACAAGATGCTTTGTTTTAGGTCTTCCATATTTTTATAAAGTTCTTAATCCTACAATTTTGTATTCTTCCTTTCTCACCATAACCCATGTGCAAGGATGACCCCATCTTTTCCTTTTCTAACAAGCCATGCCCTACATAAATCATATAATACTTTCTATCCAATCAATTTTCATATAGCCATGAGCTTATACCTTGACATCTGGCACTAAATGAGGTTGTACTATTTACAGTGTTTTCTTTTCATTGATTTTGGAGATCAATACTTGAATTCCCTCCAAGATTCCTTGGCACCTCAAATACGGTCAAATATACGGTCTAATGGGTTAACCTAGCTTATTATATATCATTATTTTCTTTTTAGTACGTACTCTACTGACAACTATTATCGACCCATTCTTTTGTCATGAACCAAAGAGAAATATATCACATATTACGCGAGCATCATTATTCTTCCATTGCAAAACCAAATTATCAAGTTGCCTAGTCAAACTCATCATACCATTTCAAGAATATCCATCACATCATTATATAGTTATCGTCACCTTGAGATGCTTTAAACCATTTTCCTAGAACTATGTATGTCAAAAGATGATGTTTAGCCAAACCTCGATACATGATACATGTAATTGGTGATTATAAAAGGTGTTGTTGATTTAATGTCATTGGCAATATTAAGTGATCAGAATTAACACGAGTGACAAATGAGAATTTAGACAACGATCTAAGTCAAGTAAGGAAGTTTGAGCATGACGAAATGTGAGGGTCAAGAAGACTCACATCCACGGTCAAGAGCAAAGCCTCTGACAGTGGAAAACATGCTTAAAATGAAGCAAAGTATAAGTATAGACAAGTTTGGGGTCTATTAAGCGGACAACTCAATATGCCTTCACAACCAAGCTGTGTCGCAGCGTTGGTGACTTCCTAAGTTGTCCGGAGCCAACATCTCATGGCAGCCAAACTCTTATGGCCAAGCTAATAGCCCAAGGTAGCAACCTAAGCTGCCTATAAAAACTTTAGCTTGAGCTGTCATGATTAGTTTTTCCGGAAATAGTTTTAAAACCGTTATTCCACAAATTTTGTTGTCATTATCCAATTTTTGGATAAAGTAGTATACATACTCATATTTCAATATAAAAGGAATCTCTTACGAAAGCTAACATTCCATATACTATCTAAAAACGAAATCATTGTCTTTTGGCTCAAACATTTGATTGTTCCTCACATATTTTCCTATGCCGAATTTCTCGGTAACTCAGGCTTAAGCGAGAAATATTGACAAAGAAAGGTAACTTACACGGTTTGTGAACAATCTAGATTCTTGATTACTGTATTTTCTTTTCTATCCCTAATTTCCAAAAGGGACTTACATAAACAAAGAATATGTCTCCCACTTTCAAACTTTCTTTTTGTCTCCCACTTTCAAACTTTCTTGGGATCTGCCCACCCCTCCCTTCCTATTCATGACCCTTGTTCCCTCTTTGCTAATAAACTCTCCCATATCCAGTCTGCCTCCATGCTTGCTCCTGTTACGGATGAGGAGGTTAAGTGTGTCTTGTTCCAGATGGGTGATGATAAAGCCCCTGGCCCCGATGGTTTCACGGCCAAGTTCTTCAAGTCTGCTTGGGATATTGTGGGCACTGATTTCTGTTTAGCGGTTAAGGAGTTCTTCTATTCTGGAAAACTGCTTAAGTCTTTCAACAACACCGTGCTTGCTCTCATCCCTAAGGTTGACTCCCCTTCCAAAGTCACTGATTTCCGCCCTATAGCTTGTTGTAATGTTGTTTACAAATGTATCAGTAAGATTATTGCAGAACGTATCAAGAACCATCTCTCCTCCCTGGTTGATGAAAACCAATCTGCTTTCATCCCTGGTCGGCTGATCACCGACAACGTTCTTCTTGTCCATGAGCTTATGCGTGATTATCATCGTCATCGTGGTCCTCCCAGGTGTGCTTTCAAAGTTGATATTCAAAAAGCATATGATACGGTGGACTGGTTCTTTCTTCGAACAATCTTGTTTGGATTTGGGTTCCCCAACCGTATGATTGACTGGATAATGACTTGTGTTTCTACTCCTGCTTACTCTGTGAGTATCAATGGTAATACTCATGGTTTTTTCGATGGCAAAAGGGGCCTCCGTCAGGGTGACCCCCTCTCTCCCTATCTCTTCACTCTAGTCATGGAGGTGCTCAACCTTATGATCAAGAGAAACATCTTGGTCTCCAATTCTTTTAAATTCCACAGGCATTGTGATGAGCAAAGTATCACCCATCTCTGTTTTGCCGATGATCTTCTTCTCTTCTGTCATGGCGATAGCTCTTCGGCTAGTATCATCTTTGACTCTCTTGCTGAATTCTCTGGGGTCTCTGGTCTCTATCCTAATGAAGCGAAAAGCGAAGCCTTTTACTGCAATGTTTGTGAAAGGACCAGGGCGGCCATTGAACGTATTGTTAGGTTTCCTGAGGGATCTTTCCCTGTCAGATACCTTGGGGTCCCTCTTATCACCACACGTCTCGCCCATAAGGATTGTAAAGGGCTTGTTGATAAAATCAAATGCAGAATTAATAACTGGAAAAACAAGTCTCTTTCATTTGCTGGGCGTCTCCAGCTCATCCTCTCTGTTCTTTCTTCTATGCAAATCTATTGGGCTTCTGTTTTTATTCTTCCCAAATCTATCTCTAACGAGATTGAGAAGCTGATGAGGGGTTTCCTCTGGTGCCATGGTGAGCTGAAACGTGGAAAAGCCAAAGTCTCCTGGAAGACTGTGTGTCTCCCTAAGGCTCATGGTGGCCTTGGTATTCGTAACCTGGCGGTCTGGAATGTTGCCCTTATGGCTTCCCATGCTTGGAGAATCCTTTCTAAGAAAGAGTCTTTATGGGTCAAGTGGATCCACTCGTACCGTCTTTGTGGTCGTAACTTCTGGGATGCACCCAAAAAATGCGGTTCGGGGTATGCCTGGCGAAACATCCTTGACATGCGGGGTAAGATACGGGAGTATATAGTCTCCCAAGTGGGTGATGGCTGCACTACATCGGCTTGGTTTGATAATTGGCATCCTGCTGGTCCTCTTTCTCACTTCTTTTCTGCCCGTAAAATCCATGCTGCGGGTTTCAATCCTGATTCTAAGGTTTCTGACCTTGTCCGTAACGGATGTTGGGATTGCCCCCAAAGCTGGAGGGACTCCCATACTAATCTGTTTTCTCATAACCCGCCTTCCTTATCGCCGTCTATTCCTGATAAACTGCTTTGGAGATCTTCCAACGGTCATCTTTCTCCTTTTTCTGTTCGTTCTGTTTGGAACTCTATCCGCCCCTATAATCAGCCTATCGATTGGTATCATCTTGTTTGGTTTTCTCAGAATATTCCTAGACATGCTTTCATTCTCTGGGTTGCTCTTAAAAATCGTCTCAATACTCATGAGAAAATTAAAACTTGGGACCATAACTCCAATCTCATTTGTGCCTTCTGTGGTGATTGCTCTGATTCCATTCCCCATCTCTTCTTTGAATGTTCTTACCCTTCTATGGTTTGGCATGACCTTCAGCATGTCATCAATCTCTCCTTCACTACTGATAGCTGGTCTGATATTATTAATCTTCTGAACCCCAAATCTAAGAGTAAGACCATTTGGTCCATCATTCGAAGAATTGTGTTTGCTGCTGCTATTTACCACATTTGGAAGGAAAGAAATAATCGGATTTTCAAAAATAAAAAATTAACTTATCATGCAGTAAGGAATAATGTTATAGATGATGTTAGATGTAGACTGGTGAGTCTATCTATGAAACCTTCTGCTAATGTTAATTTGGCTAAAAGGATCTGGTACATTCCTTAATGCTAATGTTCTATGCACTTTGGTCCTTTTTTCTCTCCTTTCTCCTCTTTTCTGCTTTTTCTGTCTGCTTGTTTGGTTTGTTTTTTTTGCAGGTTGTTTGGTTTTGTTCTTGTTTTGTTTCCTGGTTCCAAATCCTGTTTTGGTTCCTAGTTTAGCCTTGTTGTCCATTGGGGCCTGTCCTAATGGTCTATGTTGTTTCTTTGGTGGGGAGTCCCCAGCCTTCTATTGTATTTATTCTTTTTATTAATAAATTTGCCAGAGGTTCCGTCCTCTTTAACCAAAATAAAAAAACAAAGAATATGTAAAATTTTGAGGCATGAGATAGATCATCCTATTTGTTACCAAAATGATCGTAAAAACCTCTTTAAAAAAAGTTTAGTTACCAATGCTAACACGTGTTGTTAGCGGCCATATGATGGAAATTGTCGCGATGAAGTATTGGTGCTTTAGGTATTTAGCGTTGCTATCGTGAGTAGGTAGCGACGCCATGGTCAAGCGGTGTACTTAGCGGCACTATTTATCATATTAGTGACGCTAACTACGAGCTAGACAAAAAGTCTTTAAGTCCTTAGTCGGTCATGTTGGCTGTTGAGCCTTTGGTTTGTTCCGGTATGAAAGAAGGCCGATTCTTTGGATGTTGAAGCTTGAATTCGAGGAAGGAACATCTGGAAAAAGGAGGATCTCATATCCTAATTTTATTTTGAAAGTTTCTGGAGTCTTCGGGAATGAGGAAACGAGCTCAAGGCAGGGGGATCATACATCACGTCAATCAAGGTGAGTAACTTTACCTAGCATGATGGTTGTGGCAATATATACATGATTTATATGTTGAGTGATATATGCATGCTGATTGTATGTGTATATCAATGTGTGTGCATAATTCTATAGACGAGTATTGGTCATTATATATATATATATATATATATATATATATATATATATATATATATATATATATATATATATATATATATATATATATATATATATATATATATATATATATATATGAGTATTGGGTCCTAGATACGAGTGATAGTGATAGGTAGTAATTGGTATCGAGACGAGAACCTCGTGTCCATTTGTGTGGCAAGTCTTCAGGCAGGTTCAGGCTTTATTAGTGGTTTTCATAACAAGTACTTTGCAACCATGTGGTGTTTTATATATTAGTGGTGTATATACTAAATGATCATATGACGAGTACCTTGTGATCATACGAGTTGTAGATATAGTGGCTGGATAATGAGTACCTTGCAATCACGAGGTGGACGTAGTTATAGTCACATAGCAAGTACGATGTGACTTTGTGGTGTTTAGCCTTCATGGGTGGCGATATTATATTGCGAGGGGTGTGGTGAGCTATATGCTTGAGACCACGTGGGTCGAGGATGGGACGGGTGGATGTGGTGATGATGGAGGATTATGAATGTGGTCAATAATGTGGTTATTTTTTAATGTAGCTAAGCACTTGCTTGTGGCTATTCTTCCGTCATATGGATGTGCTAATTATTAGACGAGTTATTTGTATGCTATTGTAATATTACTCACTAAGCTTTGTAGCTTATGTGTGTGTTATGTGTGTGCATGTTAGTAGACAATATTGCCTGTCTCAGATCATGGATCAATTGCGAAGATACCCACTTGTGGTTCCAAGGATCGAGTATATGCATTTTGTAATAAATGTAAATAAATATTGAAAATTTTTGGGTATACTCGGTGCCAAAACTGGGGCGTTACACAAATCATTTTCACATTATCAAAATATGGTTTAACAAAAACCAACAAGTTTGTTAGTTACAAAAATACATATGTTATGGGTTTACAATTCATAGGATCAAGAACCATAATTAAAAGCAACATTACTATGTTTCCCATTTCAAAGCCTTCTAAATCCCAAAAGTCTTCTAGCTTAATTATCCTTGCAACCTAAGTACACATTATTTTCAAAGCAAACAAAATACGTAAGACATAATGTCTTCTGAGATACATGAGTTTTATACCTAACAAGATTTGAAAATAGATTCAAGTAAAATCTTTGATTTACATAAACAATTGGAAAATCATTTCTTTTACTTAATACTTATGATTTAAGCTTTATAATTTAGAACTTCAAGACACATTAAGGTGGTGAACATTACTAATGATACGGGTGCCCCCGTTTTGGTCTCCCCTCCACAAGACGAAACAAATTCTTCTCATGAGGTTGTGCTTGCGTATATGTCTCCTCTTCATAGGATGGAACACACAAATCCTATAAGGTTGTGCTTGGGTTCTCCCCCATCATGGAGCAAACTATATTTGTTACCATCATGATTGGTCTTAAGACTTCTACTTTTCGACGGGAGGTGCCATCCTAGTAGAGTTTATGTGAACTCCCTTCTCAGGCAAGGTCTACTTTGGACTTTCACTTTTGCATGATTTTTTAACTTTGACACATTATAACATTCTCAATAGCACATTTCAATTTTAACTTCAATAACTTTATCTTAGTTCAAGGCTTAAACAATACTTGTTACAACATTCATAATGTTCAAATGATTCAATAACGTTCATTGACTTTATAAAAACATGACCAAATGCTTAATAAGTTATTAAGTCAAGACTTATGACATATCATGCCATCAAGTCAAAACTTAAAACATATAATGCCTTACATTTCTTTTAGAAATCATACTTTACTTTTCTTTTAGAAATCATGCTTGTAGCTTTACATTAAAACTTTAAATATTATAAATTCAATTATCATTCAAAGTCATTTATTTTCAAACTAAAAAATCATGTTCTTGTTACTATGTATCCATAAAAAATCCACATGTACTCACCTTGTATTTAGGAAGAAGCTAGCAAGGTCTCTAAAGCACTCTTGCCCTTTCCTTTATCACCATTTATTAGATCACATCTAATATATATATATATATATATATATATATATATATATATATATATATATATATATATATATATATATATATATATATATATATATATATATATATATATATATATATATATATATATATGTGTGTGTGTGTGTGTGTGTATGTGTATTAATGTCTATAGCATAGTTCATTCACATATGAGGGTTTCTCACAATCACTTAATCCATTTAGACACTATGGCTGTGCAGCTAATCGCATCGGTATAGCGGTGGTATCACACACGTATCGCGGTTAGTGGTGGTCGATAAAATAGCGGTTCATTTTAGCGGTAAATTTATAGCGGTTCCGCAAATAGTGCCGCAAAATACCGTGATTAACCATGATTTTTGCTTCGATTAACCGCAATAGGAGTATAATGAAAGTTGCACCATGTAAGTAAAATTTTTTAATGTAATCACATGTTTTTATATTTTTTACTAGCTTGCTATCTTTTTTACAAAATGTAGATATAGGATGGCATTCTTATGGGATTGATACACATTTGCTGTAAAAGTTTGCTATCACAGTGGAATGTTATGCCTTAAGCCTCATGTTATGTTTTTTATATAACTTTTATGATATTAATTCTACTAGTAATTGTCTACTATATAAATTCAACATGTTATAAAAAAACCGATATACCACCATGAAAATCGCTAAATTAAATAACGGCTGGTTACCGCTATTATAGTTTTGACCACGATAACTGCATAGCATATGCATACCTAGTTGGCATGAAACCAACTTCAAGGCTACAACAAATTGAATCTTCCATATTGATACATTTGACGATATTACTACATTCCTTACTTCAATCTCCACAATAATCGATTCTAACAATTTTCATGCTCCCATTGAATGTTCAAGAACCTTACCTTGATGGTTCTTGGACAATGATACATCCAAATGATATTTTTTACTAACCATAAGCTATTTATCATCATTAAGATATAATCTATTAGCATTCTTCTCTAATTTCATCAATGAAATTCCTACTTATGTGAATCAACTGAACTTTTAAGATTTGTTGGGGTTAAAAGAAAAAGAATTTTTAACTATGCATCATCTAACCATTCACAAGTATTATCCATCATCAATATCATGTTATTCCAAATTCTCCAAAAATTAGGGTTCATCACATATTTCAATTTCTATGGATTTAGCTCAAAAAATTATGGAGAAGTGTTTCTTACCTTGAGATTATCACTTTTCACTTAAAAGCCCTTTGAAACACTTGAATTTGAAACTTGATTAAGAAAACACCTAGTGTAATCACCAAGAACACACCTAGTTGTGTTTGAGAGAGTTTAAGTGAGAAAGATGGTGGAAAAAATGACCAAATGACTAAATTTTCATCCCTTAAGCTGATAATACTTGGTGTGATTTAGCCTGTCCATGCACCTTCATGCGCCCAAAAAGTGGCCAACTCAGTGATTCACGCGACCCCCGTGACCCTTTGCATTTTCTTGCTCGACCCACGTGATCTTAACAGGAGGTTCATCCCCAAATTGCAAAATACCTGACCTCCGTATCCCCTTTGTTATTCTCATGTGACCCTCACAAAGTGCAGCCCAACACTTAGAACAGTTTCTAACATCTTTTCAGCCTTACTCAATTTTGTTCCAACTTGCAACATTCATATATTTTTAATATGAAATCCATTTTCCACAATCTTTATATGCACAGAAAGGTGAGAATCTAATATCACTACTAGAAAAATAGCTTTTAATGACATACGAACTATGACACTCACTAATTTTATGACACACAAAAACATATGTCATAAAAACAATGTCATCTTTTTATAAATTCTGAAGAATTTATGACATACATAGATGTATGTCGTGTTTAATTGTCATAAATGAAAATAAAAAAAACGCGCGATGCTTTTTTGTTATTGTGTGTCATCTTGAAAAAACAATGTCGTCTTTTAATTTCCTGCTCCATCACTCGTATCTAGGTCAAAAACACGAATCCTTAATTTCCAAGATGTGAAGTTCTCTCTGCCCTCTTTTCTCTTCGGCCTCTCAATTTTTTGGAAGCGTGACCGTCGATTTGCTTCTCCAGTAGCCATCTTTCGCTACCAAAGCTACCTATTCTTCTTTGTATCTGTCCCATCTGTGAATGGAGTATAGCCGGTCGATTTTGTAGAAGGATGTAGCTCATTCGAGATCGCTCAATCGGACCACCACTGCACGTACGATGTAGCGTGTTCGAGACCACTTGAAGCTCGTCGTCAAAACACCGCTGCATCTAACCTCTCTCACCATCACCATCTGCTACTACCATCGTCGTTCTCACCATCACCATATGACCACTACCACCGCAGCACCATCATCTCCTTGATAAATCAAGATGGTAAAGTTCCATTAACTAAATCTCGCTGCTACCAGATCTATATAGAAGTACAAGAATGCTTTGGGTTTTATGTATATCTTGCTGCTACCAGATCTCTGGTTCTTAACGACATGAAATATGTGGCCTATGATATGCACTATAAGTGTCTGATGAAATGACTGATTGTGTTTATTTCGAGTTCCCAGGTATTTTGAAGTAATCTATTGTATCATAAGCTATCAGGTTATCCATTTGTTCTTATAATGATTTTTGTTTCATTTGGTTTTTAGTTTCTGATATGCACTGTAAGTTTTTGATGAAATGCCTATGATATGCATCGGTTATCATTATCATTTTGGTTTCTGATATGCATTGTAAGTGTTTGTTGAAATGAAATGTCTATCATTTTGAGTTTGCAGGATTTTTGAAGTTATCGTTTGACCCCCAATCACCCACCACAGGTTACTAACTTCCAATGTACAATTTTTATTTCATTTTCTATTAGATCGAAATTCTCACATGAGATGGTACGTATTCCTCTACATTGATCGAGATATGTTGGGTTGTTGACTATATTTATTTCAACCTTGATGGTGAACACACTAACGTTTAGTTTCTCTAAATAATGTGCAAAAGTAACTTTTAGTTTCTCTGTTTGTATAGCATGCGACATCTGTTTGTATACTCCCATGAATGATATAATAATTCAATATTGAAGTCAATCGATGAATGATTAACATGGGCACATCATGTGAAGGTAATGATTCGATGTTCCCACAATGTTGCTGTCTGTTCTCCAGTCGTTTGGATGTAGAGGGTGATAAAAATTGGGGACACATTAGTCCTTACATTATTGGATCAAAAAGAAGTCAAGAGTACCCCTTACGATCTATTGCTTCAAGGAACTAGAGATTAGAGACTCGGTAATTGATATTCCTTCTCTGTAAATGTGGTGATATTATTTATGATTTTTTACGTTTTTTTTGTATAATAGATTTTCTTTTCATTTGGTCTTGATGTTGTTGGTTTTTTTAGATTATATCATGATATTCCATATTCGCAACTAATGTTTATAAGAGTAGCGCGTTGCATTTTGACAGCACAAGTTCATTCCCTGCTGTTTTTATCTCTACTGAAGCACCATGACCGGTAATGTATTCACCTTAAGTTGGCTACAAAATGTTATATTATCTTTCTTTCGGTTAATTGTTAATTGTTAGAAATTTCTTTTTTAATTGGGCAAATGAGAGTCTATACTTTATATTGGTATTCTTTTTTAATTGGGCTAATGAAAACCGAAATGAGAGTTTATACTTTATATGGGCAAATGAGAGTTTATACTTTATATTGGTATCCATTGCCATTTTTAATTTGCAACTGAAAACCGAAGAAAGGAAGTTCAGTCGTGTGATATGGTAACTTTGATTATTTGCTTAAATGATCTTCAATTTTTTTCCTACTGTTGTGTGAATTATTTCAGGGAAGTATATGCAGTTTCAATTCTTGGGCCTTTTCTTTGTGCATAATTTAATATTTCATTTTTGGTGATGGGTGTTGTTTCTTTGTAGTAATTTGATGTGGAATGTTTCATTTATGACAGCGTTTCAATGGATGGTATCAACAATCACTCCAACACATCAAGTGGTAGAATTTTTGATAACTTTCTTTGGTAAAATGCAAGGATTAGTAATATACTTTCATTTATTTTGGTTATTATTTTGTATTAGACATACCACATTGTGATGATATGACAATGATTTGTATTTGTATTATTGATTTCTTTTATATTACGAGACTAAATTTAATGCGTGATTTAATTTTAATATTATTAAATCTAATATATATATATATATATATATATATATATATATATATATATATATATATATATATATATATATATATATATATATATATATATATATATAGTAAATACATATTATTTGTTTAAAAAAAATTTATGACTTACATTGTAAGTCATAAAGGTTTGTCATTAATGTATGTCGACACACAAATGTGTGTCATCTGTCACTTATGACAAGGGCTTCCTTGACATACATTTGAGTGTCATCTTTACCCTTTAATGACACGCAATGCGTGTCATTAAAGGCCTTTTTTCTAGTAGTGTATACAATTTACCTCTACTGAAGTTCCTTTGAATCTTTCCATATTTTACACAATTTGCGGATAAACTTGGCTAGAACTCGATTTTTGACTTTTCTGGTCCAACTTCAAAGCTTCATAACTTCCTCATCTTAACTCCAAATGCTTTCATTCTTTTTCTTGTGTTTTCCTTTTCTCAAGGAGTAAATTTTTTATAATTGGAAATATTTTCCAATTCCTTTCCTATTTTGAGATTATCATTCACAAAAAGTGTACTATAAACACTATCTTTCAAACAACAATTATAATTTCATTTTTATTCCCGTTTCCACCTAACTTATTTCTAGAAGACACAGTTACCATAAATAACTTAAATTCACATATTTTCACATTTTCGCACATTTTGATCATTTTGCCCATTCCATTAAGCGCTTAATAAATGACTTAATATTAAACTTTCATTAAGTCATACTTAACATTGGTTTATCATATTACAAAATTTCATGTTGTTACAGATAAGACCTCATTGGGTCATATAGTAATGCACAGGACACGATGCGTCCAAGAGTAGGATAAGATGTGTACAACTTTTAGAGAGCTTTCCTTATGCTATTTTAAAGTTTTCTTTGGACTAGTGGTCTCTTTAAGACACAAGTTTGATATAAGTATAAGGATAGGGTTGATGTATATGGTTTATTGTTATATACTTAATAGAAACATTGAGTCAACTTTATAAATAGGTGGATGGTACATGTATTGTTATACTCAAGGGTTTTTGTAGTATTGGCAACTTCTAAACTGGGAGGAGAAGCATAATAGACTACTAAAGCTTTAGTAGCTAGACCAACTTTAAGGTGAGTAGTCTCTTACACCTTAATGAAGGATATTCATCATGATAGTTGACGTCGTAATGATGGATTGATATATTTTAATGTTAATTGAAAAGAATAGTAGTCGAGTTAGTGAATCACATATGATTGTGATTGTAAAGTTGAGTTAGTAAATCGTATCTGATTGTTATTGGTATTGCTAAGCTGGTAAGTTATAGCTGATTATGACTACCAGGTAGATTAAATGAGTCATAGTTGAAAATAACTAGTGTATCTGAGCTAGTTTATTGTAGCTGGTAATGACTAATGTAGTTAACTTGGTGTGTTGTAACTAATAATGACTAGGTTAGTTTAGGTGGTGAGTCATAAATGATTTTGGTAGGTGTGATTAAGTTGGCCGATCATACCTGATTATGATAACGAGCTGAATAAATAAGGGATTATGATTAATAAATTTGAATAGCTAGCATATATATATATATATATATATATATATATATATATATATATATATATATATATATATATATATATATATATATATATATATATATATATATATATATACACACTAGTACAAAATTGCACATTGGTCACGCCAAAAAAATGTGACCATATGCGTTTGGTGACAATTTATTTTTCCACTGAAAGTGTTGCCATAGGCTTTGCGATATTAGGTGTCATATGGTCACTTTATAATATTGTGTCCGTATGCCATGAAAAAATGTGGCGGTATCATAAAAGTGTGGCCATTGAGTCGAGAAATTTGTTCCAAAATCACTCAATTTTTCCAAGATTGTGGCGTTAAAGCGTAAGTAGACACACAATTTCAATATTGTAGTGACTGTATATAATGAATTGTGACATACAAGTATATTCAATGAAGCGTTATACTAGTAATTTGTCACACAATTAGAAGATTGTTAAGGCTATTGGGTTATGTTTGGTGACAATTATTTACCATGAACATGACCATGTTTACTAAATTGTGACATGTATGTAATTTCAAAAGTAACAATTTGGTAGCATCTAGTCATACAGACAATATATCTAATGTGACCAATACTAGTTTATAGAGACACACAATGTCAATATTGTAGTGACCGTATATAATGAATGGTGACATACAAGTACATTCAATGAAGCGTTATACTAGTAATTTGTCACACAATTAGAAGATTGTTAAGACTATTGGGTATGTTTACAGACAATTATTTAGCATGAACATGACCATGTTTACTAAATGGTGACATGTATGTAATATTAAAAGTGACAATTTGGAAGCATCTAGTCATACAGATAATATATCTAATATGACCAATAGTAGTTTATAGAGACACACTATTTCAATTTTGTAGTGACTGTATATACTTAATAGTGACATACATGTACATTCAATGAAGCGTTATACTAACAATTTATCACACAATTAGAATATTGTTAAGACTATTGGGTATGTTTGCAGACAATTAATTACGATGAACATGACCATGTTTAATAAATGGTGACATGTATGTAATTTAAAAAGTGACAATTTGGTAGCATCTAGTCATACAGAAAATATATTTAATGTGACCAATATTAGTTTATAAAGACACACAATTTCAATATTGTAGTAACTGTATATAATGAATGGTGACATACATGTACATTCAATGAAGCGTTATACTAGCAATTTGTCACACAATTAGAAGATTGTTAAGACTATTGGATATGTTTGCAGACAATTAATTACGATGGACATGACCATGTTTACTAAATGGTGACATTTATGTAATTTAAAAAGTGACAATTTGGAAGCATCTAGTCATACAGACAATATATTTAATGTGACCAATACTAGTTTATAGAAACACACATATATACAATACAAATAAAAGTAACCATAAACCAAAATGCAAGGATAATAAAAAACAAAACGATATTATAAATAATTCAAATGACATTATGTACATTAGATACCCAAATAAAGTAGGTAAACATAAGTGTTTGTAATAACCAGTGTAATAACTACTTAAATGAAGTAAAACGTCATAAACCAAAAGGCAAAATACAAAAAAAACTACTCTTTCATGTTGAGGGAACGGTTCTGTGTTATCTTGGCAAGCAACCCATTAGGTATATAATTCTTGCGCTTCTGTGAGGTTTGAAGTACATTCTCTTGATCTGGTTTGACACCTGATTTGCCATCTTTTTTGACAACAGATTTGGCAACTGGTTTCTCTTGAGCTAGTTTGTCACCTGTTTTGCCAGCCTCTTTGACAACAGACTTCAAAACCGATGTCAAGAGCAAGCACCATGCGGTTCGGTTCGATATTTCACTATAACAAACAAAAAATCATAGAGTGTAATAAGTGTTGTGAAACGTAACTAATGCAACTTGAGAAAAAAATTAAAGGGATAAATGCAGAACATTGTACTTTCATTTCATTCTATTATAGCATGGAACTTCAAATTTTTTACATTAAGGCATTGTAGTTTCATTATTCAATCAAACTGTAGCATTGTACTTTCAACATTTTACAAATTAAGATACTCTGCTTTCAAGATTTTACAAATTAAGATACTCGTTGTGGTTTAAGACGTCCATCATTGCAGCAAATGCTCCGACTCCAGGAAGAATGAGGCACTTTGCATTCAGAATGTCCTCTGGTGTTTGAACCTAGGACAAATGATAACCGCCATATCCAGAAAGTGATGAATGGTATGATTAAAAGCCATACAGAAAGTAAAGGAATAAGATCTTTAAAACTTCTAATTTTGAGTCATTACATATCATTAAACGATGTCAACTCTTTTAGTTGAACATTTGAAATGGGTTGAAGATGGGCAAGATGTAAGCATTAAAATACAACAAACTTGTCTTATAGGTGGTATTACCTACTCTTTCTAATTACAAGTTAGTAGTGTATACATATTTTTTCAATAAAACATTTCAGGCATGTCATTGAATACTTAGTGTGCATGTAAAATTAGAGATAAAATGACAAAGAAAGTTACGAAACTATGTACCTCTTCTTTAAATATTGTTGTAAATGAAACCGAACTAAAATCCTTTATAGCAACTTCTGTGGTCTTGGATCTACCTGTGAAGTCAATTTCTGGTGACAAAAAAAATCTACACAATAGACACAGATTGTATGTTAATACAGAAATAGACATTGTTTTTACTTAAATGACTTAATAAGGACATGACTTAATCTGGTAAGTTATTATACAGTATCAAAAGATCATACCTAGACATAGGAGGGCAATAGTGGTTGCACAAGGTGTCAATTTCCCAAAGAGAACCCCCTGCAAAACTTTCATCAATAATGATTAAATATAAGAAATAACAATATACTTTTGCATTTGTCAAGGGTATTCTTGCCTTTTTCACTTAACCTCAATTTTTGCTTGATAAGTAGCAAATGAAGTGAGTTGTTTTGAAGTCATTTCAACCATTATAACTTCTGGTTCTGCAGAAATCAAGAAGATGAATGTTAGGATTATTGGTTTACCAGATAGAGTAAATAGAGTCTAGATAAGATCAATCATACACAAAAAATTGAAACCATTTATAAAATTTATTTAAAAAAATTAATAGTACATATACCTTAACAAAATAAGTTAATAACCATAGAATTGATACATTTAGAACTTGATATCAAACATTGGAATAGAAGTTGATATCAAACCTAAGAAATTAAACATTGGAACCAGAACTTAGAACCAGAACTTAGAGTACAAAACACAACAACACAGACAATAGCAGGGGTTAATTAGTAATTTAGTTTACATGGAATGGAATTTGGAAATCCAGGGGTTAATTAGTAATTTAGTACCTCCATTGTCGGTCACAGTCACAGAAGTTGGCTCACAGTCGTATAAACTGGGTTCAAAGTTGGTGACTGCTTCTCTTCCGTTACATTTTATAGCAGCCTTATCATAAGCCCTAATAGATTATCAACAATTAAATCGTGGTGTGAAAGAAAGAGTCAAATCAAATGGCTCAAAAAGTCAAACCTTTCAGCTTCGATCGTATGCTCTGTAATGGAAGATCAAATTCATAAGGAGTGATTTATGTGACAGGGTAAGGTTAAATAAGAATAAGACAAAGTAGATAGTTTGTTACCTTGCAGCAGCATGTGCAGTGTCAAATCCACCTGCAAAATCAAGCATAAACAATCAGACAAAAGCAAACACGTTAGCTATTGGCCAAAGAACATGATCAGGTTACTGTTGAATTAGGAAACAAAAGAGAATACAATACAATTCGGTATTGAAGAACCAAAAAGGTCAGATCCTTTGGCAAAGTTTTGATTATCCGACTGATACTCTCCTGCCTTCTCAAACACTAACAAAGAGCAAAAGCTTGATATCTGCATCCAGAAAAGGAAGCTTTGAATCTGGGTATTTTGGTTAAAGCTATAACAGTGTTAACGTTTTAATACTGACTTATGATGGCCCAGAAATATCAAGTGTGTACTGGCCTAGTCCTGATCCTGGTTTTAATGTTTGGATGTTTGGAAGGACCTCCTATAACAGTAGGAGAACCGCAGTTTTAAACGATTTGGGTGAATTCAACTCGAGTGATTGGTGGCACTTTACTGCTTCAGATACGGGCTTTGGGATTAAAAGGAGGCTAACCATGGACCACGATGGTAATCTTAGAATTTATAGTTTGAACGAGTCAACTGGATTATGGTCGATCTCATGGCAAGCTATTACACAACCATGTTATATTCACGGAATCTGTGGGAGAAACTGGATTATGGTCGATCTCATCGCCTTCGTCTTTGGAGAAATCCTCAAAAATTAGGAACTGAAAAATGAATCCAAATAAGGGAGTCCACATTAAAACTAATATTAGTCAGAAAGAAAGAGCAAGGTGAAGCAAAATACATCATAGAAGGGAATCTGATAAGGTACGCTTGAATATACTGCAAGGAACATCCTTAAATTAAACTCGGAATTCAGCCCTTCAATCTGGTTCTAGGGCTTTTTAGTGGTGTTGGCGACGAAGGTGGACTACAAGATACACCATAGAAGGAATCTGATAAGGTACTCTTGAATATACTGCAAGGAACATCCTAAAATTAAACTCCGAATTGACCCCTTCAATCTGGTTCTAGGGTTTTTCAGTGGTGTTGGAGACGAAGGTGGACCAAGTGTGGGGTGAAGGCAGATGGAAACGCTAATGCATAAAAAACAAAGATGAGACGAGACCTTAATGATTATTTCGTTTTAATATATAATGATATAGAGAGCATTTTGGACTCAACGAGTTTAATTTTGTTTTGAAAGATTCAAAAGACAAAGCCAATAACCGATGAGGGATAATGATGACTGGTGGAATAGTTCTACCTTAAATTGATGTTGCTACTACGTTTCTTGACTTCAATTCGATTGCAGCGACCTCTAACAACGATGATGGTGGTTCTCGATTTGTGAAGAGTGAACGAACCTAAATCTAATTTAGGGTGATTTTGGTATGAAGAGGCGTATATGTTGATCGTGGTGGTGACCGGGAGTGAGTTTTGAGAAAATAAAATTGAATAAGTGGGAAATTCAATTTATTTTAAATTTTCACTCGAATTAAGAGGTAAATTTTAAATTTTTTTCATATTTTCATTAAAATTAAGTGGAAAAATCAATTTATTTAACAATTTGGTGAAATTAAATGGTAAAAAACCAAAAATATAAGCTTTTAACATATTATAAATATTTATTATTATTTATTATATTAATTATTTTATGATTTTTAATAGCATTCAAATAGTATGTTAATTATTTAATTGTATCAAATATCATATTTATTAGATAGTAACTTATGGTTTATGGGTCATGACTTACGGATTAAGGCTTATAACTTATTGCTTAAGACATGTATGTTATGGCTTATAGATTGTGGCATGACTTATGAGTTATCGACATATGGCTTATACCCTATGACTTAGGGCTTAAGGTTTATGAGGTATGAGCATTAAGGCTTAGGGTTTGTAACTTATGGGTTATGGATCTTATGGCTAATGCATATACCTATCACAACCCTACCTGGTTGACCATAACCCATCAAAACCCTTACTGGTTGACCATAACTCATAACAACCCTTACTGGTTGACCATAACTCATCGCAACCCTACCTGGTTGACCATAAACCATCACAACCCTACCTGGTTGACCATAACCCATCACAACCCTACCTGGTTGACCATAACCCATCACAACCCTACCTGGTTGACCATAACCCATCACAACCCTACCTGGTTTACCATAACCCATCAGAACCCTATTTGGTTTACCATAACCAATCACAACCCTACCTGGTTGACCATAACCCATCACAACCCTTACTGGTTGACCATAACCCATCACAACCCTATCTGGTTTACCATAACCCATCACAACCCTACCTGGTTAACCATAACCCATCACAACCCTTACTGGTTTACCATAACCCATCACAACCCTACCTGGTTGACCATAACCCATCACAACCCTTACTGGTTGACCATAACCCATCACAACCGTACTTGTTGACCATAACCCATCACAACCCTTACTGGTTGACCATAACCCATCACAATCCTTACTAGTTGACCATAACCCTACCTGGTTTGCCATAACCCATCACAACCCTACCTGGTTTACCATAACCCATCACAACCCTTACTGGTTGACCATAACCTATCACAACCCTACCTGGTTTACCAAAACCCATCACAACCCTTACTGGTTGACCATAACCCATCACAACCCTACCTGGTTGACCATAACCTATCGCAACCCTACCTGTTGATCATAACCCATCACAACCCTACCTGGTTGACCATAACCCATCACAACCCTACCTGGTTGCCTATAACCCATCACAACCCTACCTGGTTGACCATAACCCATTACAACCCTATCTGGTTGACCATAATCCATCACAACCCTACCTGGTTGACCATAACCCGTCACAACCCTATCTGGTTTACCATAACCCATCACAACCCTACCTGGTTGACTATAACCCATCACAACCCTTACTGGTTTACCATAACCCATCACAACCCTACCTGCTTGACCACAACCCTACCTGGTTGACCATAACCCGTCACAACCCTATCTGGTTTACCATAACCCATCACAACCCTACCTGGTTGACCATAACCCATCACAACCCTTACTGGTTTACCATAACCTATCACAACCCTACCTGCTTGACCATAACCCATCGTACAGATCAACCTCCCCCAGGAATTCTAGTAACGACCATTATTTGCAATTTTTTCAAATACTATTTTTTTCACGTGGATTATTGTATTTTGCAAGCATACTCTCTTTTTATTATTTTCTGTCATGCAGGGGAGATATGGATGAAGTTAGATGGAGATGAATCTCCAATTTGCATGATCATAATGTCATCGGCTTCCTCGTAGTCAAGGTAAACTTAAGTTTATGGTATTGACTTTTGTTTGTTGTCTTTGTTCTAATTTGCAAAAAAGATTAAATCCTACAAAATCTCTGCTTAATCGACAACGTAAATGAAATCAGGGTTCCTAATTTGGTCTAACTGTATATCTCTAGAAAATCTCTACTTATTCAATATCATTGTATTTTCTTATTGATAAAAGTTCGGTTTGGATGAGTCTTTGTGTGGTAGATTTGCATTGCGATCTCTCACCCCTCCGTACTGCTGCGATACCCAAACTGCCACCTACTGGTTCGACCAATTAATTAGGCGACCACCTTCCATCTGGTATTTTACTGTGTTTGGATATCTGGGTCATAGAGATTGATTACACTTATGCTTTAGATTTTATTCGTTTTTATGTTTTTACATAGATAAATTACTAAAAATTTATGTATGTCATAAAATAACCGTCGGTCTCAAAATTTCAAAAATCCCGCTAATAGCCTGGTACCAAAATAAAAGTGTTTGAATGAAATTTCGCGTAATTCAAATAAGAATCGAACATTGGAAATAGAGCCTCTCCACCATTTTTGTCTTTCCCGCCTCCAGGCTCCACGCATCATTCACTCGAAAATTCAAAATGCAATTACCAGAAAACCTAATCTTTCTCACCATCACCGGCTCCAACACCACCATCCATGATATATCGCCACGTTTCCGCCATTCTACCCTAATCAAAATCAAAATTGAAGCGCAAATCCTCTAAATCTCAGCATATCCCCTTCAAATCCATCTTTCGCCTCCTCCGTCTCTGTTTCTTTCACTGTAGATTGTATATACACTCATGTTGCATCATTGCTATGGAAGAAATACATCTACTGATCTATAGACCCACCTTAGCTTTCGTCGGAACTTCGCCAGAACACCGAGCTCTTGATATTTTTTGACCGAAGGTAAATTTCATAGAATTTTCGGTTGTTTTTTATCCACTTTATTGGTTGCTTTTCATCCATTTTGAGGTTTTGGTTTTGGTTTTTGTTTGTAGCACTTCCCAGTTTCCCTATTTACTTCATCAATCACTTTCATCTTCTCCTCCCTCTCTCTCTCTCTCTCTCACTCTCTCACTCTTCCCTCTTCTAGCTACCCTGTCGCCGATTCTTATTCTACCACCACTACCCTGTTGCTGATTCTTATTCTACCACAACTGCCTCCTCTAATCGGAGATGAAGCAATGGATATGTGTTTTCCAAAATTCTCTTTTCTCTATAGACCTATTTAACTCTAAAATTATATTTCTTGCAGAAATAGTCCATTGTTTATTATTTGCAGTATCTTACATGGTCAATTGGGGATACAGGGTATGGTTTGTTTAAGTGTCGGTTGTACTTCATATACAATATAAAGACCTCAATCTTGATCGGATTAACAGATGATAACCGAATCGGAGTAAAAGAAAAATAATTTCAGCTTTAACCGATTTTTATGTACCTCTACTTAGAAAGTTAGACTAGATTATCACATTTTGGCACAGGATCGGTTAATCAAAGCCCAATTCTAGCACAGTCCAAAAACCTGTTTAGGTGCACTTCAAGTTTGTTATATGAATCATGAATTTTAGGAGTCTGGTTAATGCATCACTATAGTATAAAGCTGTTAGTTGGCGTTATTAATTAGTATTTCTTTATAATATGAACTCACACACGACTAATCTTACTCTTAAACATCCTTTTGACCATAGACTTAAATCCTTAACGTTCTATATGTTCTTAATTATCATCGCTACTAAATACATCTTAATATCTCTCTTTTTTATTCAATGTGTGTTCCATAATTACTACGAGAAGACAAGCTATCAACGATCCAGATTGGGTTCAAGATGCAACCATGAAGCTGATGGCAACATATAGGACAACTTTGTGAACCTACTCCAAAGCCATAAAACTCGATGAACGAACTAATAAAGCATCAATGAAGATGAAGACAATCTTGAGAAGAACGCAAGATTTTTTTTACCCGGAAGGTGTTTGCAAAAATGCCTCAAATAAGAAGGCATGCGATTTTGGGTTCAGTGATGAAGCTAATTTATTCCTGTGGTGAAACTGATTTCAGTTTACCTTTGGTTTTGTTTCCAGCTGAAAAGAACTATCAAAAAATTGGATTGAACTTTGTTCTAAAGATAGGAAAAGAACAATCACATGATTTTGTAACATGGTCTTTTTTTAGTTTTCTATAGATTTTGTAACTGATAAGTTCCATTTCCAATTTTACAGTAAAAAAATGGACGATTGATTACGGTTAGGCATGCTATTTATGATTCTACAGATTTACCAATGGCTTATATTATGCGGGATCTTCATCTGCTTTAAATCTTGTAAGCATGTTCTTGAAGTGCTTTTTATGTCTATATGAATGTGTGTATGATTGAGTCTGTATGACTGTTTATATATGTATGTGACTTTATTCATTATTGATAATTACTATAATTGGGGATGAGAAATTGTATTGGTTCCTAATTTTTGTTCCTAACTTTATTTCTAACCATTTGAAAAGATGACAAGTGTAAAGTTTAATAAAATTAATAATATTTTAATCCACTTGTCATCATTTCAAATGGTTAGGAATGAAGTTAGGAACAAAAATTAAGAACCAATACAATTTCTCATTGGGGATATACACAAAGTATGTTGTTATTGAGTCTGTATGATTGCTACTATCAAGAGAATTGACAAATTATTTTTGCTCTAATTAATGCTATAAGTTCTGCTAAACTTGAAAGTGGGTGCCAATTTCATTTGTAGAAATATATTGAAATAAATAAAGTACACTGTCTATATTGTTATTGAAAGTAAAATATGTTGTTATTTTTTAAGTGAACAAGATCATGTTACATAAGTCATACCCAACAAGATAGCTGATAAAAGACCTTTTATATGCAACAGGTCTGGAAAGAGTAAAGTTTTGTTCCTGATGGCATGTCGAACAATGAAGATTTTGAAGACAAATCACTTGAAGAATTACTTGCAAGTATTGGGTTAGTTCATACAATTGATCCATTGGGGGCAACGTGGATGAGTATATAAATTGATGATCTTCTCGAAGAATGTATCTTTCGTGACAAACATTATTTATCCATGATATTTCTTCTATTTAAACAATATTTTTTATAACTCTGAAATAATTCATGGTATTTGACATGACATTATTGTATGTAATGGGTTTTCTTTTATATATTGAGATGTTATTTTGTATTAGCGTTAAAGTGATTAAATTTGAATTTTAGTAATCTACAAAAACTATATATATATATATATATATATATATATATATATATATATATATATATATATATATATATATATATATATATATATATATATATATATATATATATATATATATATATAGACACACACACACACACACACACAAAACGTAAAACTAAGACATACATTTACGACTTACATTACGACTTATGTCATAAAATAAAGTCATAAATATAAGTCGTAGATGTTAGTCGTAGATTTATGACTGACAAATGTCTGTCATATTTCATTTATGACTGGGCTTTCAATGACCGACATTTGTCTGTCATCTATACCCTTTAATGACTTGTCAGTCGTTAAAGGCCATTTTTCTAGTAGTGATATTTGGTTTGATTTAAGAATATTAAATTATTAATAATAAAAACTTGTTTTTTATTACATTATATTGTATATTTATATTTTTGTTCAAACAATAATAATAATAGGTGTCTAATATGTGTAATTATACATGTGGGTTCTAAAATACAAATGTGTGACTAAATATAAAAATAGTCACGATAAAAGAAAAATTAGTGATTGTAAGTATTTTATAGTCACAATTTTATCATATTTGTGTGACAAAATATAAACAATAGTCACACAGATTTTTTTATGTGTCTGAATGATATCAAATGTCATGGTAACAATAATTTCTTGTTACTACCGGATGAACGATGGTCATTATCTAAAAATATTTGTGTGTCTATAAAGAAGTTATGGCTACAGTCATTCGAAATAATGATTGATTACAACATATTTGGCCACGGTTTGCTTAATTCAATGTGTCTAAAATCTCAAATAAATAATATTTTACCATTTATATTATATATAATTTTAAACACGTATAGTAAACTATATCGTGACCATATAATATTTACACTCACAACTTTTCTCTTTTATTATGACAATTGTTTGTTTTAGACACATATAAGATATTACGAAGTGACTATAACATGGTTATAGTTACCTGTATTTGATCTTTAACTAAGTGTCTAAACGGTACCCTATGGACACGTAAAGTCATTTACGTGACAATTATTTGTTTGTTGATACGCATAAACAATTAAAATGTGACCATAGAATGATTATAGTTAATTGTTTTTGTTTTACTTTACTAAGTGGCTAACCCAATCTTATAGACACAAAAATCATTTATGTGGTCAACCTTATTACCAGTTATATTGTATACAATTTTAGACACATAAAATCAGGTATACCGTTATCATATACTACTTACACTCACAACATTTCTCTTTTATCATGACAATAGTTTGTTTTTAGTTGCACATAAGATATTACGACGTGACCATTGCATACCTACATAAACATTTTTAATTTTTATGATGACCATTTTTTACCTTTGGACATAACATAACACAAAACACATGGCAATTACATATCGATGGTCACACTTTCAATGAACATAAAATATGTAGACTACCCAAATAATGGTTTTCTTATTCAACTATATTTACCTATGGACACACTTTTTAATTCTACGCTCAACAAATCCTACATACAGTCACACGTATTTAAATTTTCCAATACAATTGATCGTATTTTGTCACATGTAATAAAAATGCATATGACAATAAACCACTTAAACTGACTTCTTTTCTTACTTTTAATATGTAACCAATAAACACCATCCTATGTATACACGACTATTTTATGTGGCCATATTTTGTTATCTTTTTGGACACATTGGATTGGATGTGGCCATATTTGTTATCTTTTTGGACACATTAAATTTGATGTGTCCAATATGGCACAATCAAACAGTCACATGTACAATTTCCTTATGTGACCATTACGTATCTATAATCTCTAATAAAATAAATATCATATTTTTAAAACGGTAAATGTTGGTGATTGTATCATTTTGTCACATTTAAGTCCAGTGTAACGAATGAGTGTCACATTTTTGTAAATAAGTGTGGTCATTGTTTTGTTTCTCCATAAAATGGTCACACAAACTAATTTACATGTATCCATAAACGTTCTCGAAATTTCATCAGTGCCCTGTGGCCACACTTTTTTAAAAAAATGTCGCAGCCATTTTTCGATCAAGTGTGACCAATGTGCGATTTTGTACTAGTGATATATATATATATATATATATATATATATATATATATATATATATATATATATATATATATATATATATATATATATATATATATATATATATATATATATACACACACATACATATATTTTGAAAGACTAATTATGCTTGTGTTTAATTTATTGTTGTTTGTGGATGTTATATGATGTTGTATGCGTGGAGGTGATTCTAGTAGATAGATTAGTCATTAAGTTATCAAAGCTTACACTTTGTTGTGAGTGTGTGTGTGTTGTCTTTCTGGTTCCACTAGCAGAGGTAAGCTGATAGTAGAGGGATATAAGATCATTAAAGCTTACCTATTTTGTACTATACTTGTTTATGTAGACGTAATATCCAGCTCGGTCCATGGGGACGTTTATATACTATGTATGTGATAACTTCTTGTAAATAGTAGTTTAATATTAAAGTGCGCCAGTTTTGCTGTATAAAAAATTGGTGTACTTTTTATTAAATTTCTAGGTGTTACAATTTATTTTAAAAAATAATTATTTTTCTTACCTAAATGTCTAAAACTACTATCCCCTAAATGTGGATGTTACAATGACCATCCTTTCAAAATAATTTCGTCCCCGGAATCACAATGCAGAATAAAGGTCATAACTTTAACACTATAAGTCCAATTATGGTGGTTTACATAATTACATAGAATACTTCTTAGTGAGTAACGTTAAATGGTGATATTACAACTTATAAATACAATATTCTTTTCCACATGTATTCTTTGATTTGAAATTAAGGTTTTCTAAGTCAACCATTAAAGGCATCCTATCATAAGGTTTATGTAAACTAAGTTATCAAGCTAATGTTTAGAAAAAATAGTCGTCTTCCATATATATTCCATCTACAAAAGGTAACTCACACATAACATTGCCAAATATCCATTTTGTCCCAAATTTGGAATCATGTCTTAAGGGGGGTTATTTATTGGTTTAAACCATTCGATTCACAAGAATTAAGCATGTAATACATTCATAAAAATTATCAGTATTGACACACACTTAATACTGACTACATGTTCATAATTTGGTCTAAATGTTGGCTTTTTCCTAGAAGTCAAAATTATCAAATTTCTAATGTCAGCCTTTCATTATTTCTGTAATTCTTTATATTCAATTAAATAAAACTCCATTAGAATATTCCATCTTAACCTTCATTTATTTTTAGTCAAAAGCCGTCTCAAATATGTAAGGAAATTAATTAACATCTTTAATTAAGTAAAGATTCAACACATTTTTTGTTAAACTAAATGAACTTATTTTTTTTCAAAAGGTACTTTGCATTTTCCCATTTGGACTCATTGTAAATTTTAATTCGCTTTCATACTTTTATAAAGTACCTCTTGAGTTATGTTGCAAAACTTTTAAGAAAATCACATAACCCTTATATATAAATACTTTAAGTTGTGAAACTAAAATAGAATTCAAATATATTTTTTTGAAATAATTATTTCCAAATTCTACTTATATTAAACCCTTATAAAGAATTAGTTATATATGAAGATATTTGATTCATACAAATAAAGTAAGTATTAAATTTCTTTCTTTTAGTTCACACCTAAGTTCTTATCTTAACTTCAACAACAAAGGTTGATTAATTCTTCATTTCTTTTATTAAAATTCTATAATCACTAGGTAATGTCACATTCCAATGATAACTTTTTTATCCTAACGCATATAAGTTGGACTTCTAGAGTTAAGAATCTAAACCCTAAAGTCATGCTAATAGTGTGATCCAAATCTACCTTCTAGGAATTGCACATGTTAATCCTAAATAATAACAAAACATTTAGAAGTTAGACATATATAATTCGTATTCCTTTCTAACCTAATCGAAATGAGTAACTAAGATTAAGTCCAAGTATTAAACTAAGCACTTAATTCGCTTATATCAATGCTCTGATACCAACTGTAACACTCCTCTATGTGGCTTTAAGGACTTCACATCGTTTTATAATGAAATCAAAGTAGAAAAATGTTGCAAAAGTAAGATCCCTAAGGTCAAACTCTCTGGAAATTATATCCCCAAATATATATTTTGATTAAGTTCCAAACCATTAACTAAGTTTTATAAAACCATTGTGTATAAGGAAACTCATAAGCAGAAAAGTTTGGTCCAAAATGTTAAATCCTTTAAGTCCTTACCTTTGTCTAGTCCAATGAGGGTGTAAAAAATGAATCAAGAAAATAAGTTCCAATAAACCAAAACATCTATAATGAACAAATACAAGTATCTAATTGTTCAATCTTAAATCCTCCAATGGTCACATCTAGGTCTTCCAATAAATCCACCGCGTGTATATGTCAAAATAATAAAGTTAGACTTGGGGAGTCTAGTACCAAACCATTAACTAAGTTTTATAAAACCATTGTTTTTAAGGAAACTCATAAGCGAAAAAGTTTGGTCCCAAATGTAAAGTCCTTTAAGTCCTTACCTTTGTCTAGTCTAATGAGGGTGTCAAAAATGAATCAAGAAAATAAGTTCCAATAAACCAAATACATCCATAATGATCAAATACAAGTCTCTAATTGTTCAATCTTAAATCCTCCAATGGTCACCTCTAGGTCTTCCAATAAATCCAATAAACTCGAGGAGTTTAGTAAGTAAACCCATAAATTTGACTTTTTGGAGAAATTGGATAATACAACGATCCAACTTAAATGTCAAATTTATCATAAATATTTTCAAAATCATTTATACATTTGAATTTCCAAAGATCTTTATACTTGTAAGAGTTGGGGTTAAGAAGCATTTAACGTAATGTTTCACAAACAACCATAAATATGAATGTATGAATACAATGCATATGTATTTAACTCATCCTCAAGGTTTGTACTCTCCAACAAGCCTCTCCTACATTAACGTCCCAATGGTTTTACTCAAAAAATGGTAAACTTAGACACTTGTAGTTATTTTTTTAAATAGAGTTAAAAAATAAATTAAAAAAAGATAACATTTTCAAAAAACCTTTTTATAGTTTGTAATTATGTATCCATATCTATATCACCGTTTTATAGCATAAAAAATGATGAAATTCGACCGTTTTCGGTTTATTTTTTGAAACAATTGAACTTGTAAAAATATAGAAGCAATATTATGTATTAATACATAAAACTTTTTAGATATTTATATCAATATGCATACAATTTAATAGAGCATAAAAATTATATATACTAATGGATTTTTTCACCTTTTTAAATATTATAAAGTACATATGTATTAATACATGCATGCATATAAAGGCATTGATGCAAATTGAGTTTATTTTCTTTAAAAAATAAAAAAATACCAATGTCTATATTTTTATGTTTTATTAAATAGTACACATGTTGAGTGAGAAACAATAAAAAATATTATGCATACATATGCCTAGTTTATTAATTTTAATGACTTTATTTTTTTCCGAAAAAGAAAAAATTCAAAGTTTATTATTTTATGCTCTAATATTGCATAAATATTCATGCACGGATAAACTTAAAAAAATTGGAATTTTTTTGGTTTTTAACGATAATTATAAACAAAAAAGAAGTTATGCTCACCATTCTCACGATAATATGTAGTGTCAGTTAAACTCATATACCAAACACACTCACACACACACACACACACACACACACACATATATATATATATATATATATATATATATATATATATATATATATATATATATATATATATATATATATATATATATATATATATATATAGGGTCCCGTTCCGGTGATGACTCTTTTTTCGGTGAGGACTCGTAAGGACACCTTAAAAAAATTTAAAAAAATTTTAAAAAAAATACAAATCATAAAATCAAGAATAGTACTATATCATGATCCAAAAAAAATTGGAAAAAAAAAATTTGGATCATGGAGAAACAGTAATGATACAGAAAAATTTTTATTTTGTGGATCATTGTTTCATTATAAAAAAAAATAATGATCCACAAGTTTTTTTTCGAATTTTTTTTTTCTCCAACATAGTACTATGATCCATTTTATTACTTATATTTTTGTTTTATTTTTTTTTCAATTTTTTTAAGGTGTCCTCACGAGTCCTCACTTTAAGAAGTGTCCTCACCGGATCGCTTATCTATATATATATATATATATATATATATATATATATATATATATATATATATATATATATATATATATATATATATATATATATATATATATGCACATATGCACATTTGCACAAAAATACTCATATGTGCATTTTATATTTGCATATATATATATATATATATATATATATATATATATATATATATATATATATATATATATAAAGAGAGAGAGAGAGATGTGGTGGTGGTGGTTGTTTGTAGAGGGGGTGTGTGGTGGCGGTGATCGTGATCGTGGTCTTGGCAATGGCAGTGGTGGTGGGTGGTGGTGATAGAGAGTAATTTAGTAATCTTACACATTTCTTATTGTTATCTCTAATTGCTTCCATATTTGGATGCAATTTCATCCCCCACTAACGATAGAAAGTTGATCTGATTTAGAAATTGATGCATTTAGAATATAACATGAAGATATATCTAAAACAAAAGGCGAGAATCAAGTGGGATATCGAGGGAGATGAAAATTCAAAAGGTTTTCATGCAACGATTAATGGTAACAAACATCGAAACAAAATTAATGTTATCATGTGCAATGGTATGTGGAAATCGGAACCGGGGGAGATAAAGAAGGGGGTGCTAGAATATTTTTCTGCAAAATTTCAAAGTTCCCAAGATAATAGACCACGATTGGTAAGCAATAAGTTTAAAACTCTGGAAGGTGAAGACAAGGATTCTCTCGAGATAGAAATTAATCTTGATGAGGTTAAAGAAGTAGTTTGGTGTTGTTCTTTCAATAAAGCGTCGGGTCCTCATGGGTTCACTTTCAAGTTTTTAAAAGAGTATTTGGATATAATTCATTCTGATCTTCTCAAAGCAGTAAAGAATTTTGAAAGCACCGGAGAAATTAGTAAAGGATGTAATGTATCCTTCATCACACTAATTCCGAATGTCAGTGATCCTATATCTCTTAGAAATTACATGCCTATCATCTTGATTGGTTGTTTTGTCAAAGTAGTATCTAAAATCTTAGCGAGTCAGTTGAAGAAGGTGATCCATAAATTCATTAGCGAGGAGCAGAAAACATACATTCAGGGTCGAAACATTCTCGAAAGGCCTTTTATCATAAATGAAATATATAATTGGGCAAAAAAACAAAGACAATGTCGGTACTGCTTAAAGTAGATTTGGATAAGGCCTTCAACTCTGTGGATTGGAAGTATATCGATTCCATTCTATGCGAAATGAATTTCGGTAAAAATGAAGGAGATGGATTAGAGGATGCCTTCAATCTAGGAGAAGTTTGGTTTTAGTAAATGGAGCCCCGACCAAGGAATTTAGTGTCAAGAGAGGAGTTAAACAAGGAGACCCACTCTCACCATTTTTGTTCATAATTGTCATGGAAGGTTTAAATGCGGTCATGAAAAAAGCCTGTGAAAACCATGTATATCACGGTCTACCCTTGCCAGGAGATGGGCTAGTCCTATCTCACTTTATATATACAGATGATATCATGTTTATTGGAGAATGGTCACCCCTTAATTTTCTAAATCTCAAGAGAATTATTAGATATTTCTACCTACCGTCGGGCTTGAAAGTAAATTACTCTATAAAAGCAAGGTATATGGCATCGGGGTAGAATAAAGTGAACTATCAAGATTGGCGAATTTTCTTGGTTGTGAGGCTACAAAATTCCCCTTTGTGTATCTGGGCCTCCTAATTAGGGCAAACATGAAACTGGTCAGGAATTGGAACCGAGTAATTAAACTATTTAAGTCAAAGCTCAACTTGTGGAAGAAAATGGCACTTTCATTTGGGGGAAGGCTAACTCTTATAAATGTCGTACTAGGTAGTCTTCCACTGTATTACTTTTCAACCTTTAAACCCCCAAAGAAAGTTATACAAACTTTGGAGGGCATTAGAAGAAATTTTCTGTGGAAATGTGATGAAAGGAAAAAAGGAATTAATTGGGTGGCATGGGATAAGGTTACTACCCCTAAATCGCAGGGCGGTCTTGGGGTAAAATGTCTTAACATTTGTAACACCAGCCTACTAGCAAAGTGGTGGTGGAAGATAAAAACGGACGTCTCTTTGTTATGGTCTAAAGTCATAAGAAGCATTCACAAGGTACAAGATCACGATGAAGGTGCATTAGCGAGTAGAAGTTTCAGTGGAGTATGTAGAATAGTAGAAGTGTAACTGAGATTGAGAGTGAGCTACTGGAATTCAGAAATTGCCTTAGAGACTTATTTGATAGGAAAATTGGTGTGGGGGACAAAACCCGTTTTTGGAAGGATAGATGGGCCACAAACATTCCGCTAAAGGATAAATTCCCAAAAGCGTATATAATAGAATCAGAGAAAAATTGCTTGATTAAGGATCGAATTGGGATTCAGTAGAACCTTGATATTCAGACAAACTGGAATTGGAAAAGACAGAGAAAAACAAAATATGAAGAAAAGGAATGTCAGGAACTGTATAAGATGGTCATTAATTATAAATTTTCATTGGTAGGAGATAGGAGGGACTGGATACTCGTTAAGAAAAGCTTTAGAGAATGGGAACAAAGAAACAATTTAGAGGGTCTTTGACTGGTCTTCATGGACTCCAATCAGTGTCAACTGTTTTTCATGGCGTTTGGGCATGGACAGAGTTCTAGTTAAGAAAGATCTGGCGAAAAGAGGTATTAATTTCCCAGATCTTAATTGTCCGTTGTACAGTATGGAGGAAGGAAACGACAAAATATCTATTCATACAATGTGAATTTGCAAAGGCCGTTTGGGACTCTATCTAATGTTGGTGTGGAGCAGATAACAAAAGTTGTGAGAATTTAAATGATATTATTTTTTCTTCCCCACAGTTCATGTGGGTGATTCACAAGCTGTTTAATCTCAACTTGCTTCTGAATTTCTGGTGAAGATGATATATTGGAGATGTTTAATTGTTGCATATGGTATTCCAGTCCACAAGGTTTGGAGTTCAAACAGCTTTGAGAGGCGGTGAAACTATAATTTGTTTTAATTGCATAAGAGGTCGCATAGTTCACTGCTATTCTTGGGTTTTTGTTATTTTAGTTCTAAGTTGGTGATACTTCCTTATATTTCTCTGTATGATGTATTTTGTTTTTGTTCCAGCTCCCCGTAGGATTTTTATAATAAAATCATATTGCCGTTAAAAAAAATAAAGCAAATCTTAAACCAAACATGAGAATATGGCAGAAATTGATTCTAATTCTTCGTAATTCAATAAGATTCTTGAGAACCAAACGTCATCTAATAATTTTGTAAGCCATAATATTCATCGAATAAGGAACTGAAAACGGATTGAGCTGAAGCCTGAAAGTTCACCACCTCTATTTAATCTAAGACCACTTGCAATACTCATCACATTGAACAAATGTGATGGGTGCCACATCAGCGCCACATCAGATTTTTCCCTATCACACTCCATCAAAACACATAAGTAATGCCTATCACATTTCATCACACCACATCATCTTTTTTAATTAAAAAAATTCAAAAATAAATAAAAATATAATTTTTAATTTTAAAAAACATTACATTAAAAATAAAAATTACATCAATATTAAAAAACAAAAAAAAAACCTAATTCGAAAAAAAAAAAAACTTCGAAAAAAAAACGAAACTTCGAAAATAAACGTACACTAGTTGTTCCTAGGGCGATATTTAGTGCGGACACTTTCCCGCATCGCCAAAAAATATCCAAATCTTTGCCTTTGAAGTCGGTGGATTTTTTTGACAACAAGTCAAAATCCGCGTTTCGTTGTAACTCCCTTTGCGTTTCCGCAATTTGTTGTTGCGTTTCAACTATTTGTTGTTCCACCCGACTCATAATCCCGACCTTGTCGGATTGTAGTTGGATGTATCGATCGAATTTGTCGCCAAATAAGTCCATCGCGCTTGACTCCGAACCGGAAGCCACTTTCTTGGCCTTGTTTCGCCGCATCGGTCGACGGATCGGTTGAAGTTCATCTTCTTCGAGATCCACGGCCTCGTCGTTGACGTCGATATAAGTTCGTCCGTTCGATTGTTGTGACGTGCCTTGATGGACCGACCTCGAATGTTTTGTACTCGAAGATTGCGAATCTTCGACAATAAGCCATTTCAGTTGTTTTTTCAACTCGGTCTAAGCTTGGACATACGTGAACGCTTTTCGAGTAGGCGTTGTTTTTTCGTATTGTTGTAGCGCCGCATTGAAGACGTCGAAATCTCTTTTCCCGCTTTTGCGCACGTTCATGAGATTGTTGTAGATGCCCTTAAATTGATTGAGCTTGAGTCGCATTTCCCGAAATTTCCTCATTATTTTATCGATGTTGCGCGTTTTTTCTCCCATTAAATCGTAGAACATCGCTTGAACTTTGCTCCAAAAAGTATATTGTGTTTGCGAGTCCCAGACGATCCGGTCAACGCAAATTGAAATGTACGCCTTCATTAAATTTAGTTCTTCATCTTTCGACCAATTGATTCGTTTTTCGCCCACCGGTTATTTTCCCTTCTTCCTTGCGCCCAGCGGGTTTGGTGGTCGTCTTCTTCTTGTGTCTCTTGAACGATTTCGGGAGACACCGGTTGCGGTTGTGGTGATGGTTGTTACATTGGTGGTTGCGATGATTGCGATGAGAAAGATTGCGGTTGGAACCCTTGCGGTTGAAATGAGAACGGTGGTTGAAATTGTTGATACGGATTAAATGACGGAAATTGTTGTTGAAAAAGTGCTAGTTGTGAGATCGGAGACCCGACTTGAACTAAATTGACAAAACCACCTCGCGGTAAATTCAAGGCTCGGGTATTGGCGCGGGGTCGAGTTTAATCCGAACGGATCATACTCACGGTTTTGATTTGAAGGTGGGGTGTTAGGATTTTGTTCTATTGGAAAAGATGTTGGAGAATATATGTGTATTTGAGATAAAAAGATAATGAATTTGTGTGTTTAAGGTAAAAAGAGATGTTGTGTATATATATATATATATATATATATATATATATATATATATATATATATATATATATATATATATATATATATATATATATATATATATATATATATATATATATATATATATATATATATATATATATATATATATATATATATATATATATATATATATATATATATATATATATATATATATATATATATATATATATAAATAGCCGTTGAACGGCTCCTTGTTTTGATCGGGTGTGATCACGCATGAAGACCATTACATTTCAACACGATCACGGCCATTACGGACACCCGGGGCGGTGTGCACGCCGTGATGGGATGGTGTTGTGGCTATCACGGTGTGTCCGTGATCGATATTCCATGGCCTAATCCAAATAACAATAAAAAGAGTGTGGTTTTGAATGTAAGAGGAACCAAAAATTATGATCGTGGAATGATACCCGTGAATCGGATCCGTAGAAAAGGATTTAGCGCAAGAAACTAGGGATGGACATGGCCACCGTTTTCTTGGGTACGCAAAAAGAGACTTCCAAGTTGCCCTCGTGCTATGAGTGCTATGAATTCTCTTGTGTAAAAAAACAAGTGTATATAAATAAATAAATAAATATATATATATATATATATATATATATATATATATATATATATATATATATATATATATATATATATATATATATATATATATATATATATATATATATATATATATAGGGAAGGGTTCAAATGAGAACCATTAAAAGATTGACAACCATGAGAACCAATCTTAGCACATCATTAAGAAAATGGATGGCCCTGATTAAATTGGATAAAATCCCGTTTTTTGTCTTTTTGGGTAAAAAAAAGGGCAAAATCGTCATTTTCACAACATAATACATTTCATTCATACATTCATTCACAGTTTAAAATACTCATTCATACACTGATTCACAGGTTAATACGCTTATTTTTACACAATTTCATAATTTCTAACGGTGATAGGAATGAGCGACAGGGGGAGGGAGGAGCTGGTGGTAGAGCTGCCATCAGTGATGGTGGCGGTGACAAGTTTAATGCACACATTCACAGTTTAATATAACAAAATATTCAAATTTTATACAAACATTCAGAGTTTAATACGCATGTTCACAATTTAAAATACATATTCGCTGTTTAATATAAACATTCAAAGTATAGAAATTCATAGAGGCATTTCATCAAACACCTGGTGTGCGGTTGTGGATCAGATCTGATGTGGTGGTGCTGGAACATATTCGATGTGCTTATGGTTTCCGACATCGACGGGAGATGGAGGAGATGGCGGTGGTGCATCGGACGACGACGGTGGTGTAAATCGACCACTAGACCTCTTTTTTGCTGACGTTTTGCAACTCAGGTGGTAGATTTGAGGCTAAGTGGCGTCCCTGGTTGTGATTTATTGTCGGAACTCCTTTCATCTCGCCGGAACTCCTTCTCTAATGGTATGTAACAACGGTGGTTGCTGAAATCGTAGATCTGGAGGTGGAGATTATAGATCCGGAGACGAAAATCCTAGATCTAAAGGTGGAAATCACAGATCTAGTGCCGGAAATTATAGATCTGAACGTTGGAGTAGAGTTTCATGAAGAAGACGACGACGGAATAGGGAGGACACGGTGGAGGAGTCGATTTCGAAAATGACGGTGGCAGCGGCAGGTGGCGGAGGCGGCGTCAGGCGGCGGTGGTTGAAGGCGGCAGGTGGCGGCCGGTGGTGTTGGGGTATGAATGTGTGTTCTTGGTGAGTTGAGAGAGTTTTTGAATGGAAGATGTTTTAATCTGATTTTTAGATGTAAGGTGTGTGTTTTTATGTTAAGACTCTCAAATGACCATTGTGCCCTTATTTATTTTTGACCATTGATCAAGACTTCAAATTTTTAAAGGCTAAGATTGGTTCTTATTAGTTCTCATTTTTTTAATGGTTCTCATTTGAACCTGTTCCTATATATATATATATATATATATATATATATATATATATATATATATATATATATATATATATATATATATATATATATATATATATATATATATATATATATATATATATAGGAATAGGTTCAAATGAGAACCATTAAAAGATTGAGAACCAATGAGAACTAATATTAGCCCTTAATATTTTTAAGTTCTGATCAATGGTCAAAAACAAAGAGGGGCACAATGGTCATTTAAGGATTTTAACATAAAAACTTATACAATAGATCTATAAACCAGATTGAAACTCCTTCTACTCAAAAACTCTCTCAAACCTCCAAGAACACACATTCAAACTCCAACACCACAGCCACCATCGGCCGCCACCTGCTGCCACCACCGGCCGCCACCTGCCGCCACCTCCGCCACCTACCGCCACCGCTGCCATCGTTGAAATCGACTCCTCCGTTCTCTCCTCCCTCTCCTCCCTGATCCAGCGTCGTCTTCTTCATCCCACTCTACTCCAAAGTTCAGATCTGTAATTTTCGAGACCAGATCTGTGACTTCCGCACTTAGATCTACCATTTTAGTCTTCAGATCTAGAACTTTCTCCTTCATATCCGAGATTTTCGCCACCACCATTGTTACCTAGCATCAACGAACCAGTTCCGACGGTGCTCCGGTGAAACATTGTCAACTCGCCTTCTCCTATTCTCCTCTTTGTTCTATTTCTCTGATCTGGTCTTCGGTGATGGTGTTTAGACAAGGAAGTTCTATAAACAAGATGCACATAAGGTGTTTGATGAAATGCCTCAATGAGATCTGTAAGCTTTTAAGCTGTGAATGAGTGCTTAGACTGTTGTGTTAAACTATGAACGAGTCTCTGATCTGGTCTCCTGTGATGGTGTTAGACAAGGAAATTCTGGAAATAAAATGCACACAAGGTGTTTGATGAAATGCTTCAATGAGATCTGTAAGTTTTTAAGTTGTGAATGAATGTCTGAATTGTTGTGTTAAACTGTGAATGAGAGTCCTGCACTCGTGTATTAAACTGTGAATTATAAATGGATTAGTTAATTAAACTGTGATTTCAGATTTTGTTTTAATCCATATCTAATTTGTGGAGCTTGCTAAAGTGTAGGAGATCGAGATCTGATGGTTTTAGGAGGAATGAAGGGTGGCAGCAGTGCTAGGTGATGGAGGTAGTAGGTAATGCCAGTGTTGTTGGTGGTGGACTGATGGTGGTAGGAGGCCGGAAGGATGGTGACGGTGGTGGCGTCTATGGTAGGTGGTGGCGGCGTGTAGTAGTTAGTGGTGGTGATGGTAGAGTTTGGGGTTGAGTTCTATTAAAAACAAATTAGTATATTTTTCTGTATTAACTTGTTAATTTTTTTAGAGTATATATCATTTTTGTGTTGTATAATTATGTATGAATGTATTAATTTTTGTCGTTGTTTTTACATTAAATTGTGAATGGTGTGCGAAATAATGTATTAAACTGTGAATTACTATATAAATTGATGTATTAAGCTGTGCATGAGTGTATGGATGGATTTACTAGAGTTTGAAAATGACAATTTTGCCCTTGCTTACAAAAAAAGGGATTTTACCCATTTAAACCAGATCTAGACATTTTTTAAAATGAATGGCTAAGATTGGTTCTCACGGTTCTCAACTTTTTAATGGTTCTCATTTGAACCTTTCCCTATATATATATATATATATATATATATATATATATATATATATATATATATATATATATATATATATATATATATATATATATATATATATATATATATATATAGTAAATATCAAATGGGAACCATTATTTTCCTAGGAACCTAGGAACCAATTCTTAGCCATTAGATCTAAAAAATCAAGGGTTATGATGTAGGTGGCAGTTTTGTAATTAATATTGATTTTAATAATATATTTTGTTTTTTAAAAATGAAATTAAGGGCAATTTCGGTACGAATAACTCATCAAATCCGGAAACTCCCAATTAAATAGGAAACAATCCATAAAATCCTCTTCTCCTCTCTCTTTCTCTCTCACGCTCGTCGTCCCCTGGTATCTCCGACACATATACGAACCCTAAAAGGGATTTAGGGAAAAAGACTCTCCAACCACAACTCATTCGTTTCCGATCAGATCCACCAACCACCACCACACTAGTGTGTGCGCTAAATTCCGATCGAGAAAGAGAGAGTAAGAAAGCGATTGAGCAAGAGGGAGGCTGAGAAAGAAATCGGGAAGAATGGAGCAGCATCAACGACGCAAGAACACACACACACACACATCGTCTGTGTGTGTGCGCGATTCTGAAATAGAGAATGAAGGGAGTCACGATTTAGGAAGAAGAGACAGCGAGAAAGAAGGAATGAGAAGGGAAGTTCGGAGCTCACACTGTGGTTTGCGATTTCCAACTGAGAGACGACGTGATCGATCAGGAGAGGCAAGGCAGCAACCTTCCCGTTGTTGCTGGTTCAGATTCGACAAAGAACCACCACCGATGGCGGCGGTTAGCTCCGGTGACGGTAGAAATCGAGTTCGGTCTGTGTGGTTCGTGATTTTAGAGAAAGAGAGAGATATCAGGGGATTTCCGGGTACCCCGCTAATGAAAATAGTATACCTTTCATTGAGGGACAGAGCAGAAACGCGGTGGAGAAGAAGAAGCGGATTGCAGAGCGGTGGCCGGTGGCCTCCTCCCGAATTTCACGGTAGGTTCGATCTCTCTTTCTCTCATGTCCTCCTCCTCCCTCTCTCACGTCAGATCCAACGATGCAGGTCTTCTTCCATCGAGAATTCCGGAATTTGATTTCCGGTTTTGGCGGTGTAAAGAGCAATACCGGACCAGGTTCAGGTGACCAAATCAGTTACCCTCCTTTATGTAGAAATTGAATGTCATTTTTACTTGTGCATATTGATTCAGCGGATATATGTATGTGATTATTTGTATCTGTATATGCATATGTACATATACGTATGTGATTATACGTGTATACGTATGTGCGTATGTGGATATACGTATGTGTATACGTGCATTTGTTCATATATTTATATGTGCGACCAAATCAGTTACCCTCCTTTATGTAGAAATTGAATGTCATTTTTACTTGTGCATATTGATTCAGCCGATATATGTATGTGATTATTTGTATCTGTATATGCATATGTACATATACGTATGTGATTATACGTGTATACGTATGTGCATATGTGCATATACGTATGTGTATACGTGCATTTGTTCATATATTTATATGTGCATATTTTCATATATGTATGTGCATATCTGCATATATGTATATGCATTTGTGCATATATGTATGCATTTTTATTAAATATGTATGTGAATATACGTATGCACATATGCAGATATACGTATGTGATTATTTGTACATGTATGTGTATATGTACATATACGTATGTGATTATGTGTGTATACGTATGTGCGTATGTGCATATACGCACATGTATATGTGCATATACGCACGTGTATATGTGTATTTGTTCATATACATATATGTGCATATGTGCATATATGTATGTGCATATGTGCATATATGTATATGCTTTTGTGCATATATGTATGCATTTTTACTAAAATTTTTGTAGATTTTGAAGACTTTGCCGAGTAATTCGAAGAAGTGAAGATGAACCGAAGACTACATGACAATTAAGGATGAACAAATGAAGATATTTTTGATTTTTTGTTGTATTGCTTTGTTTTTTAGTTTAGGGTTATATAGGCTAAAATGAATGTATGTTATTTTTATGTTGTTTTTTAATAAAATGGTCGTGTTTATGCTTCGTGTTCGAATATTTTTGTTAATTTTATCCCAACATTATGAAATATGGATATTTTGTGTGTTTTTTATGAAAAAGTATCGAATGTGCACATATGCATATTTGGATATAATGCATATATGCATTCTGTTAAAAACAGCCATATCAGAAATATGTACATATGCATCTTTGAATATAATGCATATATGCATTCTCTTAAATATGCATATATGCATTCTATTAAAAATTGCCATATCAGATTTTATAAAAAACAAATCTAAAATCTAGTTTTTTAAAAAAAAATTAAAATTTTGATTTTTTTTAATATTTCGAAAATATTTTGAAATTTTCTTCTTTTCAAATTCAAAAATTTGATTTTTAGTATCCTTATTTTTAGGAGATGGTTATGGTTGTTGCCAAAAATAAAAAATTCAGAATTAAATGTGATTTGTTAAATGACCATCATGCCCTTTTATGTTTTAACCAATCAGAATTGGTTCCTAGGAAAAATTTGGTTCCTTCTTGAAATGGACTATATATATATATATATATATATATATATATATATATATATATATATATATATATATATATATATATATATATATATATATATATATATATATATATATATATATATATATATATATATATATATATATATATATATATATATATATATATATATATATATATATATATATATATATATATATATATATATATGTAGGGTGTGTGATTCTGTGGCATTATTCATACACGTGGTTTTTATCATAAATCGAGAATAAGGATGATAGTATATGTTTCGTATACCATATGTTAATTTAATAATTTTTATCAACTTTAGAAAACCAAATGCATTTCTTCTTCAGTTGTGATTACATTATGATTAGGGAAAAAGAAGATCAAGAGTAATAACTATATATATGCCATCACTACTCTTGGTGAAAATATTATTGTCATTTTAATATTATTGTTACTAGTATTATATCATGACCATTATTTTATGAAAGATTTAAATGTATTTTGATGAGAAGAGGGATGCATGTAATCAGAAAATAATAATTCAGATCATGATTAGGGTTTCTTTAATAATTTATTTGTATGTAATCAATGTTTGATTACATGCATGTTAGCTTCATTAATGTTGGATTTTATTGTCCCTTAAAGTCGAACACTTCAGTTTACCGAAATCTTCAGACAACCAACATTAACACATATGCCATCATAATCCAAAACCAGATTAAACTTTAAATTAATCAAACAAACAAGAGTACTAGATCCCGACTACCCGAAGCAATACGCAGCTGCACACACTATATTATTAATATCCAAGTAAAAATGGTTGGAAATGCTCCATCCTTACCGAGTTACTTACTTCAAAAGTTGTTATAATCTGTTGTTTGAAACATGTGTTATTACTATAAGAATTTGGCATTGATATGATACTCAATTTTAAAAGAAAACTAGAATCAAATTATCTGATCATACTTGACTAGCCGTAATTTATATTAATTAAAAAGAAAGTATATAAAATAATTCGGATATGGATGTCATGACTTCGATATATTTATAGTATTTTAGAACCTAAAAGCTAGTTAAATCTTGAACACAATGAATGGCGGGAGTCAAGGGAGCCACAAGCCTTGATCGTTCAAAGGGCAAAGGCACGTGCTGTGGAAATATCAATCTATAAGTGTGGTCAAAAAGCCTAACAAAAGTATGAAACTACTCCATATGTTTAGGAGGCCCATTTAGATCAGGCTTAGACCATGACAGGCTGGCATGACCTCTTTTAGCTGACCAGTACCGTCGACGAACTTAAACAAACTATTAATTTGAAGTTGCCTACCTATGACTAACCAAGTCAGTTTCAGATAGGACTAACCATATGGGAATGGTCCCCAGTGAACTTTTAAAATTTGAAAAGATTGATTAGGTGCTTCTCCATGGCTTCGGGGCTCAAAGTAAACTTCTGTAAAAGCAAAGTTTATGGCATTGGAGTGATTGAAGTTGATCTAATCAGATTGGCAAACTTCATGGGTTGTGAAGCTGCAAGATTTCCATTCACTTACCTTGGACTTCCGATTGGCGCAAATATGAATCTCTCGAAAAATTGGAACCCCATCATTGAGCGATTCAAAAGTAAACTAAATGCATGGAAGAAAAACACCTTATCATTCGGGGGTAGGCTCACTTTGGTAAACTCAGTATTGGGAAGCCTTCCGCTATACTATTTCTCAATTTTCAAAGCCCCTCGGAAAGTGATCGACAATTTAGAACGTATCAGGAGGAACTTCTAATGGAACGGGTCAGCAAACAAGAAATGTATCAACTGGGTAGCATAGGATAAGGTGACTACTCCAAAAAATATGGGCGGTCTGGGAGTAAGGGATTTGAGAGACTTCAACATTAGTCTTATGGCTAAGTGGTGGTGGAAACTGAAGAAGGAGGGCAATTCTTTATGGTCACGGGTGATCACTAGCATCCATAAAATTAAAGGCCATGATGATTGCAAACTTGCCAAGAAATTCTATAACGGAAATTGGAAACACATAACTGAAATTGAAGAAAGTTTGTAGGATGTAGGAATTAGTCTTAGATATATTTTTCGAAGGAAGGTGGGCATAGGTGATAAAACACGATTTTGGAAAGATCTATGGTTAACTGGTATTCCACTAAAGAATAAAGTTCCAAAAATCTACAAGATTGAAAGCGATAAGAATAGTTTGATCAAGGATCGGGTGGTTGGTTTTTCAAATGCAAGCTTGGAGTTGTCGTGGTCTTGGAAAAAGCAGGTCATGTCAAATCCGAAAAGGATAGAATTTCAAGAAATAAAAGATCTTCAGGGAAAATTTGAAATTTCTGCAAAAGGAGATAGCTGGGATTGGGTTATCGAGACAAACGGCAAATTCTCGATAAGATCCTTAAGAGACGCATTAGATATTTCAAATATGTTTTAATGGAATCCGTAGGTCCTAGGGGTGTAAACGAGCCGAGCCGAGCTCGAGCTCGGTTAGGCTCGGAATCGGCTTGTTTAAAGTCATAGGGCTCGAGCTCGAGCTCGGCTCGTTTAAATTTACGGGGCTCAAGCTCGAGCTCGACTCGTTTAAAATTTACAAGGCTCGAGCTCGGCTCGTTTAGGCTCGTTTAATATTTATTAATAAATTAATTAATATTTATTAATGAATTTAATATATAAAATAAAAAATAAAAAAATATTATATAAAATATACAAGCTCGTTTAGGCGCGCGAGCCTAAATCGAGCTTGATAGTGAAGCTCAGGCTCGAGCTCGTTTAATAAACGAGCCTTAAAACAAGGCTCGAGCTTGGCTCGAACTCGTTTAACTCGAGCTAGAGTCGAGCTTTTAACGAGTCGATCACGAGTAGCTCACGAGTAGCTCGGCTCATTTACACCCCTAACTAGGTCCCTTGTAAGGTGAATTGCTAACTCCTGGAGATTGGCTTTAAATAAAATCCCCTTAAAACCCAACTTATCCCATAGAGGCATTCAACTTTCAAAGGTTAAATGCACCTTTTGTGGACAAGAAGACGATTTAGTAGATCACTCTTTCGTGCTTTGTGAGTTCTCATGTACTATTTGGAATTGGATTTGTAAATGGTGTGGTTTGGATATTGGAAGCCGCTTATCTTTAAAGCAATTTCTTCATGAGGTTCTCTCGCGCTCGAAATCTCTGAAGCATGAAAAGTTCTTTTATGCCCTGTTTCTACAGTATGTTGGGCGATTTCGAAAGCCAGAAATAAAGCTACTTTAAACAAGAAGAAACAAAATCCGATGGTAATTACCGATATCATTCAATTACAACTTTATAATTGGATAAAGCATAGAGGTGGGCATCACGACTTGGACTGGTACTCTTGGTGTATTAATCCATTTAGCTCTAGTCTCTTCTCACATATTTAGATTAGGTAGGTGGAAGTATGTTATCTAGTGGTGAGCTAGAGGGTAAGGAATTGAGTTGGTGAGTTGGAGTGTTCCTTTTCAAACTGATTCTTTTTCTCTGTTTCTCCCTGTCCGAGGGTTTTATAGGTGGGATTTTGGTGTGTTTGGTGTTGTGCTTCCTAGCTTCAGCTGATGGTGTGTGTTTGGTCGTGTTTTTGTTTTTATTCTCTTTCTTAAGGGTAGAATTCATTTAGGCTTTGCTGATGCGAGGGCACTTTTTCGTGTGTATTTTTCTTTTCTTTCCGGTATCATTGGGGGGGGGGGGGGGGGGGGGGGGGTATCTTGGCGTGAGTGTGTGTGTTTTATTTCTTTGGTGTATCACTAATCTTTCTCTTCTCTTCTCTTCTCTCTTTGGTCTTAAGTTTATGCTTTGAAGATATCCAGCTTTTCGGAGTCGGTACAGAACCGAAAAGGATGGATTGATCTGTTTTTCTGATGTTTTGGAGTTGCTTTTCTCGATGTTGTTCGATTTGGTGATATGAGGTCTATTCCCTAGCAGTTTTGAAGACTAATTCGTGTTCTGATTTCCTTGATGTGGTCTCTTTTTTTGACAAGTATACCCTTGAGCAATCCTCTGTTGACGAGTTCCTTGGAGCGATCGTTTTGGGCAATTATGCCCTTGGGCGGTCTTTGGTTTGCAAAAGCTTTAAACAAATTCTGGTTGTTTTTCAATTGATATTGTGAAGTGCCTTTCAGTATTCTTAAGCTAAGGTCAATTTTACCCCTAGAGCCTTACAGCAAAGTGGAGTCGCAGGGGTTTTTGGATGTTTATTTCATATGCAATTAAAGCTCAGAAGATGTTTTATCTAATTCAATGGGGATGTTTGCTCTAATTCAATGGGGTTGTTGAGTCCAAAAATTGGCTCGAGTTGGGGGCTGCTAAAGCAGCTTGTCTCTTTCCTTTTAGTTGGTTTAGTTTTGCTGCTTTTTTGGGTAGTGTTTGCATTTTGGCTGTTTGTATTCTATTCACTTTATGTAGACCATTGTTTCTTTTTTTTTTCTAGCTCCCCGCTTGAGGTCCTTTTTTTAATAAATGCCTTTTGCCGTTCATAAAAAAAACCAGTCAGCTCAATGCATAATACATACATACATACATACAATCATGCATGTATGCATGCATACATACAAACGTACATATATACATCCATGCTTATATACACACATTTATAGATACGTACGTACCATACACACACACACGTATATATATATATATATATATATATATATATATATATATATATATATATATATATATATATATATATATATATATATATATATATATATATATATATATATATATATATATATATATATATATATATATATATATATATATATATAGATGGGTTCAATGCAGAACCAAATTATATCACCTAACTGCAGAACCATGTTCATCAATGAACATAAATCCCAAAAACCACAAAACCATAACTGTAGCCCTCAAATCTTCCCTCTCTCATTCTTCTTGTTTCTCTCGTTGTCTTCTAAACATTTACATCATTTCATAGTCAATAGACACACTTCAGCGTCTAATATTTCAACCATAGAACGTCATCTTGAGGTTTCCTTATCACTCTCTATTTAGAAGGGTACAAATTCTCCATGTTTATAGCAAGAAGCGTTGCAGGATTTGATTATCTTGATAAAAAAATGAAGAACATTAGATCGTGTGAAGAGATCGGCATTCTGCAACACGATTTGGTAAGACATGAACACCCTTACTTGTTTTTTCTGTAATTCGTGCTTGTGTTTCTTCAATCTCGTCTCGATTAATCAATTTTCCCAACAAATCAACGTTGATTTAGTAATACAACTCTCTTTTTGATCGACCAACATGTGAATACTTGAGGTGCACACCAGGTGCTTGTTAAAATGCCAACAAGGGCAATTTTTGTGATTCTCACTTGTAAGTTGTGTTGTTCACTAATGAACATATGTTCACTAATGAACATATGTTCACTAATGAACATATGTTCACTAATGAACATTTGTGTACAAACTGGTTTCAATATATAGTTCTTAGTAATGTGGTTTATTTCAATTGGAATTCAATATACGTGCTCAATTATTCACGTAGTTCTTAGTAATGTGGTTTACTTCAATTGGAATTCAATATACGTGCTCAATCATTCACGACTGTATTGTGGTTTGTTTATTTCATATTCTGCACAGTTGTATACATATGTTCATCAATGAACATTTGTTCATCAATGAACATATTCTATAACAATGGTTTCAAATACATAACTGAGAACAATGGTTTAATTACTTGTTGAAGTTCTTGGATATGAAAAGTGTGAATGTTAGGTCTAAATCGGATTTCAAATACGTAACTGAGATGACACTATATTTTTGGGATTTATGTTCATTGATGAACATTTGTTCATTGATGAACATGGTTCTGCAGTTAGGTGATTTAATTTGGTTCTGCATTGAACCCACCTATATATATATATATATATATATATATATATATATATATATATATATATATATATATATATATATATATATATATATATATATATATATATATATATATATATATATATATATATATATATATATATATATATATATATATATAATTTTGTAGGCCAATTTTTATTCATTAATGCATTAAGTTTGCAAGCTCATAGAATTAGAAATAAGAAATATTATGAAGTCCATTTTTAATATAACTAACAAATATCGTTAATTTTGCATATATATATATATATATATATATATATATATATATATATATATATATATATATATATATATATATATATATATATATATATATATATATATATATATATATATATATATATATATATATATATATATATATATATATATATATATGTAAAGTTGTATTTTGGTGGTCAAGTTTTATTCTTTACATAGAGCTATTAAAATGAATGGACCGACTTATCACGATCAAACATTTGTGATCCCGGATCAACTTAGATATTCATTTAAAATTGCCTTTTGGTCATCTTGCAAATCATTCTTATCACCTAGTGTAGTCAAGACGAGTAAAAAATTCGTAAGCAACGGTTATTAATCGTAATATAAGTATTAATAGATTTTAAATTAGCACCTAATATGAATTTGAACGCAATTTCAATGAGCCAAAAAATATACTCCATTTTTTTACAATAAATGCTCCATTTATTTAATATTATAAAGGTTTTGGTGTATTTGAATATATCTAGAAGAACTATGGAGAAATGGAACATCCAACAAAGTGTAGAAATTGCAATGATCCTTAATTCCTGGCAAGTGGGGTATCTAGTTTCATTTGTGTGATCGTTGGGGGAATGCATGCACCCTAATACTGAAACTAAACCCAACATGCACATGGGCCCTCTGAATTATACCGTGGTCCTTATTGACCAGCACTATAATAATATATATCAGTATCGTAATATAACTTTTAATCATTCAAAACTTCGGATTTGATATTGTTTGTCTGATTTTTGGTGTCATCTTAAAGTAACTAAACAACTGTTTGACTATGGTGTTCTTAAATCTGATAAAAATATATATATACAATTACAGACTCCAAGAGGTTCTAAAATATGTAGAGTATTTACTAAAAAGAAGACATATGCATAGAATTCTAAATCGTGGCCTTCAGGTTACCTTAACACACTTCAAGCATCATCGACTTAGTAAAAAATTCGTGTAACAGCATGAAAACATATATGTTATCAAGATTTAGTCATTTGAGTATATCACGTTGGACGACATTTGCATGTTGTACTATTATTTTCGGAAATGCTCTCTCAATTTATACACCGTGACGTGATTGACCAAACCCTTGCAATTTGTTTCATTATTAACGTAGGCCCTGTTTGTTTTAACAAAAAAACTACGGAAGCCGAATCAACTTTACACTTGACAAACCTGCAAAAATGGTCTCTGTGGGATGTATTTTTCTTGGACTAAAGTCCAAACTTTTCAAAAGTTGTAAAAAATCCTTTTCAGCAACTTTCTATATCCCTGGAAGACTATAATACCCTTTTAATTCCTTTTTTACACTTTAAATATTTACCGGACCCTCTCCTTCATCTCTCTCTCTCTCTCTCTCTCTCTCTCTCTCTCTCTCTCTCTCTCTCGGGATCAAGATATGGGTCCTCTAACTTTATCATCTTCAACATACACGCACAAAAGGATGAACATACATACACAATCGATGTAGAAAAACTCGAAAACCCATAAATTGATGATGAAAAACCCTAGAAATCGAACCAGGCGTATATATCGATCAATATGTAGAAATCGGTGATGAAAAACAAACAACAATGAACATAAACACAAACATGTGAGTCTCGATCCAGATGCAGATTCTTCAACGAAAACCTTGTAATGGTGGGAGGTGGGTTTCTGAAAATCGACTCGAGGTTTGTATCCAAGGTTGGGATTTTTGGATCTCTAATCCATGTCGGTGTCGCTCATGGCTATCGTGAATGTGACTCCGTTCGGTGACCTTTATCGACTCCAGGTTTGTATTTAAGGTTAGGGTTTTTTCGATTTCGTACATATGCCGTCATCAGCAATCGCTCATGACCTTCATCAGCCTCCTTCAGCTTCTAGGTTTTCAAAAACTCTGGTTTATCAAGAGGAAGGGAATGTCGGAGAGAGGGGGTGAACGGTGAGTAGGGTGGGGATAGGGGTGTTGGTTGATTTTGTATCAGTTCTAAAACCAAGTTCATTGCAAAGCTCTTCACTTGAAAAAACGGTGGAGAAGATGATGAACTTGGTAAGTGAAAGTGTTCCTAGAATTGAGAGAGAATGGTGGGGGTAGTGGTGGAAGGTGGGGTGGGGTTTTTTTTTCTTTTTAATTAATAAAATAGTTAAAATTGATGTTAGAAAATGAAAAAGAAAATTAAAAGAGCAAAATACTAATTTTAAGTTTTCTAGGGACTAATTCTACATAGAAAGTTGCTGAAAAGGATTTTTTGAAGGGTTTTATGCAAATCAATGAACTAAAACTCCTAAGTTCACATGCAACCTATAAGGATCTATGTTTTCTTCTAATTGAACATATAATAAATTCCTAAAGGCCAGAAGAAATAAGCTAAAAGAATAAAATCAGAAAAACTAACCTTTTAAAATTTCTTGGAAGCAAAGCAGCACAATTGTCCTGCCTCAAATGAAGTCACACCCAAGGAGCAGGAGTAGGGTTCGAAAATTCCAGAGAGAATAGATATTAAAAATTGCAGGTTATGGGGTACTGGGGCTCCCTATTTATAGCCTCCAGCAGATGACCAGATAAACCTTAAGAGATAAGCCGTTTTGAATTCAAATTAAGATAAACCTTTATCTTAATTATTCAAACTATAATTATCTCTTTTATATATATATATATATATATATATATATATATATATATATATATATATATATATATATATATATATATATATATATATATATATTTATATATATATATATACATATATATATATATATATATATATATATATATATATATATATATATATATATATATATATATATATATATATATATATATATATATATATATATATATATATAGATTTCAAAATCTATATATTACTATATATAAATTTCGCTGGCCACTTACTCAACTATTGAATAATTACAATTTTAGTCCCTGCACCTTTAATTAATTAATTTAATCACCAAATTAATTCCAATTAATTCCAGATTAATTTCTAATTAATTAATATATTATCACTTTAATATATTAATAAACCATATATTTAATTTCTATTGATTTATTAATCAGATAATAAATCAATCTTTCTCTCTACTGAACTTTCTACCAAACCTCCTGCTATGAGGGCAAACCAAATGGACTATGCTACTATTAATCAGATAAATACTAATTATTAGTCATGGCTTAGACACCTAATCCAACAGTCTCCCACTTGGATAAGTCTATGACTATAATTACTAATTTAACCTCTAACTAATTAGCAAACTGTAGCTTCCTAGAAACTGCTGCCGAACTCTGACCTAGTTAGTTCTGTCCATAGATAAGTGACCATATGATCCTTCGTCCAACAAGATATTTTCAGACACGAGACATGGATTGAGATCAATCTTTGTCCGATACTCTGTTTCCTGATTTTCGATTCTGCTTATGACTTTAGAACTTCTAATTGAACACATCAATTTAGTCCAGGCTGGCCAGCACTTTAGTCAACTTCAAAATCATCGAGAGGCCTATAGATATCTGTTTCCCATCTGGGTCAATGAACGAATAAGCTTCGACTCACATGCTTATATCTTTTACCAGTCAAATCATTCACAACAACACGTTTTATAACATCGAGTTACCGATGTGTTTTCGTATTATCAATGAACAACTTCCTTGTAAATTATAACTCATATCTCTCCACTTCAAGATCATAGAATATTATCGTCTCAACATTGCTTGTGATATAATCCATGAAGCAATCTATTGAGCGTGGGTTTATCCAATACTCAAATCTCTATTTCTAAGTACTCATGAATGTTGTAGCAATCCTATTGCTATGTCTAACTCCTTAGACAGTCTACAAATCAATTCATGACAGCCTTGATTCAATACTTACTTCCCAAAGTATGAGCGATTGTGGACCTTTCTGAATAATTAAATTATTCGGGAAGTAAAACATGCGAAAGCGAAACATAAAGATCTGACTGACAGCTACTTTTGCTTATTACCGAGTCTCCACAAGGTAATCACCAGGTCGGACCTTGTCATAAACTATTATCGGTTTCATGATTTCTTTTAAACTTTCAATTTTAATTTTACATCTATGTCTTTATGAACCTTACACTCTTTCTATGTATCCAAAGTATCTTATACTTGTACACTTTATTGCAGATGATCCAATCGGATGCTCATCCGATAACATCTCAATATGTTATCCTGTCAATTTCTCTTCTAACTCCATTCTGGTAATGTGTACTGTGACTTCCTATGGTTCTGGGGTCTTTAGTCTACTTGACTGCACCCTAAGACTATTTCGAGGTGTTATGATGTGCCGATGAACCACACGCGCTCCATCAGAATACCAACGAAATTCTTTAACCATGAAGTCCTTTAACATCATGACCTGACGTTAATAATTACCACTTTGAAAAATCTTTCAAATTAACCCTATCACTTTCACCCCAATTATTTCCCAATGAATTCTCACTTGAGTTAAAACAATCCATCTAGTATTCCCAGCCAGACAATGTCCTGAATCCAACTTACTATGCCCTAAGCATCAAGTCATCAGGACATGTTCATGACATTATGATCGATCCAAGAAACTTGTGGAACCTGATCCAATCTTATTCCAAACCCTTTCGGAATCCAAAGATTAGTTATAATCCTTTTGTCATGATTTTCGAAAAAACTATTTCTTTTCAGAGACTATTATCATGCATCTTGAATCTTATCAAGATCATGTTGGCTAGGTCTATGCTGGCGATTTCATCTATCCAATAGATGGCTGTGAATTACGTGAGTATGTCGCACCTTCTTAATTTCTTTCATGCCAAGTCATCACACTTTGCAATGATAAGAAAAAAACCCTTTCCTCAGTCTATGCATCTTGAATCTTATCAAGATCATCTTGGCAAAGTCTGGATATATCTCATAGACGTTTACAACCAACTGAGTATGCCGTATTTCTATTAAGTCTTTCATAGCGATCCGTCTCTTAACACCAAGTCATTACACTTCGTAATGAAAAGAGACGTTTCCTAGAAATATTATGTAACCCCCCATATGGAGATAGTAGATAACAGTGACACTCCCACTGGCTTTGACACGGTTATGGACTATTCACAAAATCCAGGACTTATGGCACATTTTGAGAATCCAAAACCTTTCTGACATTTCAATGGAAATCTTTCAGCCCTTTCTCAAAATCCAATCCTTTGGCATATTTTTGAGAATCTGAATATCCTTTCTTGCGAGATGCCCGTGGGGAAATCCCTGGCCTATTTACCTTTGTACTATGACACTCTTTGTGAGTCACTATTAGTGTGCCGGTTAACCACACGCGCTCCACTAACGATTCACAATGTGCCATACAGTATCCTTTTGGATTTCATCTTCTATTGAGAGTGCTTCTCCCAGAATCAATTACTTGACTCTAAGTATCGCCTCACTCAACCAGATGTTCTGAAGGTATGTATCTGTCCATGTTGCTTTCTTTTGATGATTCAGTTACTCCCACTAGTTTTTAGACCAGGTGTAAAATCAATCAAAACTTCACATAGACTGTGTCTCGCCCTAAGGTTCTCTTGTTTGGCAGCAACCGGGCTCACCAATGCTTCCAAGTAGTCGGATTATAAATCCGTACCAACTATAGTGTTTTACCACTAATCGGTATGTCACCCTGATCATAACTACTTATGATGGTGATCAATACTACTGGCCAAGAGGAGATCATGTCAGTTGCAAAACAGAAATCTGATTTCTGCTCCAAGCCTAGTGATGACTAAAGGTTCTTTCACTTGGCTAATCCTGAACTCATTCAGGACTGTCCCAACTCCCACTGTTTCCTTAGAACATGAGTTCTTTCTAAAAGAGCTCTTCTTTTACAGTTACAGCGGGATAGCCAGTGAAACGACAATGCTGATCATGTTCAGGCTAGTCATGAGGTTCGGATGAACACTACAAGACCCTGGACTTTCTATGTATGAGTGGGATAATCCCAGCTTTACATTTCAGACAGTGTCTGCAATACCTACTTAGTCCATGATGTGGTCGGAATATGGTTTATGTGAACTAACTGATATAGTATTCAACTTATTGGAAACTAATTGGCAATGTATCTCATACTTCGAGGATCGAACTGTTTCGACCAATGCTCCATTATCTTCCCTAAGACACATTATAACCATTAATGTTCTTGGAAGAGAATGAACTGTGAAACCTTTTTTTCAGTTTATGTTATCGCTCAGGTTCTGTGGAACTTGTACTTCCTTTGAAATCCTTGAACTGTTCAAGATTTCAATTCAATCGCTTATCCCGATAAGCGAAGTCATATTTGTCATACCGAATGATAAATATCGTGAAGTACAAACAATTGTGTTCTTTATCAAGATTCGAGCAATACACAGCAACAGGTGTGTTCGTTGCTCTTAATCTCAATGTCCTTTACATATTTATGTAGACTTATGACTTTGTTAACTTTGCTCAAGACTTGTAATCTTCTGCTGAGTCTAAGTTAACTAATTCCAAAATCCTATCCTCTGGATCTTTGGGTGATTCATTTCTTGCCACATGTGCTTTATAAAGAACTTAATCATCATCTGACTCTAAGTCAGATGATTCCAAAGTCCTGTCCAACTGGACCTTTGGTTGATTCATTTCTTGACACATTAAGAACTCAATTCATCAAGTGACTTTAAGTCAAATGATTCCAAAGTCCTGTCCAACTGGATCTTTGGTTGAATGGATTCTTATAACATTTGTATTAACAATCATAAATGACACAATTCTTGAGTCCAATCACTTTGGATGCATCAACATTCAAGTTATTACTAATCATACATTCAACACATTCATATAACATTTCAAGGACAATTTCATACAACAGGTGTTAAAATAAAATTGACCATTTTATTAAAAAACAAAAATCCTTGAACAATGTAATATATAATAGACAATGTCAAAACGCATCTAAAGGCTAATAACAATATTTTTTTTAATATCTATCTAAACTTCAAAACTACACGAGCTGGAGATCCAATCCAAATGTGCTCCTATGCGCCAGAGTCCCGTGCCTTCTTGATTCCCTGCATACCAACCAAAATGTGACTGTCACATTATGTATCAAGAAATCTTGGAACAGGAGTTTTGAGGTTTTTAGATATACCTGAGTTTTCAAAGGATTTGGAGCGTCTTCCAATCTTTCCGTGACTGTATCCGATTTAGTGGATTCCCAGCTTGAGACATGTCCAGTCGATCTGGACCGTTTCTTGTTACGTCTCTTCATTGGACTTAATCTAGAAGTATTTGAGCCATTGGAGCTATGCCTGCCCAAGAGTGACTCGTATAAAGTCAACAATGGACGCATTTCCATGAGGGTCCTTTTCTGGTCTTCCTTTCTATACGTCTGAATGAACAGATCGTACGCACTAGTCAGCGAAGCGAGTAGAATGTTAACACTCTTTTCCTGACTCATGGAATAACCAAGTTTGTACTATTCGCCTATGTACGCTTGAATCTGAAGAACATGCGAATTGATGCTACTTCCTTCTTTTAGCTTGCACTCTGCAAGTCTTTTGAAGATCCTAGCTCGTTCCTCTTCAAATGGATTTTGGAACCTTTCCTCAACCAGTTGCATTAACTCATATGGCCTCAAGGATTCAAAATCCTTGCGGAACTCGGGGTCAATGGTTAATAGCATCAGGTCACGAATCTCTTCGGATTCATCAACTAAGAGGTTATGCTTATCATAAGAACCTTTAATGATGACTTGTTCCGGTGGGACCGGGATCGGATACTCGGTGAGATGTAGCTTGCCAGCAATGCTGAGAACCAGTCTCCAATTGCGAAGCCATTCTTTACAGTTGAGGCCAGTCAGCCTTTCCATATTTGGCAGGTACATTCTAATGCTTTCAGAAATAGGTGAAGGAGGAGAATTGACACTTGACATCTATAAAATAAACAGAATTTATTAGTTTAATTGATCCTTTTAAATAATTACCCAATATGTTATTTAATAAGGCTAGGATCCAAAATACCCCAACTATGGTGTGAAGAGGGATGCTGTAATCACAACATAATGGTCATTAAGGTAGATAACTCACTTATCAATTTCATCATATGAAATTCCTAGGTCTGTTGAGATTCATTGAACTATTCAATGGCATGTTTAACCTCGGATGTGTCCCACTGTTTGTGACTGGGATGCCGAGGATCACAAACTGGATGTGAATAACCATGCAAATTAGCTTGGTACTCTCGGGGTCAATTACCATCTCTGATTGATGTGCCGGTAAACCACACACGCTCCATCAACAATGATAACACCCGAGAAACCCATTGCAACTCTTTATGAACCCCTATTGGTGTGCCGGTAAACCACACACGCTCCAGCAATGTTTCATAAAGTGCAATGTGAAATTTCATGGATTAGCACCAATTCACATTTTTCCTAAAGTAACTAGATTTGGGGTTTTTATTAAGTTGTTCTAGTACTTTGAATAATATCATTATACTTTTAATGAGATTAGGCGGTCCTATCAAACCCGTTCGGCTAACGACCCTCCACTGATCAGGCGAGCGGTGGGTGAGAGTGGACACCCATTAGACTGCCATTTTATAGGCAGTCTCCTTATACCCACTTTATAGATCAACTTCGTGAATGAGGCCTACTATTGATTTGACTAACCATTAAATCTTATACATATAATAATAGCTTCCTAATTATAATATATATAAGATGTAATTTTTTAAACCTTTAAAAAATTGCTTCTGGTTTATCTTTTAATTTATTGTCGATTTAAACTATTAAATTTAAAATTAAATTAAACCTTCAATTTATCTTTTAATTAAACAATTAATTAAATTTAGATATTTTAGACTTTTAAAATATTCCTGGATTTATCTTTTAATTTTTCGATAATTTAAACCTTTAAATTAAATTAAATTAAATCCTTTTAATTATCTTTTAATTAAACAATTAATTAAATTAATTAATTTTAGATAGGTATCACAAAAATAATCAAATTAATTTAACCTATCCTTATCCCTCTAATTTTCAATTTTAAGGGTAAAAGGCTTTAAGGTTTATCCATTTAAATAAACAAAGTTACCAAAAATAGGATACCTTCTAAGACCCTAGCATTTTTTTCAAAAAACATAAGGGGGAGGGGCTAGGGTTTCGAAAAACCCTAACCCTAAAATTAATCGGCCTCAATTAGGGTTTAGAAAAACCCTAACCCTAAAATTAATCGGCCTCAATTAGGGTCTATGTTTTCTTATAATTGAACATATAATAAATTCCTAAAGGCCAGAAGAAATAAGCTAAAAGAATAAAATCAGAAAAACTAACCTTTTAGAATTTGGAAACAAAGCAGCACAATTGTCCTGCCTCAAATGAAGTCACACCCAAGGAGCAGGAGTAGGGTTCGAAAATGCAGAGAGAATAGATATTAAAAATCGTAGGTTATGGGGTACTGGGGCTCCCTATTTATAGCCTCCAGCAGATGACCAGATAAACCTTTAGAGATAAGCCGTTTTAAATTCAAATTAAGATAAACTTTTATCTTAATTATTCAAACTATAATTATCTCTTATATATATATATATATATATATATATATATATATATATATATATATATATATATATATATATATATATATATATAACACACATCATCGTTGGTTGGAATGGCTAAGGCCCTTGCCTCTCCTAGGAGAGGTTGTGGGTTCTAGCCTCACTCCACGCAAATGAAGGCTAAAGATATTAATGCCTAGTTTGCGGCCTCTGTGCTAGGCGGTGTTGTGAGTACCCGGGGCTGCTGGTTTAACCAGTAGTCAGTTGCCTGCAGGGCATCCTTACGGGGTGGGCGTGTGCTATGCGCCAGGGTTTGCCGATTGCGTGTGCGGGTCTAGTCTCTGTGATTTATCCCTAACTTGCAAAAAAAAAAAAAAAAAAAATATATATATATATATATATATATATATATATATATATATATATATATATATATATATATATATATATATATATATATATATATATATATATATATATATATATATATATATATATATATATAGATTTTGAAATCTATATATTACTATATATAAATTGCGCTGGCCACTCACTCACTTAAACTGCCACTTACTCAAGTATTGAATAATTACAGTTTTAGTCCCCGCACCTTTAATTAATTAATTTAATCATCAAATTATTTCCAGATTAATTTCTAATTAATTAATATAGTTTCTAATTAATATATTATCACTTTAATATATTAATAAACCATATATTTAATTTCTATTGATTTATTAATCAGATAATAATCAATCTTTCTATCTACTGAACTTTCTACCAAACCTCCTGTTATGAGGGCAACCCAAATGGATTATGCTACTATTAATCAGATAAATACTAATCATTAGTCATGCTTAGACTCCTAATCCAACATTTTTTATATAACTTTACAAAAGTTTGGACTTTAGTTCAAGAAAAAATGCATACCACATGGACCATTTTTTGCAATTTTGTCGTTACACTTTTATCCCATTTAGTGATCAAAATTATATTTTTGGCGCTTTAACACCCTAAAATCTATGTTGACCTCTTAAAAAAAGGGAACATAGGGATTTTTTTTCCGGTTTTAACTCCCTAAACTTGAAATGCAAATCCTTAATCACTAAATCATCGAACCCAAACCCTAAATCACCCTCTTCCCGCACGTCTCACTACTGACCTTATCCTCGCACCCCTATCCTCTTCTTCTTTTCTCGTTATTTGTGGTTGCTTCAACTTATCGGGAGAGAGTAAGTGACCGAGAGACAGAATGTAATCGTGAGAGAAAGAGAGAGAGAGGGAGAGAGAGAGACTACGTGTGTGTGTGAGAGTGAAAGAGAACGGGATCTCTGTGAGCAGAAGCAAAAGGTGGTGGTGGGGACGATGGCTCGTTTTTATTGACGTAAATCTAAGAGATATGGAGGGTTGGTTTGCACCACAAGTCCGAGAGAAACGTGAGACACAAAGAATCAGCCGAGAAGTAAACCTGTCACCGGAAAACTTGTGAAGTCGCCAGAAGTGGCCGGGAAACTGAAGCAGGAAAGACGGCGGTGTTGTACTTGCTTGTTGTAGTCAATTAGGAGGCAAGTCTTCCCGTTTTTCCTTCCTTCTTTTCCCGTTTCTTTTTCTTCTTGATATTCGGGTTACATGTGGACGGTAGTGGTGGGTGGTGGTCTATGGTGGATTGTTAGTTGACGACCCGACTACAGTGGTGGAAAGAGGTCTATGGTTAGAATGTTTTTAAACCATAAATATCAAATTTGTAACCGATTAACCCCTTCTTTTTGTAATAAGGATGTTTTTAAACCATAAATCTCAACTTTATGCCCTTAGAAAGCCAAAAAAAAAAAAAGTTGAAGGATCAATTAAACCAACTCATCAAAGTTCATTGACCTACTGTAGCATTAACCATTTGTTTTATTCTTCTATCAAATGTTGATCAATTAATAAAAGATACTGAATTTTTAACGATATATGTATAGACACAGTGTTGGTGATATATATATATATATATATATATATATATATATATATATATATATATATATATATATATATATATATATATATATTGTATTGAATAAACTGTCTGAATCCAAACTTGACAAATAACAATAACCATTATAAATTAAAATTTTACATATCAATATTAATTTTTTTTAAATAACATGATTATAACTTAAATTGAACAAAATTTTAAAATAAGTTCAAATAATAAAATTTAACTCAAACAACTATTATTTTATATAGTGGAATAAACAAAAGTAACGAGCATATGAATGTTGTATGATATCTATACATATAATAACAAATAACTCAACATAGAACCCTGAAATATATTCCATTACTTATAATTTTGGATATAAATATGATTTATAATTGGGAAAATAAGCGTAATTCAGAAAAATCAAAAATAATATTATGACTTAATGTTAATGACACTTATTTACTAACTTAAATCACTGAGACATTTTGTTAACATTAAGTAAAAAACAAGCATGTATAACAGAATCACTAAGTTTTTTTATGTATGAAGTCCATTAAGTAAAAAAAAAAATAATGCCTTAGTATGCTTATCTAAGTAGCTTAATGTACTTGTAGAACCGTTTGTGTTTAAGGTTTCATTGTTATTATTACTCCATCTGATGAGCTAACATCCAACGGATCGACACAAAGCTTCAAACGGACTCCTCCACCTCACAAAGAAAACTCCATCTCATGATTATATGTAATCGGATAATTTTTTTTAAGAAATCGATCTCATTCAAAAGTTTATTTATGGTGAATTTACACATACGAATTTACAAAAAGACAAAAAAAAAACTTTTGTTATATATTTTTTAATTTTAATTATTTTCCTAACAAAAACTGAATATATCAATACGTATAATTCTATGTCCTAATTAATAGTTAGTTAAAAAAACACACACACACACATATATATATATATATCTATATATATATATATATATATATATATATATATATATATATATATATATATATATATATATATATATATATATATATATATATATATATATATATATATATATATATATATATATATATCGTTATTATATATAATCATCAGAATACTTAGATTTTCACCAAATGAACTCAGAAAATCGAAGGGTCGTGCTCTTAGGAAAGCACGTGATGTCTTCTTTAAGCGCGTGTTTGGCGTATGGGTTTATTGGCATATTTCTCCCTCTTTGCTTTCCCAATACGCATATAATCGGACAGCTGTTTCTCGCCGCCCCATCCTTCCAATGAGTTTCTTCCACCACATTCGTTTGAGAGAGAGAGGAACAATTATCTATGCCTCCTAACTATTGTCTTGTTTTTTTCTCTACTCCACTGGCATAATACAGGTTCTTCGTCTAATAGAGGTTCCTCTTCTTCATATTTTTTGAGGCTAGGAGAAATGGAAGCCATCATTGTGGAGGACTTTCATCTTCTCTATCAACTCAACATTTGAGTTAATCAGTTCATATGTCTGGGAATATTTTCTACATGACGAAAATATCGGGAATAGTCTGAAAAATATCGGGAATAGTCCGAAAGGGAATGACGATCGAACAAATGGTGATGATTACTTTACCGATTTCTTTGTCTATTTTTTCTTTTGATTTTTTGTTAAAAGTATCAAGAGAGACGACTAGGCTAAGGTATGTTAAAAAATTGATGTTTGTATAACCCTACGATTTGATCTTTCTAAAATTAGGGTTTTATAGATTTTCTTTGATGTGTCGATACTCAGGCTTTGTTATATTGATTCATTTACTTAAACTGATCCGTGTATCCTTTCCAAATCAGAGGTGCAAATATGTGAATCGTAATGTAAGTTTTTCTCCGGCTCTTCCTCCCTTACCGACTCATCTCATTTCTTCGGCTAAATTTTCAATTTAATCAGCGGTCTCACTATGCCCACACTTCTTGAATACGGCCTTCCGATTTCTGACAATGAGATACGAATTACAATATTTGTTTGTTTTATTTTAATCTATGATTATCTTGATTTCTAACCAGGGATACTTTTGTGCAGCTGACCGTCAATAAATCAAGAAAAGACTAACTTGTTTTTTATGTTGTCTCCAGTAGAACAACAATCACTCAACTTGGAATCAATGCTTTCATATTCTTATCTCTCATTTGCTTCCTCTTTCTTAATAGACCACCAATCGACAAAAGGAAGGTAAATAATTTTGTGTTGAATCTAAAAGAAGAAGCAACACTACTCTAAAAAGGATTATAAAGAAAAAGCCCATTTAGTTTACTTTTTAGGTTAAGTTCGTTTTAATTTTTATTTTTGTTTTGTTTATAGGGGTGATGTTGTTTATCTACGCAGTATAAAAAGGATATAGCAGGAGAATTTAAATTCTAGGAACTGAACTGAGTTGGGAAAAAAGAAGACATTATCGAACTTCTAATCAATGATGCTTCTTTATAGGTTTTATCTCTTCAACTTTTGCTGTTATGTGGATTTACAATGTATTTGCCAATTGTTATAGATATAATGTTGGTTTCTAGATGGATATAGTGTTGATTTCTAGATGGAATGTTGTTAATTATGATGTTTTTTTATCATGACAGATCATTAAGAGGGACAAAATGACGAGTCTTCTGATTTGACCTCTTTATCTTTGGTTTCTTAATTTCACTTTTGGTTAGGTCCTTGGTTTTCACACTCTCGTAAGGTTATAGTTTGACTCAACCGCAAGTAAGACAAAGTTTTGGCAAAGCTTCTTGTTATGATTATGACTGACTTGATTGAGGAGTTGCAAAGTTTTAATACACCTTAAAAGGGCTGACTCTTTGTTGAGTGATTAAAGAAATAGAATTAATAAAAACAAATTAAATAGCATGAAATTTCAAAATAAGAGGATAATAGAACGGGTAAGTGAATGAAATTAGAAAGTAATGTGATTAATCTGTTTATTATAACATCATACTTTCAGTTATTTTTATTAAATTCTAATAAAATTTAACTTTTGACTATATCTGCAAAAGTCTAATGGGTTTCTTGATATCATACATTCTCAGGTAACAATATTCATCACTCCCAAGGCTAGCAACAAGAGAGTAATCGATATTTTTTTCTCAAGATTAAAAAAAGTCAAGGATTTTGATGATAGAACGTTCCACATTGGTGTATTCGATAAGAGAGATATTGCAAAGAAAAGCCTACTCACTTTTTTGTCCATTTAATTTTGACTTATATAAACAATTAATCTATTAAATATAAAATATTTGTAGGCACAGGATGTGAATTCTGAAGTAGAGGCATCGGGGAAATTACAGATTGCTTTTGCAGGCTCTAAGCAAATCAATTACATCATATTTGTCGTTTTCAATCTAGAGTAATAGTTATTGTCCATGAACTTTTTTTAATTTCTTACATTGATGATGTTTTGTAGTCGGGATCGTTTTACTTTTCCATCGATAAGTAATCATCTTTTTTTACACCATTTTAGATGCACGTTGGTCCTTTTGAAGAAATTAAAATGGCTGCGGAGATCGCAGATTAGTTAAGAAGAAGCGCAAGAGATAAAGAAGTAACAAATCAATTTTTTTGTTCTCAACAACTTTTTCAAGCGTTTCTTGAATCAAACTTATATAAATATTGTTTATGTAGCCTAATGCATCTGTAGTAGTGCAGTCAAGCCATTTTGCATTTTGTGCATTTGGACTGATGCACTTCACTGGAGTAGAAAGAATGCGGTAATAATTTGAAGCTTATATCTTATAAATCATTTATCATTTATTTATAGATTATTCTACTTCCATTTACTATAATTTATTGTCCGAATAAAATAATATCGAAGCAACTCCTTCAGATGAATCTCGACAAATTCCGTAACATAATTATACAGTTGATGTTCATGCTCTCAATATAGGCGACAAGTAGGAGAGGTACACAAAAATATAATAAATATAATTCTTATATATTAATACTACTTAATGATGTCAAATTTTCAACTGCAGTTTCAATAAGATGGGCGGGAGGATAGTACTATGCTATAACTGGCCAACTTTAGGCGGCACAAAAGAAAGTCGGTAAAAAACCTCTGGAGAAATTTCAACTTACCCAATCATGGTAACCGAAAGAGGAAGGAAATAAAGACCTACTTCAAAAAGTAGCATAATGTTCTTTGCTATCAGTTTTAATGTCAAAATAGCATTCAAGTATTAAAGGGTACCTATAATAGACATGTAACTTTATCTTGTTTGCTTATCTGGAATAGTTTATTTATATGTGTTTGTAGTGAAGGACATACCAAATTACCTTTCACGGGTCATGCTTAGCATGACCCTCAAATGTACCTAATATATATATATATATATATATATATATATATATATATATATATATATATATATATATATATATATATATATATATATATATATATATATATATATATATATATATATATATTTGAGACCAACCAAATTTTGTGACACATACGGAAGCAATCCTAACAATTTTATTCGGAGATCCAAATATAAAAGAATAATAAAATATCCAAAAATAATGAAAACAATTTTAAAACAATTTTTAAAAAAGTTTCTTCACTTTCTATGTATAAAAAAGTTTTGAAAAAAAAAAATCAAAGTCAAAATATAATATTCTATTAAAAAATTGTTGAGGATATATAGTATCAAACGTATAATATTTATGAAAGGTTTTAAATTTTGGTAGTGTAATATACTAATAGATTATTATTTATATGTGTAATATTATATTATAGTATTACATGGAATATTAAAAACTGTAACTTATTTATTTATTTATTTTAATTTTGGATAAAAATGACGAAAATAATAAAAAAATTCAATTTTATGCTTTCATTTTTAATTTTTTAATTTTTTTGTTGGCACCTAAACAACGCCTTAGAAGGCTTATCTAACTAGGTTAATGTACTTGTAGAACCGTTTGTGTTTAAGGTTTTACTGTTATTGGTAATCAATCCGATGAGCTAACATCCAACGGATCGACACAAAGCTTGAAATGGTCTCTTCTATCTCATGATTATATGTAATTGTACAATTTTTTTTAAAAAATAAATCACATTCACATGTTTACTTATGGTGGATGTACATGTACGAAATTACAAAAAGAAAAAAAATGCTTTTGTTGTATTTTTTTAATTTTAATTATTTATATTAGCGAAAATGAATTTATCAATAGGTATAAACTTTTGTCACATATATATATATATATATATACATATATATATATATATATATATATATATATATATATATATATATATATATATATATATATATATATATATATATATATATATATATATATATATATATATATATATATATATATATATATATATATATATATATATACCAAAGAAATGTTGAATACTTTTGTTGTATTTTTTTAATTTTAATTATTTATATTAGCGAAAATGAATTTATCAATAGGTATAAACTTTTGTCATATATATATATATATATATATATATATATATATATATATATATATATATATATATATATATATATATATATATATATATATATATATATATATATATATATATATATATATATATATATATATATATATATACCAAAGAAATGTTGTGAGACATGGGGATTCAAAAATAATAAAAAATAATAATATATCCAAAAATAAAAAACAAAAGTTGAAAATCTTTTTTTAACAATTTTCGTCACTTGCTATATCCAAAAAATTGAAAAATAAAAAAAATCAACGTCACGAAATAATATTCTATTAAAATATTGCTTGGGGTAAATAGTGTCAGACGTGTAATATTCTAATAGAATATTATGAAATATTTTTAAAATTTTTGTAGTGTAATGTATGAATACATTAAGTCGTTTATATTAAACACCTTTCGTAAGAAACATATGAAAAATAGATTTTTTTTTGTAGGTGCATATATGCACAAAAAATATACAAATGCACATTTACACAAAAATACACATGCAATTTTTTTCAATTTTTTTGAAGAAATACATTTTATAAACGACTTAGTGCATTAAGTAATTTTTTTTGAATAAAAATATAATCGAGTAGTTCTCATTAATATATGAGTTCTCATATATATATATATATATATATATATATATATATATATATATATATATATATATATATATATATATATATATATATATATATATATATATATATATATATATATATATATATATATATATATATATATATATATATATAGGGTTGGAATCAATAAGGGACTAAAATTATTCATGGTACCAAGGGATTAATCTCGATCGTCGGAATAAAAATCACCAACGGCTAAAAAACAGGTTGTACATTTGTTACATCGACGCACATGTAGAGGATTATAACAAAAAACCCACTTCATTTTTTTGTTTTTTTAATTTTTGAGCATTATTTTTTTTTTCAAAAATAAAAACTGAATATACCAAAATTCATTTGTTATTTACAAATTGACATCCATATTGATGTATAAAAAATATTTTTTTTTCATAAGTACAGCTCGTCTGGATTCATAATGTGAATTTAAACTGTAAAAATTTGAATATGATTAATTATTTTACTTTTAAAACTTTTACTACTTCAATATTATAACCATTTATAAGTAATATATGTTATTCACAAGTGGATTGACTCAAATTTATACGAAAACTTATTCATATTCACATATCAAAATCATATAATATTGAGAATTACTTAGAAGTTATTTACTATTTCAACATTTTAACCATTTATAATGATTTTAGTCTGATTCACAATATAAATTATTTACATTCACACAACAATTTACTCAGATTCATATATCAATATCATATGATATTTTAAATATCCTCCGAAATATGAATATGATTAATTTAGTTAGAAATTTTTTAACAATTCAACATTTTAATCATTTATAATAAATATACTATGATTGATAAGTTAATTCTATTCACATTCACATAAAAATATATTCAGATTCACATGACAATATCATATGTCATTGTGAATGTCAACAGTGAACACAATAACAGTTCAGATTGACATGTGAATCACAAGTAGCGGAAATTTCGAGAAAAAAAATCATCTTTGTATATCAATATGCATCTGTATCTGTAGAGGATTAAAAAACTATAAATTTTTATATATTCAGATTTTGTTTCGATAAAAAAATAAGCCCTAAAAATTTAAAAAAACGAAGTGGGTTTTTTTATAATCCGGTAGATGCACGTCCACCGTAAAGTGTATAATCGTGTGGGTGAGATTAGTCCCTTGATATCATGGTTTATATTAGTCCATTGTTGAATTTTTGCCTATATATATATATATATATATATATATATATATATATATATATATTCTAATAAATAAGTAACTCAAAGCCACATACATGTCATCTCCTCATTGATTTTGACACATGTCATTTTCTCATAATTTTGAATTTCTTAAAAAAATTGTTTGAATTGAATGTATTTAATTCCAATAATTTATAACTTAAGCAATAAATTAAGAACCTAGCAAATTTAATTAATGGATTCTAACAATTTAATTATCACTTAAATGAAATGACAAGAGAATGCATCATATTGTCATTTTCTTCTCATCGATGATACATATGTCAATAATTTCGGAAAGGTAGCATGATGATTAATGGATTTTTTTTCGAATGTCATAGATCTTTAATGCAGGTCCAAAAACAAACATAAAACTACATTTACGTTTAAAAATTTTATTATACTTATTTTATAATTAATATATCTTATATAGTTTACTAAGTTTGGATAACCTTTGATTTATTGTCTCTATTAAAAATATAATAACTAATTTCCATAATAGAATTAAAATATTTAACATAATAATAAAAAAAACACGGCACACACGTGCATGCACGCACGCACCAGGGTCGGCCTTAAGGGTATTCAAAATGCGATGAACGTAAAAAATTTACGTTTAATATATTAGTGATGGAAAATCCATCGGTAAACCTTTACAAATTCCGTCGTTAAAAAGTTTTATTGATGGCTCATTTTTTACTATTCACTATTATTGATCAGTTTCGTATAAATATATATTCTAAAATGAAACATGTTATATTCATAAATGAATACAAAAATTCTAAAATATTTTATGAAACGATATATTATAATAAGTACACAATATATTCTAATTGAAAACTACATACTTTAATTTTAATTGAAAACATCAACATACTAATGTCGTCGTCGCATTGTGCGGGTACACACCTAGCAGTGAAGCAATATTATTGGGTAATCGTGTTATAGAAATGGAGATTATATCTTGAAATAATATTGGAAATCGTACGTTTATTCCAAAAATGTCTTTGACGCCTTCAGATAGAAGAATTTCTTTCAAATTTCAAAGAAAACAATTTTCATTGACTGTATGTTTTGCAATGACAATAAATAATAGTCAACGGCAATCGCTATCAAAGGTGTGTTTGTTTCTGAGACAACCAGTCTTCACACACGACAAGTTGTATGTTATATTTTCAAGAGTTAAAAGTAAAGATAGATTAAAAATTTTAATTTTAGACGACGGTAAACTTAGCAATAGAACAACAAATGTTGTATTCAAAGAAGTTTTTCAAAATTTGTAATTTGTTATAATTGTTCAAAGTTTATCAACATTATGTTGTAGTGTTTAATTTAATAATGTATATATCCAAAAATTTCATTATATATTGTCGAGAATTTGTTATACATAATTATTAGTGTTTAGGTTTTTTTATTTAATAATTATTTTGTATTATTCCGTGTAATACACGGGTCTTACAACTAGTATATATATATATATATATATATATATATATATATATATATATATATATATATATATATATATATATATATATATATATATATATATATATATATATATATATATATATATATATATATATATATATATATATATATATATATATATATATATATATATATATATATATATATATATATATATATAGGGTCTGGATCCCGTGAGGACTCTTTTTTCAGTGAGTACTCGGGAGGACAACTTAAAAAAATTGAAAAAATATAAATAATAAAATGGATCATAGTACTATATCGGAGAAAAAAATATTCAAAAAAAATTTGGAACATTATTTTTTATAATGAAATAATGATCCAAAATAAAAACAGAAAAATTGGATCATTGCGTTTTTCAATGATCCAAATTTTTTTTATAATGTATAGTACTATTCTCGATTTGATGATTTGTATTTTTTTATATTTTTTTCAATTTATTAAGGTGTACTCGCAAGTCCTCACCGAAAAAAGAGTCGTCACCCGATCCTGATTATATATATATATATATATATATATATATATATATATATATATATATATATATATATATATATATATATATATATATATATATATATATATATATATTATAATATATATATATATATATATATATATATATATATATTAATATATATATATATATATATATATATATATATATATATATATATATATATATATATATATATATATATATATATATATATATATATATATGTGTGTGTGTGTGTGTGTGTATAGTGATACCCCTCTTTCATACACCATACATGGTATAATCGTTTATAAAACATTTTGAAATATAAATTTCGTTCTAAACTTTTCTCATGACCATAAGTCATGTTTTTTAAAACTTTGTTCCCAACAAAAACAACTATGTTTAAAAGTATTTAAACAACATTGAGGGTTACAAAACGAATATCAATACTACCATAGTAATGCAATAGGACATCTCAAGCTAGTGTCTCGTAATAGACAACATTTCTACCAAAAATTCGGCATGACCATTGGGCTAAATGGATAAAATCCATACCGACTCAACTTAATCAAAATAGCCATATCAAAACACCAGGACATAGCAAAACATAACAATACAACTTCACGGGTAATTTTATACCATAATCAAGTATTTCTCAATATATATACAAGACTATACCGTCTTAGGGATCATGCAATCTTCTAATCAACATTTCCATTTATACTGTCATAATGACTTCTAAGCCCTTTAATCCTTTCACCCAATGCTAATCACCTTGTTCCTGAGATACATAACATTAAAACAATAATACATAAGACAAATATGTCTCGTGAGATACATGAGTTTTAGATCCAACAAGATACATAACATTCTTGAATTTAGTTTTATGTAACCCGATGTTTAAAACCACATTGGACCTTTATCCACCGAATCCTTTTTGAAATCATAGTATTATTTATATCACCAATCCAGAAGTTTTAGACTCAAATAAGTCATAAAACATTAGTCCCCAAAACCATTTTCCTCATTGTCAACAAAACATGATATGACTCTTGGATCAAGTTACGACACCAAAGAGTATGACTCATTTTACAACCCCAAAAGAAAACCAACAAAATCAAGTCATCGATAAACAATGTCATCAATAAACAAGCCATGAATAAAACAATATAATCATTAAGTGAACAATATAGGCGCCCTTGTGCTATACACTTCTCTATAGGGTAATATACACTCGTCGTACAAAGTCATGACTGCGTAAAGGTCCAAGATATCGGAAAGCCTCCGAACTACCGAGGATGAAAACCCAAAGTATCGGAAAGCCTTCGAACTACTAAGGGTAAGTCCAAAGTATTAGAAAGCCTCTGAACTACTAAGGATTGTGTCAATCCAAGACTGTATGAAACAGATTCACTCCAATACAAGGTCAATATAAAAGATTGCTACTTCACGACGGGAGGTACCACCCCAGTAGAGTCTAGATCATCAGGTCCGGACTTCTAAACATGAATGCATTCATCAACATAAATAGTTCAAAAATATCCAAATTCAACAATTCAAATCCAAAGAGGGCACTTGAGTTCACAACACTTAACAACTCAACAAATCCAATTAGGATCGATAATTCGACTTTTAGCTTAAAAGCTTCAAAAAATACTTTAATTATATATTAGATAACTCAAGTAATGATAATCAAATTTCAAAAGACTTAACATGGACATAACCAAAGCTTAAATGACTTGGTTAGTCAAAACATCAAATTCAACAACTTCATGGGCAAATGACCCAAACTCAATGAGAAAGTCAATGTCCAAAACATCAAAAGAGTTTAACATTCGTTTAATCAAAACCCAAATGACTTATGGGTAAAATATCAAAACTTTATAGACTTATTAAGGAGTTTACCAAAACTCACATGATCCTTTGACCACATAGATTAAATTCAACAAGTATAATTAGCATATCAATTACTTTAAAACCATAACTTGTAAACATATTTATGAACTTGTGTAAAACAAGAATTTCACAAACTAAATCATTTAGTGATAAAACTTGGTAGTTAAGGAATCTTGTTTGCTATCTACCCAGTAAAAAGTCCACATGTACTCACCTTAGTAGCTAGGTACGTCTAGCTACACTAATCCTCATAACTCTAGCCTTTCATTGCTTTTGTGCGTCCTTTAATCTCTATTAATTTAATAGAAGATTATAACTTATTAGACGACTAAACATACAATATTTTTCTAATCATTCTTGAACTACTTTTATTAATTATCTAATTTCATTCCAATAGCTAGGTATGAGTCTTAAGGCATGAAAATCGTTTTGGACAGTTTTACCCTTATGTCGCACTTGACCAAAAATGGCCTTTTCGGGTTATACAAGTTTATTTTAACAACATTCTACTTTTTATGACTCTACGAGTTCATTACGATAGTTAGATGTCAAAACATCCATCATTTTACTCATTTATGGCATTTTGATAAACTTCAATCACTAAAGTTTCTAAAAAAGAGAAACTTATGTAAAACATGACATTTTACGCTTACTTGACAGTAATATGTTTCCAACACACCATAATTGTCATTCCGACCAAATTTGATATTCTCTTGAACATTACTTTTGCATATACTAATATATACACAGTACACATATGAAAGGTTTTCTGCAAACCATGAACTAAATAACCTAAGTTCACATGCAACCTATGAGGATCTATGTTTTCTTCTAATTGAACATATAACAAAACCTAAAGGCCATAAGAAAATTAACTAAAAGAATAAAATTAGAAAACCAACCTTTTAGAATTTTCTGGAAGCTGAGCAGCAAAATTATCCTGCCTCAAATGAGATCACACCCAAGCAGAGAGGAGAGGAGATCGAAAATCTTGAGAGAGAGTTATGAAAGTGGCGTGAATATATGATGCCTGTGAACCCTTATTTATAGTTTCCAAATGGTCAGTTGATAAACCTTAGAGATAAACCTTTTTGAATTCAAATAAGATAAATCTTTTATCTTACAATTCAAACTCTTATTTATCCTAATATATTAATTTCGAAATTATATATATCCATATATAGATTTCGACTTTCAACTGGTCACTCCACACTGTCACTTACTCAACTATTGAATAATTACAGTTTTAGTCCCTGCACCTTTAATTAATTAATTTAATCCCCAAATTAAATCCAATTAATTCTGGATTAATTCCTAATTAATTAATATAGTTTCTAATTAATATATTATCACTTTAATATATTAATAAACCATATATTTAATTCCTGTTGATTTATTAATCCCATAATAAATCAACCTTTCTCTCTACCGAATTTTCTACCAAACCTCCAGCCATGAGGGCAACCCAAATGGACTGTGCTTCTATTAATTAGGTAAATACTAATTATTAGTCATGGCTTAGACACCTAATCCAACAGTCTCCCACTTGGATAAGTCTATGACTATAATTACCAATTTAGCCTCTAATTAACCAGCACTTGTAGCTTCCTAGAAACCAATGCCAAACTCTGATCTAATCAGTCCTGTCCATAGATAAGTGATCAGAAGATCCTCCGTCCAACTAGATATTTTTCAGACTCAAGACATGGATAAAATCAATCTGGTCTGATTCACTGTTCCTCGATTTCCGATTTGCATATGACTCTTAGACTACCAATTTAGTCCCGGTTGGCCAACCATTTTAGTCAACTTCAAATCATCGAGAGGCCTACAGATATCTGTTCCCCGTTGGGGTCAAGGGACGAATAAACTTTGACTCATATACTTATGTCTTTTACCAGACAAATTACTCATAATAATACGTTTTATAACACCGAGTTACCGACGCGTTTTCGTATTATCAATGAACAACCGTCTTAGTAAATCATAACTCATATGTCTTAGCTTAAAGATCAAAAGATATTATCGTCTCAATATTGCTCGTGATGAAATCCATGAAGCAATCCATTGAGCGTGGGTTTATCCAATACTCAAATCTCCATTTCCAAGTACTCATGAATGTTGCAGCAATCTTATTGCAATGTCTAACTCCTTAGACAATCTACAACTAATTCATGACAGCCTTGCTTCATACTTACTCCCTAAAAGTACGAGCGACTGTGGATATTTGAATAATCCAATTATTCAGGAAGTAAAACATGCAAAATGAAACACAATGATATATTATTGACAAAATTAGTAAACCATTACTCATTAATAAATCTCCATTATTAAATCACAAAAGTCAAATACAATAACATTGTTATAAGTTTCAAGAATCTATCTAATTACAAAAACTTATATCATCTCTTAATCCAATGCTCCTAGCATGCTGATTATGCTTAATCCTACTCAGAGCCTTTGTCAAGGGATCTGCAGGATTATCTTTCGATGATACCCTCTTTACAAGGAGGTGACCTTCTTCTACCCTATGTCTGATATAGTGGTACTTTCTGTCGATATGTCTGGACTTTCCATGATCTCGCGGTTCCTTTGTCAAGGCGACCGCACCTTCGTTATCGCAGAACAGTTCCAAGGGCTCCTGAATACTCGGGACTACTCCAAGGTCACCGATAAAGTTCTTCAGCCAAGCTGCTTCCTTTGACGCTTCACTTGCTGCTATGTACTCTGATTCGCACGTAGAATCAGCCACTGTTTCTTGCTTGGAACTTTTCCAAGTAACTGCCCCACCGTTCAAAAGGAATACCCAGCCCGACTGAGACCAACCACTGTCTCTATCCGTCTGAAAACTTGCATCTGTATATCCTTCAACTCTCAAAGTATCACTGCCACCGAGGACTAACACCATGTTCTTGGTCCTTCGCAGATACTTGAGTATATTTTTCATAGCTATCCAATGCGCCCTTCCAGGGTTACCCTGGTACCGACTGACCATGCTTAATGCAAAGGCCACGTCAGGGCGAGTACACGTCATAGCGTACATGATCGATCCTACAGCCGAAGCGTATGGTACCCGACTCATTTCAGCTATTTCTTCGTCTGTACTCGGACTTTGAGTCTTACTCAATTTTGCATTACTTTGGATAGGTAGCTCTCCCTTCTTGGAATTTTCCATACTAAACCTTTTCAGTACCTTTTCCAAGTATGTACCCTGACTAAGTCCAATCAGTCTCTTCTTCCTATCTCGCAAAATTCTTATCCCGAGAATATAGGCAGCCTCTCCTAGGTCCTTCATGGCGAAACATTTCCCAAGCCAAGCCTTGACATCTTGCAAGGTTGGAATATCGTTTCCCATGAGCAGTATGTCATCGACATACAGCACCAGAAAGGTGACTATACTCCCACTAGCCTTGACATATACGCAGGACTCATCCTCGATCCTAGAGAAGCCAAACTCTTTGACTTTCTCATGGAAACAAAGATTCCAGCTGCGAGAAGCTTGCTTCAATCCGTAGATTGATCTCTCAAGCTTACACACTTTATTAGGATACTTTGCATCAACAAAACCCTCTGGCTGATTCATGTAAACATCCTCAGTCAACTTCCCATTAAGGAAAGCGGTTTTGACGTCCATCTGCCAAATTTCATAGTCATGAAATGCAGCTATGGCCAGCATAATCCTAATAGACTTTATCTTGGCTACTGGTGATAAGGTCTCGTCATAATCAACCCCTGGGGTTTGAGTAAAGCCCTTCGCAACCAGTCTTGCCTTGAAAGTGTATACCTTTCCGTCCATGTCAGTCTTCTTCTTGAAGATCCATTTGCACCCGACTGTCTTTCGACCCGGTACGTTGTAACACCCCTTTTCTCAAACCATATTTAATATAAAAATACAGTTTCCAAACACATTTTACAACTTGTGACTATGAAACAGCCACTAAATTTTTTTTTTTTTGATTTATTTTACAAACTTAAACTCGAGGGGTATTACAGACTCAATACCAATAACCATAATTTAAACTTACATTGTATCAATAGGTCCCAGCTTCAAACTTCGCTCCGTTCACCTAAGTACATAGCATTTCAAAAACATAGTATACGTGAGACATAAAGTCTCGTGAGTAATATGGGTTTAGACCCAAAACATTTCTATTCAAAACTTGAAATATCAAAAGTACATTGCTAAAAAAAACTGATTTATTTCATAAATCTCAAATAACTTTTTCTTCTTTACTTTCAAACTTTAAAAATACTTTCTTTTATAAAACTACTTTCTTTCTCATTTTCTCGTGACCAACTGAAACTTATGAATTAAGTTAATTAATTCATTCAACTAGCTCCCCTCGCGGGACAGAACAGATCTGCCCACTCGGTTTGCTCATTCTGTCTCCCCTTTGTGACTTGGAACAAATTCAAGCACAAGGGTATGCTAAGCTAGACAACTACTTCGCGACGGGAGGTACCATCCCAGTAGTGTCTTCTGATCCCCCGATTATGTGGGTGATCTTAGTCCGGACAACTGGCTCATACTTCTTTAATTCTTACTTCATTTCATCTCAAATTGGTCAAAGTGGGACACAATTTGTAAACTATTCTTACTCAAACATTTTATAACTCTTTACCAAAAATACTTTCAAAAACTGCTTTCGACATCTTAGTTCCCATAAGGAACTTCTTACAAAAATACTTGCAAAACATACTTTAAAAATCTGTTAAAAATACTAAGCCCTTGTATAGAGCTTCATTCAAAACTATTTTCCAAACTTTAGTATTTATAAACATTGGAAATCATACTTTTCTGAAAAAATAATATTTTGCTATGCACTATAGAAATCCTCATAAAACTCACCTTGATTTGTTACAAATCTCTAAGCTTCTCGTATTCCTTTTCCCTTCCCGTGCTCAACAACGTTTGAAGCACCACCTATACAAATTGTATATATAAATACTCAATATAATTAACTCTATAATGCTAAGGTCTCATATAACATAGCTCTAGGTTATAATAAATGTATAACCATTTATAAACTCATTTTACGGTTTTCTCCGAAATACGCGTATACTGCTACAGTACCCCCGAGGGGTCGTATTTCAGTTCCGATTCTTTTCCATGAAATCTTTGACTATATTAGACTTGTGTTTCAAATTTGGAGTTCATTGGACAAGTCTAGCTCAAATTCTAAAAATCATGGGCATGAATAGTAATTTTAGCCTCTGCCGCTACAGTGACTTTTCCGCAAGGTCGAATTACGGATTTGACCATTCCCGTCATGTTCTTATACCATGTTAAGGTTATGTCTGAAATTTCAGGTCAATCGGACATGTCTAGCTATGGTTTCTAGCGTTTGAGTTATTTGAAAATTTTAACATTTTTGGTCCCTGCCTGGCCCCTGACTGAAGGCGCACTGCGCCTGGGCGCACCCCGCCCTGGTCCTGGGCGCACTGCGCCTGGCGCCTGGGCAGTAGCCTGTTTAGTCGCGATTTGTGCACTGTAGCACGCAGTTTTCACCCATTAAGCACTTATTTCAGTGCTTAATCGTATGGGGTTTGTTCTAGGACCAAAACCCTTGACTAATCACATGTTTTAAGCTATTAAAAACACTTCAATAACTCAATTACAGAAATTAACGTTCTTGGATAAACTTGAAAATTCTCAATTATAACAACCTACTTTCATGTTTATGGGTTAAGTTCTTAACTAATGGCTTATTGGAAGCATTAGCTACTTAACCCACATGAATTACAGCTGCAATTTCAGTTTCAATTTCTTCCCGAGACCAAATTCAATCACATACCCAAAAACTAGGTTAAAGAGGATGAATTCTTACCTTGGAATCACTAATTCCAACCTTTGATTCCTTTGATTTCTTAGAAACCTTCAAGAACTTCTTCTTCTCTCTAGCTCTCTCTCGTGCTCTCTAGAATTCTCTGGAGTTGTAAGAACTAATGAGGATAATAGCTAATATATATAATATATATTTAGTTTTTATAAAAACTTTACACTTTAGTCCCTAACCTTCCATTTCTTCTACAAAAATGATCCAAAGGGAATAACTTTACCATTTATACTTCATTACTCCCAACTAAACATTTTCATGACATTTTTGGTCATTTTCATGCCAAATGACCAATTTGCCCTTTTTGGTCAAATGTCACTATTCACGCGGTAAAAACTCCAAATTTCACATAAACTAGTATTTCTCATTATATTATGTTTCAAATACATATTATTACACATAATAGTTGTACAATACGATAAAAGACGATTTTACCCTTTTTGACTTTTTCGCGGGTTCTTACATACGTTGTCAACCAAGTTCCAAACTTGATTGTCATACATGGACTTGATCTCGATATCCATGGCCTCTTTCCACTTGGCAGACTCAGGGCCCGCCACTGCTTCTTGGTAGTTAGCTGGTTCATCCAAATTTATCAGTGTCCTATCACTGACAAACGTGTCCCCATCCGAAGTTATATGGAACCCATAAAACTCGGGTGGCATGCTAACCCTACCGGAACGCCTAAGAGGTAAGGATACATCTGTCGGACCAACAGGAACTTCTTCCTCATGTTGGTTGCTAGTTTCTCCTAAGGTTGCGTCATCTGATGATTCTTGAATTTCTTCCAGATCAATGGTACTCCCACTGTCCTCTTTGAATATGAGCTCTCTCTCTCTCTCTCTCTCTCGAAAGACCGCTCGTCTAGCTACAAAGACCACGTCCTTGCTCGGTCTGTAGAATAGATATCCAAAGGACTGTTTGGGATAACCAAGGAAGAAACACCTTTCGCTTCTTTCTGCGAGTTTGTCTTGAGTCTCTCGTCTAACGAAAGCCTCACAACCCCAGACTTTGATATGGGCCAACGAGGGAACTTTCCCCGTCCACATTTCATGAGGTGTTTTAGCAACCTTTTTAGTAGGGACAAGATTGAGGATATGGGCGGCAGTCTCTAAGGCATACCCCCAGAAGTGAATGGGAAGTGAAGCTCGACTCATCATGGAACGAACCATGTCCAACAGGGTTCGGTTGCGCCTCTCCGCAACACCGTTCAACTGTGGTGTCTTGGGAGGTGTCAACTGCGAAACTATTCCGCATTCCTTTAGATAGTCTAGGAACTCGATACTTAGATACTCTCCGCCTCTGTCGGACCTGAGCATCTTTATCTTCCTGTCTAATTGATTCTCTACCTCGTTCTTAAACTCTTTGAACTTTTCAAAGGTGTCCGACTTGTGCTTGATCAAGTAGATATAACCATATCTACTAAAATCGTCGGTAAAGGTCACGTAGAACCGCGTGCAATCCTTTGTGGTTGATCTGAATGGACCACACACATCCGTGTGAATGATGTCCAGCAGACGCTCACCTCTTTCAAAAGACCCTTTGAAAGGTGATTTAGTCATCTTGCCCAACAGACAAGATTCGCATACATCATCCGACCTGAGGTCGAATGATTCCAACACTCCATCCTTTTAGAGAGTTGGGCGATGCGTTTCTTGCTGATGTGCCCGAGCCGACTATGCCACAGACATAGCTTTTCTACACCACTAGTAGAATCAATATAATTTACACTATGTCCTAAATTGTCAACACATTCAACAGTTTCATACACACCATCACAAGGATAAGCAGTAAAAATCAAAATACCATTTTTGAAAACAGAAATCGAACCAATTTTATTATCAAAAGAAAATTGAAATCCTTGTCTGAACAATGCGTGAAATGAAATAATGTTTCTTGCCATTTCTGGCGAATAGCAACAATTAAATAACTCTATACTAACATCACTACTAAGCACTAAACTATAAACGCCGATCTTGGTAACAGGGGACGATCTCCTATTGCCCATGATCAAGTTCAGTCTACCGTGCTCCACCTCCCTACTTTCCTTTAGGCCCTGCAGATCAGAACAAATGTGAAAACCACATCCTGTATCAAGGACCCAAGAATTAGAAGATGGTGAGTTTTTAGAGATAATGTATATACCTGCTGCCGATGGCTTTACTTTCCCATCCTTGACATCCTGCAAGTATTTGGGGCAGCTTCTCTTCCAATGGCCCTTCTCTTTGCAAGGAATCTGGGAAGACTTGGTTCTCGAGCCATTGCTTGACGACCCGACCTGAACCTTTTCCCTCCAATTTTGCTTAGGAGGGCCCTTCCTCTTCTTTCCTTTGCCACTTCCAATGGCTAGGACGGGCTGATTAACCGAGGGTACACTTTTACCCTTCATCCCGTCTTCAGCAACTCGAAGCATGCGATGCAACTCAGTCAGGTTAGCCTGATTGTTGTTCAAATGATAAGCCAGCTTGAACTGGTCATAAGAACTCGGTAGGGAGTTAAGCACTGTGTCAACGGCCAACTCCTCCGGTACAGGCATCGCAAGCTTTCTAAGCCGCTCCACGTAACCTTGCATTCTTTGCACATGAGCGCAGATGGACTCTCCATCTTTAGGTTTGCTGTTCGTGAAGTCCTTGACCACCTCGCACCTCTCGATGCGCTCTTGCTTGCGGAACTTTTCCCCAAGCTCCTTGTGCATCTCAAAGGGCCAGTAGTCTTCGTATATCCTTTGCAATTCGGGGTTCATTGTGGCGATCATGATGCAGGCCACTTTGGTCGCATCATCAGAATGTTTTTGGTACGAGGCAATTTCCTCGGGAGTAGCAGTTTCACGGTCAACATCGACAAGCTCAGTCTCGAGAACATACTCTTTGTTCTCGTACCTCAGAGCCATCTTGATATTTCTAATCCAGTCATTGTAGTTTGTCCCGTTCAATTGAACCTTGGAATATAGTGAGAGGATAGAGGGAACACTGGAGTTTGATTGGGGAGCGGATTGATCAGCAGAAGACATCTATAAAAGAAGGTAAGTTTAATTAGATACATGTCGGTCCTTATAATAACCCAATATAAAATAAGGCTAGGATCCAACTATAACAATTTGCAACATAGAAGAGGGATGCCGTAATCTATAAGCAAATTTTATAAAGGTAGGCGAATGACGATTCAGCCAATTCCACCGCGGAAAAATAATCTTATTATACATGGAATTCCTAGTTTCTTTTGAGATATATTGAACTGTTCAATAGCATGTTCAATCTCGGATATGCCCCACCGTTTGTGACTGGGATGCCGAGGATCACAAACCGGGTGTGAATAACCATGCAAATTAGCTTGGTACTCTCGGGTCCATTATCATCTCAAATTGATGTGCCGGTAAACCACACACGCTTCATCAACAATGATAACACCCGAGACACCCATTGCCACTCTTTATGAACCCCCATTGGTGTGCCGGTAAACCACACACACTCCACCAACGTTTCATAAAGTGCAATGTGCAATTTCATGGGTTAGCATCAAATTCACATTTTCCTAAAGTAACTAGATTGGGATTTTGTAAATGGTTCTAGTACTTTGATCATTATACTTTTAATGATTAAGTGGTTCTGTCAAACCCGTTCGGCTAACGACCCTCCACTGATCAGGCGAGCGGTGGGTGAGAGTGTTCACCCATTAGACTACCATTTTATAGGCAGTCTCCTTATACCCACTTTATAGACCAGCTTCGTGAATGAGGCCTACTATTGATTTGACTAACCAAATTTATCTCATATATATAGTATTAACTTTTAATAACATATATAAGATGTATTTTAAAACCCTTTAAAATTATTCAATGGTTTATTTTTTAATTTTTACCAAATTTAACAATTAAATTTTGAATTAAATTAAACCTCAAATTCGATTTAATCAATTTTAATTACCAATTAATTAAATTAATTAAATATAAATATTTTAAACATTTTAAAATATTTTTTTGGATTTTTCTATTAATTTTCGATAATTTAAAATTAATTAAATCCCTTTTGAATTATCTTTTAATTAACAATTAATTAAATTAATTCAAATGAAGATAGGTTTATCCAAATTAATCAAATTAATTAAAACCTATCCTAAACCCCCTAAGAATCGATTTCAAATAATGGGGTTTAAGGTTATCCATTTAATTAACAAATAAAGTTACCAAAAATAGAAAACCTCCTAAAACCCTAATTGAAATTTTCGAAATTTAGCAAGGGGGGGGGGGGGGATTAGGGTTTCCAAGACCCTAATCCTAGAAATCGATCCACAATATAAATAGGGTTTATAGGCTTTAAACCCTAAAACAGTTATAGCAATTCAACAAGAAAACAAAACAGACTCTGATACCACTGAAAGGTTTTCTGCAAACCATGGACTAAATAACCTAAATTCACATGCAACCTATGAGGATCTATGTTTTCTTCTAATTGAACATATAACAAAACCTCAAGGCCATAAGAAAATTAACTAAAAGAATAAAATTAGAAAACCAACCTTTTAAAATTTTCTGGAAGCTGAGCAGCAAAATTATCCTGCCTCAAATGAGATCACACCCAAGCAGAGAGGAGAGGAGATAGAAAATATTGAGAGAGAGTTATGAAAGTGGCGTAAATATATGATGCCTGGGAACCCTTATTTATAGTTTCCAAATGGCCAGTTGATAAACCTTAGAGATAAACCTTTTTGAATTCAAATAAGATAAACCTTTTATCTTACAATTCAAACTCTTATTTATCCTAATATATTAATTTCGAAATTATATATATCCATATATAGATTTCGACTTTCAACTGGTCACTCCACACTGTCACTTACTCAACTATTGAATAATTACAGTTTTAGTCCCTGCACCTTTAATTAATTAATTTAATCCCCAAATTAAATCCAATTAATTCTGGATTAATTCCTAATTAATTAATATAGTTTCTAATTAATATATTATCACTTTAATATATTAATAAACCATATATTTAATTCCTGTTGATTTATTAATCCCATAATAAATCAACCTTTCTCTCTACCGAATTTTCTACCAAACCTCCAGCCATGAGGGCAACCCAAATGGACTGTGCTTCTATTAATTAGGTAAATACTAATTATTAGTCATGGCTTAGACACCTAATCCAACAACATAAATTGTGGAATACTCAATTCCATTCCAAATTTGAAAATTTCTTATTATTTATTAATTCGTGACAACGCCTAGTGATATCAAGTATTTTAGGCGTTGTTGAGCCCTGTTCTTGATAAAATTATATCAAATATGTCTGGGTATTATCACTTTTCGTGCCAAGACTTGTTTGGAGAAAAAGAATGGAAACAGGGACTAAAAGCGTGCAAAAGGAAGAAGTTTGGAAAAGAATGAAAAATCAAGGAAACTCGTACGCGCGCCGCGGATCTATGATACGCGCGACGCGGGCTTAAGGCGGTGGAACACATTCAAATACCGAAGAAACGTGAAAAGATTAGTACGCGCGCCGCGGATTCTTCATCTGCGCGGCGCGGCTGCGGGAAAATTACAACTATAAATAGAGGCATTTCCAGCCGAAAACCCTAGCAAAGACCGGGTGTAAAATCGACCTTGAAGCTCTTTGACTCCAAGATTTCGTGTCAGCAACTTCTTAAGTGGTATTTTCATGTTTTGGATTTTTATTTGTAATTAATTAGTTTGGATTAAGCTTGGTTTTGTATCTTTGGGAGTGACAACCATTGATATCAAGCTTTGGCTTCTGTTTTAGTCTCATTTTGTTACTGTTTGGATGTTTGGATTCGAGTTTGGTGAATGAAAATCATTTGGTTACATTTAATATTGGTATTTCGGTTTTTTTATGCTTGTGTTTGGTTTTGAATGTTTGAATTGTGTTTAGATATTGTTTTGACCTTGTTGGTACTGTTTTCCTTTGCTGAAATCAGTAGCTAATTAGGTTAGTTTTTAGGCATTAAACCTTGGCTAGTAACTGTTCAGTGGAACTTTAGTTGGTGGCTAGTTTATGCTTTGCTTGGTTTTGCTTGGTTTGGATGCCTTTGATTGCTTCTAATTCAGAGATGCACTTCTGATTTCAAAAAGTGACTAGGTTCATTTGAGCTTAGCTTAGCTTGGCTTGAGTTTGTTTGATCATTGCTTTAGTTTGTTAGTGATTAGGAAGGTAGAAACTAGATCCTCCGACTGTAGCGTGACACTACCAGTTGGTAATCTTTCATTTAGTCTAACCACGAAGCTCCTGCGGATCGACCCTGATTACCACTGTGCTAGTGTGTGTTAGGTTTTTCTTTATTTTTGACCGCACGACGACCTAGGCGTGTCAATTCGTTGTTCCACACTAGTTTATTTCCATTATGTTATTTATTAAATGTTGGAATCCCTGATTCCATCCCCATTTCAACTAACATTATAAATTCCAAATAATACATCAACCATTTACATATTTCCATAACTTGCGTAAAGAAACAAAAGATCATGACTTTTGCTCATTATATGCTTGCTCTCAAGTTCCAACTATTAACAACATATGCACATAACACAAAATTTTCAACTTTAAACTTGAACCAACCTTCACATAATACTTGATCTTGGAATTCCTACGTTTCAATACTCAATTTCATCCCAACACTTTCAAATTCCACTTCCTAACACCAATATACAGCAAAACTTTCGTTCATCTAACTTTTAGTATCTTTAAGTCCAAAACATAGTATGTTTTTCATGAATTGAAACACAAGTGTTATATAACAAGAATTCTTCATCCTTTCAATCTTTTTGCTAACATGCATTCATGGGTTTTAAAATAACATCGAAACTTTTACAATTCATGTATGATATTCCTTCTTTGTGAGCATCAAAAACATGCTTTTAAAGATTCATTCAAATGTATCATACACCCAATAGACAATTCCATAAATCATAATATTTTTCTAAAAAATCCAACATGCAACAAGAGCTTTCAATATCAATAAATCTAAGTTTCCAAACTTAGACATTAACATTTCAAGTTTCTAGTCCAAGATCTGAAATCAGGAGGTTTAAAATTAATGCATTGTAACACCCAAAAAAGATTTTATAGTAAAACATTAAGTAAATCTAAAATACACTTTTAGACATAAAAACTTTTAGATAAATTAAAACATTTTAAGATAACTATTTAGTTTGAATCAGAGTAATGGTGTTACCGAAACATAAAATTAATAAAGACATTTAAAAGCGGAAGACTTAAAAAAATAAATTGCTTAAAAGGTCCCTTCCTTTATTCTGATACGAGCTCGAAGCGACCACGCCGTGTTCTTTTTCAAAAATACTATTTAATCCTGAAATGTTAGAATTTAACGGGTAAGCGGAAACGCTTAGTGAGAAACACAATACTCGCATATTATATCAATCACATGCATTCATGTAACACATACATTAATTCACATAAATGTCATAAAACATAACTTAGCATAACATAACTTAACACATAATAACATAACTCTTATAACACATACAGTTGGTACCAACTACTATACACAGGCCGATTCCCCCGAAGGGCTTGTCTCGGACACTGCCACTGGCCACTTCACCCCATGGGTCCTTCATGACCAGCCAACTAAATCACTTCACCCCGTGGGTCCTTGATGATCAGTCAAATTACATACATTCATGTAATACATATCACATTATACTACAGAAAATACATAAGCATACATACACATCACACATAACACATTACATGCACCGTTAACATAATAGACGAGTTAGTGTAACTCACCTGATTCCATAGTGTTGCTAGCAGCGATCCAAGTGCCAATCATCAAATCGAACAGATAAATTTCCTACAATATTATCAATAAACACTACTTAGATTACAATCAAGTTGTTATTTAATATTTCTTATATAGTACTCCTTTTAACTTATCTTTTACTATTTCATTAAGTCTTTAACCAAATAAATTAACCTATTAAGTCCTTTGTAATATAAAACATTTTTAGGACCTCCTATATATTCATTAAATTTGCTATTTAGTTAATGTATTACTCGTCGTCTAATATTAACTTATTTTCGTGCACTTTAGTCTTAAAACATTTAGGCGTTAGGTTCTTTAGGATTTAAGCTCATACTTTTAAAATCAACAAATGACTTTATAAACCTCTTAAAACATGTTAAATATGTCCAAAATCTTATTCCTAAGGTCTTAATGCATTAATGACTTAATAAGACACTTTTGTAATTTTTTTTCTCAATTAAGCCCTTTTGACCCCTGTCCGGTATTTTGATCGTACATCACAAACCATAAGTCCAAATGATAAGTGCCATACCTTTCTGCAAACTAGACTCCAGTTCTAACTACTTGTATTTGTATCCATTTTTCCTATTTCCGCTTGTATTTTTCACAAAACAGCCTGCAAGATCAGGGACTGTTGCTATTACGAACTTTTAGCATCCTTTACAACTTTTTATTAAGACATTTGATCATTGACCTATTCAGTTAATCCCTTGGCTCAACTTTTACATATGCAAAGTCATTAACACATAACTTAGCTTATTTCTCATTCAAGAAACATACTTAAGGTTTTGGGAATCAAAAGACAAGACAAAGTTTTATGATCTACAAACTCATCAAGAGTTGTAGTTGTGCACCCACGAGTGTTTGGACAGCAAGAAATCAATTGAAACTTCATCTAATGGCTGTTTTCAGACCCTAAACATAACCACAACATATAATGGTGTTTTGGTGGTTTCATGGTGGTGCTATGGTGGCGATTTTGCAAGGAAGCACAATCGGAATCAACAAAACGCTTACCGAACACGAGTGCAAACCAACACCTTCCAACCCTCTGATTTTTCAATCTCAATCCAAGCCCTTCATCCCGTTGTCCCTCTTCTCACTGCCCTCTCAAAATCTCGTCCAAACCAATCCCGAAATCTCTTTCTTTCTCGCTGAAAATTGTCGGCTCCAAAGACAATACGGCTAAGGGTTTGTATGTGTTGTATTTGTTTAACAAAGGTAGATACGATGGTGTATTATAGTCGAGGTCCCAAATTTCTGTTTGCTGCTATCCCTCTCGCTTCCATAATCCTTTTCGGTAAGCCCTCTCACTCTCCCGCTCATAAGTCTCTCGAGATTCCCCATCTCTTCTCGCCTGCTTCCAATCGTAACAAAAGGAGGAGTAGGGCTCGTGATCATAGAAGCTTCGGGACACAAGGTGTGAGGGGGCTTGGGCTCTAAGTCACAAACTTAAGTCGAAGCTCAAATCTGGACAAATTCCGATCCCTTGCTCATGGCCTAAAAGGGTTCTCATGTAACTATGTGTAAATAACAAAAGTGGTCCCTTAACTTTCCAACTTAAATTTCTTTTATCCAATGCAACAAAAACGTCTCAAATTAAGTTAGGACTAATATCAATTTAACCCCCTTTCAACTTTATTTTAATTTTCATAATACATTAACTATTATTATTATTATTATTATTATTATTATTATTATTATAGTAATAATTATTAAAATTATCTATAACAATTAATTTAAACGTCCTTCGCAAAACGGGATTTAAATACACAATTATTTGAATAATTACTAAAATGAAATTGGGGCGTTACATGCATGCAAGAACCGAATCAAGGGATTGCATCTCCGGCCACCCAAGCACACACCACCGCCCCCGACAGTGGCTTCTTCCTCGAAATCAAACCGACAATGAGCATGGACCGTTGCCCTGCCTATGTTCTTTCTGGAATCGAGAACCACAAGGGACCACCGTCGCATCCTACCTCTACCACTGCCGTCGACGGCGACTTTGCTTCAAGCTTCCTTCCTGTTTTCTCTTTCCCTCTTCCCCTTTTCTTTCTGATTTGCGTATTGGGGGAACTTCTGTATATGACGTTCAAATTTTTCCTTATTTTTCCTTAGCCATAACTTCTGCATATGACGTTCAAATTTTACAAGCTTTATACCTTTAAAAGGTCAGGAATAAGCTTAACAATTTCCCCATACTGACGTAAGGCCAATTCTTTCTAGAATTCCCGTTACAATCCCTCAAACATGGGCACCTCTCCATTTTGCTATTTTTTGGCTATTTTTAAACCTTCATAACTTCTTCGTAATAACTCCAAATGATCAAAATAATTTTCCTATATTTTTGTTATCTCAAATATTAAAAAAGTCCCCTTGAGGACTTTTTCCTAATTGCTTTTAAAATTTGAGATATTAATTTTTTAATATTGATGAATATTTTCTATACTTTTGTTCTCAAATTTCTCACTTTTTCTTCGGGCCTTTATTACTAATTTCCAAATGAAGTAATACTGCATAATGACTTAATAAAAGCTCTTAAAATATAAGTAACCATATTTTTGCCTTCTTTGACTATTTTTCACTTGTATCTCACAAATAGCAAATGAAAACGTTACATTTTTAATTACCCAATATACTTATATTTAATCGATTTTCTCATATCAAGATTTAGGACATCATATATATATATATATATATATATATATATATATATATATATATATATATATATATATATATATATATATATATATATATATATATATATATATATATATATATATATATATATATATATATATATATATATATATATATATATATATATATATATATACACATACATACATACATACATACATACATACATACATACATACATACATACATATATATATATATATATATATATATATATATATATATATATATATATATATATATATATATATATATATATATATATAGAAAATAAAGTAAGGAACAGAATTCATTCTTGATTTATCAGAAAAGACATAACATATTATTGAAATAGGAAACACTTACTTATAGGCTACCAAACTCGATAACTCTAGATTATAATACACGATAAGTCTTATTAGAATAGTTCTAACTAATCCCAATATATAATACTAGAGAAATACTAGAAAACATTTAAATAAAAATCTTATCTCCTCTTACTAGCACTTATCGGATTTAACACTCCCCCTCAAGATGGGAATGAATGTCTATCATTTCTAGCTTGCTTTTCATACTTTCAAATTTGTTCTTTGGAAACCCTTTAGTGAGGATATTAGCCACTAGAAAATCAGAAGGGATATATCACAACTCGAGTATTTTAGATTCCAACTTTTCTTTAATAAAGTGCCTATCCAATTCAACAGGTTTAGTGTAATCATGGTGAATCAGATTCTTGGAGATCTCAATTGCAGCCTTATTATCACAATAAAGCTTCATGGTTGAGTGAGCAGGAATTTTTAACTCCCCAATTACTCTCTTAAACCACATACCTTCGCAAACCCCTAGGCATGAAGCTCTGAACTCAGCTTCAACACTACTTCTTGCGACTACTGACTGTTTCTTTTTTCACCATGTAACCAGATTCCCCCACACAAAGGTACAATATCCGGCAGTTGACCGACCATCAACACATGAACCTCCCCAGTCTGCATCCGTAAACATGTCTATCTTCCGACTAGAGCTCTTTTTGAACAATAGGCCACGTCCCGGATTACCTTTTAAGTAGCGTAGTATTTGGAACACTGCATCCTTATGTTGTGAGTTTGGGTTGTTCATGATTCTGCTCACCATGCCCACAGCAAACCCAATATCAAGTATAGTGTGAGCAAGATAGATTAGCTTCCCAACCAATCTCTGATACCTTTCTTTATCCACAAGATCCCCTTCAGTTTGAAGTTTCTTCCCTGGTTCGAACGGAATGCTAGCTGGTTTGCACCCTATCATTCCTGTTTCACTGAGCAAGTGACAACGCAGCGGTCGTCGTGCGGTCAAAAATAAAGAAAAACCTAACACACACTAGCACAGTGGTAGTCAGGGTCGATCCGTAAGAGCTTCGTGGTTAGACTAAATGAGAGATTACCAACTAGTAGTGTCACGCTACAGTCAGAGGATCTAGTTCCTACCTTCCTAATCACTAACAAACTAAAGCAATGATCAAACAACTCAGGCCTAGCTAAGCTAAGCTCAAATAACCTAGTTACTTTCTGAAATCAGAAGTACATCTCTGAATCAGAAGCAATCAAAGGCATCCAAACTAGCAAAACCAAGCAAAGCATAAACTAGCCACTAACTAAAGTTCTACTGAACAGTTACTAGCCAAGGTTTAATGCCTAAAAACTAACCTAATTAACTACTGATTTCAGCAAAGAAAAACAGTCCCAACAAGGTCAAAGCAATATCCAAACACAAATCAAACATTCAAAACCAAACACAAGCATAAAAACACCGAAATACCAACATTAAATGTAACCAAATGATTTTCATTCACCAAATCCGAATTCCAAACATCCAAACAGTAACAAAATGTCATAAAACAGAAGCCTAATGCTTGGTATCAATGGTTGTCACTCCCAAAGACACAAACTAATGCTTACAAAAATTTAACTAAATGAAAATAAAATCCAAAACATAAAAATACCACTTAAGAAGTTGCTGAAACGAAATCTTGGAGTCAAAGAGCTTCAAGGTCGATTTTACACCCGGTCTTTGCTAGGGTTTTCGGCTGGAAATGCCTCTATTTATAGTTGCAATTTTCCCGCAGCCGCGCCGCGCAGATGAAGAATCCGCGGCGCGCGTACTAATCTTTTCCCGTTTCTTCGGTATTTGAATGTGTTCCACCGCCTTAAGCCCGCGTCGCGCGTATCATAGATCCGCGGCGCGCGTACGAGTTTCCTTGATTTTTCATTCTTTTCCAAACTTCTTCCTTTTGCACGCTTTTAGTCCCTGTTTCCATTATTTTTCTCCAAACAAGTCCTGGCACGAAAAGTGAGAATACCCAGACATATTTGATATAATTTTATCAAGAATAGGGCTCAACAACGCCTAAAATACTTGATATCACTAGGCGTTGTCAGCAAGTCTAGAGTATACTTCCTTTGAGACACCGAAATTCCATTCTTTAATCGTGTTATTTCCATTCTAGGAAAGTACTTGAGTTGACCAAGGTCTTTAATTTTAAATTCTTTGCTCAACAAGTTTTTCAATTCATCAATTTGTTTTACAAAATTATCGGTTATGATTATATCATCCACATTGACAATCATGATTGCGACTTGTCCGGTCTCAGAGTGTTTGAAGAACATGGTGTGGTCGGCCCGGGCTTGAGTAAAACCAAAACTTTTCACAGCATTTGTAAGACGTGCAAACCAGGCCCTGGGTGATTGTTTTAATCCATACAATGATTTGTTTAACTTGCAAATCAACCCTTCGTTTTCCATGGTCTTAAGTCCAGGTGGGATCTCCATGTACACATCTTCTTCGAGTTCCCCTTTCATAAGTGTATTTTTTACATCTAATTGATGTAACGGCCAATCAAGATTAGCTGCTAGGGATAGTAGCACGCGAATAGAATTTAAATTTGCTACGGGTGCAGAGGTTTCGACATAGTCAATGTCGTATGACTGAGTGAACACTTTTGCAGCTAACCTCGCTTTGTATCTGTTAATACTCCAATCTGAGTTGTATTTTACTGTGAACACCCACTTGCTACCCACAACTTTCTTCCCTGGAGGCAATTTACTGTAAGACCACGTGTCATTTTCTTGTAGTGCACTCAGTTCCTCAACCACAGCATCAACCCATTCTTTCTTCGTCTTTGCTTCATGAATAGTTTGGGAACCTGTGTTGTAGATAAAGACAAGGCAAACGACTTATATTTGGGTGATAAGTTTTCATAAGACACAAAGTTTCCTATTGGGTTTGTTGTACAATTCCTTTTCCATTTTCGTAAGGCTATAGGAATATCCAAATCAGAATGAGTGGTAGAATTATGAGTTTCAGAGTTACCTTGTGTATCCGCGGACGACTCTTGGACAGTATCTGCATCCATGACTTGCTCTACCACTGATCTTCTTTCATGCCTCGTATAAACCAAATATTCTTTTTTGGAGCTTTAGGTGCCTCGGTTGGGTTGCTATGAGGTGTTTTAATTGTTTTTGGGTTTTCGGTGGTGGTTGGTTCCTCATGACTTGGTTCAGGGTCAGGGTCACAATCACGGTCACGGTCTGGACCCACATACTCAAAAAATTGATATTCTACAATATTAGTGTTCTCCCCCTAAATATCAATTTTGGTGTAAAATGGTTGATTTCAAAGAGGGTAACATCTTTAGAATTGTAGAATTTCCTGGTGCTAGGTGCATAGCATTTGTTCCCATGTTGCTTCGGGGAATTTGCAACAAAGATACATTTCAGTGACCTTGGATCTAACTTGCTTCAATTAGTTGCATTGTTGTGAACAAAGGCAGTGCAACCAAAGATTTTTGGAGATACGTCTAAAGTATACCGTGAGTTGGGAAATAATGACTGACGAACCTCGTGTGGGGTTCGAAAACCAAGAATCCTTGAAGGCATTCAGTTTATCAGATAAGCCGCGGTCAACACGGCTTCACCCCATATATAATTTGGTACGGAGCTCACAAACGTTAGGGATCGGGTTACTTCGAGAAAGCATATGTTCTTTCTCTCTGCCACCCCTTTTTGTTGTGGGGTGTCAACACAGGAAGTGATATGCACAATTCCCTGTTGGCTCAAAAAATTTCCAAGTTCAGAATGAAAATATTCTTTTCCGTTGTCATTAGAAAAATCCAAGTGATTCGCGTGTGATCATCGATAAAGGTGACGAACCACCAGGCTCCAGAAACATTTTTTACCCTTTATGGTCCTAGACATCACTATGAATGAGGTGGAATGGGGATGAATGTTTATAACAAAGGGGAGAATATGAACTTCTAGCATGCTTAGCAAGTTGACAAACTTCACAATGTAAGGAACTAAAATTTTTATTAAATAACCCAGGAAACAATTTTTTCAGATACTATAAATTTGGGTGTCCTAATCTATTATGTCATAACATGATTTTATTTGAACTCGAAATATCAGCAGATGATGAGGACAAGGCTTGGTGTTTACTATTTTTGTTGACTTCACAGTGGTGGAGCTCGCCCCGGACTTTAGCACTGCCAAGCATCATCCCCGAATTTAAGGCCTGAAAAACACATATAGATGGGGTTAACACAGTAATACAATCTAGATCCTTCATAAGTTTAATTGGAGATAAGAGATTATAATCGAGAGTCGGGACATGTAACACTGATTTTAGTGTTATGTTATTTGACAGTGTTACAATACCGATACCAACAACATGCGTGTCTTCTCCTGTTGCAACTCTTATTGTTCTCCCTTTTGTTACTGGTTAGAGAGTGGCGAACGAATTCTTGTCTCCAGTCATGTGGTCTGTGGCCCCACAGTCAACCACCCAAGGTTTATGTCCACATGAGCTCACAAAAGCCGATGCAAACCCGCCTTACTGGGCAACAACAGTTGTCCCACTGTCTTCACATGGAATAGCTTGCAATGCCCTTTGGATCGCTTCTAGTTGTTCCTTAGTGAACAACTCTTGATGTTCAGTAGTAGCGATGTTACTTCTTGAGCTTGGCTTCCAATCTGTGGGTTTTCCAAGGATCTTCCAAGATGTTTCTTTCGTGTATCCGACCATTTAAAATGGTCACACCAAGGTCTTCCATTCTTCTTTTGAGCAGGTCCGAAATTTCCTCCCCCAGTGGGTTTTGAATTGGATGGTGTACGCGTCACGAGGGCAGATCCTTCGGTTGTAACATTCAGATTTGGACTAAGCATGACTCGCCTTCGACTTTCTTCCCTGCAGACTTCAGAGAAAATTTCTCTCAGAGTAGGCATCGGTTTAGTGCCCAGAATTCTGCCTCTAACTTCATCCAATTCTTGATTTAGGCCAAGAAGGAATTTGTAGATTCAGTCCGTCTCTAAAATTCTCTTGTGTTGCCTTCCATCTGTTGGGCAAGTCTAAGATAAAGTATCGAGTACGTCCAGTTGCTGCCAATAGCGGTTGAGGGTGGTAAAAAAGGTGGTCATAGACAGATCTCCTTGCCGAAGATCATGAAGAATTCACTTGATCTCGAAAAGGGCAAATGTGTTATCTTGGTTTGAGAAAGTATCTCGTGCAGTTTCCTAGATTTCTTGAGCAGTTTTGTAGAACATGAACTGTTCCCTAATGTCCAAGTTCATAGTATTCAGTAACCATACATAACCATGTTGTTTTTCGCCTTCCACTTTTTGTAGTCGGGGCACTTATCATCTGGCTGAACGAGAGAGCTAGAGAGGTATTCTTCCTTCCCTTTCCACCGATGAAGAGTGAGATTGAATGTGCCCAGAGATTGTAATTCTGGTCATTCAGTTTATAACCGGTGGGAATAATAATGTAATCAGCATTAGAGTTGGAGTGATTTTGGCTATCACTTTCAGTGGTGGAATCTGAGGAGCCTTCGCCCACCATAGATGTCCAGAAGCTCCCAAACATCATTCCACTCATACTCGGTTAAGAGGTATAGGGAGATCGATAGGGGAGGAAGTCAAACAGGGGTTTTTAGAGAGATCAGAAAGAAGAATTTGCAGAATCTTACTGATCTGATTCCATATAGAAAATAAAGTTGGGAACATAATTCATTCTTGATTTATCGGAAAAAACATACATCTTATTGAAAGAGTAAACACCTACTTATAGGCTATCGAACTCGATAACTCTAGATTAGAATACATGATAAGCCTTATTAGAATAGTTCTAACTAATCTTAATATATTATACTAGATAAATACTAGAAAACATTTAAATAAAAATCTTATCTCCTCTTATCAGCACTTATCGGATTCAACAATATATATATATATATATATATATATATATATATATATATATATATATATATATATATATATATATATATATATATATATATATATATATATATATATATATATATATATATAATCATTTCTCTAACAATTATTCCACTAATCGACCATCTAACTAAGAATATAAATTTTAGAAATTACGGAAACAAATATTCTGTCATTAAAACAGATTAAAAATAGAGTAGGAAATTACGAAAAATTTTGGGAAAACTTTAAATCGCTGGTCCAAACAGTAGAATTTAGGGTTCGACTAAAGGCTAAAAGTTACGTCCGTTTTAAGTTGGACATGTTTTGACATCGTATATCCGAACCACGGAAACAAAAAATGTTGCCAGTTGGGGTAACATATAACGAACAACATCAATAAAGCCTTTTACAACAGTATCATCAATTATCTTGAATATACCGCATTTCTGATATTTGAATGATAGCATGCACTTATAAATTGATGAATGTAATTTTCTGGTCACTATGTCAACCAACCTATAATGGGTTGAATGCTAGGAGAAATCTAAGAACGTACTCATTTATTCCGACGTTCTATGGTTAGAAATTTCATCAACTTTCTTGGACACCCCTCCACTTCAAAGAAATAATCTAAGTAACTCGTATTATGCATTCAATTCTGAATGATCGGATTGTTGTTTCAATTGTGATTTCTTTTTATCTCCGAACAAAATGAACTTCTTGGTTTCCGTCAAGTCAGAGTATATATAAAAAGTCCACCTCGTTCGTAAAGAACTACATTTCACTAAGTTATTGTGAAACCTTATGTTTTAATTTTGCTAAAGATACAAGATTCGTAGTTGTTTTTTAGAAAGAATAAACAATTTTTCTAAACGTTTACAAATTAGTATTTGTGAGAAAAGTATCTCCGCAAAACATTAGCATTTCATAAAGGTTCATGAAAATGATCGTTATTTTGTTAGAATTTCCTAAAAGCTTGTCAAAATCCTATAGCTGCTCCCATTTTTTCTATTTGTATGATGAGCCCTTCAAATAATTTGTTTTGTTGGTTTCTAATTTCTTATTTTTTAGAAACCTTTGATTTTGTCAAGGTCAATAAATTTTGTCAACGTTGATTTACATAGGCTGTCACAATACTCCACCAAGTAGCATTGTTTGAAGAAATAGTTCAAATCAGCAAAATCTTGTCCCTTAAGTGCATCTACATTCTAGCATCATCAATTGCCCTTTCTCATTTTATTATATCAGCGATATTGATTATGTTCTGTCATTGCATCCACAATCAAATTGTGTATAATTGTAAATTGAAGATCTTAATTTTGAAATTCATAGTTTAAATGGGTGTTATTGTGGAAATATTTATTTAGAAATCACTAGCTAGGATTTGGATGATAAAAGTAGAGGGTGCCACATGGTGTTGTTACTTTGCAGATGAAACCCGTAAATGAATATAGGTTTGAGTAACAAACAAAAATTATCATTTTCATAAATCACAGTGATAGCTGGGTAACATGCATGCGTATGTATTATATGTATATATGATGATATAAAGAGACAAGCACACGTAAATAAAGTTGGAAGCGTCGAAAGAGCCAATGGTATAATTTGTTTGGTATTATTGATTTATTTCTGACCATAAAGGAATCCCACCAACCTAAACCTTTTTGGATTAAAAATATTTTTTATGAGAATTAGTAGCTGAAGCTGAAGAAGAAGGCATGACTACGTGAAATGTACTTGATAAGCACTCATAAATATATATAAAAACAGCTCACATGAATGGTCTCTCGCAGGATGATAACTTAATTCTGTGCTTTCATATTTCATAATAATATATATAAAAACAGCTCACCTGATTAGTCTCGCAGGATGACGACTTACTTCCATTACCAATTTCTTTTATATATATTCTTTATCGGACATTACATGTGTGCAGATTTTTAATTAACTATTTTGCTATTGTATTTGTATCTATGAATCCAAATATCCAATATATCCCAAGCTATTTGTATACATTATTCTATAATAGTTAGAAACACAACAGACTGACAATAATGATTTGTTTTCATCATATCTATGATCAGATTATGCGTAATACCGAATAAAAGTTGTCGATCAAGGATTAAGAAGAGACAAGACGTGAAGAGGCACAAACAAATTAACAAACAAAGGCATAAAGTTGGGTGGATGGGATATAGTAGGAGAATCAAAGTGGGTTAGAAGCTTAGAGCCGAAAATGGGAGAAGGCAGTACAGCTAGAAGTGCAATAACATGTACGACAACATTTACTTTCAACAACACCACCCTACGTCTTTTTCTTAGTAATAAATCATCTAGTCTATATTTTAAACTACTATGTAGACACATCGATAGCACGAATAAAATTTTGATTAAGTTCTGATTCGTATTATACGTATACTTATATTATGTTTGTTACAAATTATCCATGTATAAGTTCAAAATTCTATTAATCGAGTATCCAGATCCTGCATGAAAATTTTACACTAAATCCAATCTTTCGGATGAACAGAAGTATCATCTCAAGTCTTGTATCAAATTTATGACATTGTACTTGACAAGAGTAATAATGAACTTGATGATGTTGAGATTATAAAGTATTATTAGTTAATTGACGTGATATTTAATCAATAGATTAAATTTTTATTAACTTATCAATGAATTGATTATAGAAATAGAATAGGTGAATGTGCACATCAATAACTGATAAATACAAGTCCTCAATATAGCTACTTTCAAAATATTAGAACTATAGAACTGAATCTATAATTGATTAAATCTTCTTCATGAACCTTTGAATTAAATTAAAAAACTTATGTTTCATAAATTATGTATGTACAAAGAACATTATGTATCATGAACACGGAATACGACTATATTGGCTTCCTAATATACGTAATACGGGAGATTTCTGACAACGGTATTCCGTCGGAAAAAGGCTTTACTAATGGATTACCGACGGAAATGGGAAATAAGGAAAACGCTGGTGGGTTAATTATACCTACCGATTTGCGATGGATTAATTGATAGAATGCCTACGGATGCTTGACCAGGGTTGTTGACTTTAGTGACGGAATACCGACACGATGTGTTACCTACCGAATACCGACCGAATCAGGTTTTTAACTTTACTAAAAGGTATGTCATAATAGTAAGCGATATAAAAGATGATTCTACTAAATTAGTTAAAATTTCAAGTCCAGGGTGGTTAAAGACTTAAACGTATAGAATTTAAGAATAGGTTAAGGATTGTATGAATAGCCGTTCCTATATATATATATATATATATATATATATATATATATATATATATATATATATATATATATATATATATATATATATATATATATATATATATATATATATATATATATATATATATATATATATATATATATATATATATATATATATATATATATATATATATATATATATTTATATATACATTAATAATTATACAAAAGAATTTTCAAGAAAATATGACAAAATTGTTGGATATATACGTCATTAAATTAAACACTAAATCATAATTATTGATAAACTTTGAAAAAATATCATATCGCATTCAATCATATTTATATAAATAAACTAATTAAAAATGTCAAAACATTTGTAAAACTTTTTATATGATTTTCCTCGGTGATGTATTAAAGTACATTCTATAATTTGACACAATTTATAATTCTATATATATATATATATATATATATATATATATATATATATATATATATATATATATATATATATATATATATATATATATATATATATATATATATATATATATATATATATATATATATATATAAATTACGTGATTTTTTCGTTTGTTACACATCCGGATGAGTTTTTTTTTGTGTCACATGGGTCGTTACCCGGATCCGGTCTTTTCTCTTCTCTACCACCGCTCTTCTACATCACCGCCTTCTTCATTCGAGAACAGCATCCAATAGCTACTCTCTTTGCTTCAACAATGGCAATCGTTATGCAGAACATTATTTAGGGTTCCAGATCCTTTTCGAGTTTTGGGGTTTTATTCCTATCGTCTACTCCACATCCTCCCCAAATCAATCGTACCGGATCTCCCTCCTGCCCTCCTCCCCCGATTACCCTTCCTGCTGTTGTGGGGCGATTGAGGTTGCTCCATTCCAATTTTTGTTTACAGCTTCCCGATTAGGTCTCCTCTCGCGACCGTCTCCCCTCTCCCCACGATTCTCGAAATCCCAACAGCTTCTCTCTACACAAAACACCCAAATCAGTGTGTTCTTTTTTATAACAAGACAAAAGATCCAACTAAGAGATCAAATCAGGTGCAAAAGCTTCTTTCTCTTGTCAACACGGTGTTAAATTTTAATGGAGGAAAGCCATACACCGATGAGTTATTTACTGAATTGAAGGTAAACATTGTTATTGTTAATGCATTACTGTGTTGTTGTAAATTTACATCTGATCTATTATGACACCACTTTGCAATCATCATAGTATATGAATAGTATTTGCTTGACACAAATGTATTTGGGAACTTGATAAACAAAAAATGTCAGTGCTCGATGAGCAATTTATGCATATATATGTGCATTTGGGGTAGCATGTTTTGAAACGATTGTGCTAGAGTTCAATATGGACTTTCTGGATCCGTTTCCCCCTTTTCGTTCTTCAATTATCATTTCTATGCAAAATTTCTCCTAAATTATGATTCCGCTATTGCAGACTACTTCAAAACGGATATCAGATTGTAACTTTTATGAACAATATCGAAAATTTTTCATTAGGTTGGTCAATGGGGTGCAAGAACATATGGCAAGAGGAAATGGGGTTGGAGTCAAGGGAAGTAAGAGGTCAAAGATTCAACAAAGAGATCAGGATTCAGAGGAATCAGATGAGGAATATAGCGTGGCTGAAGAACACCCAACTGCATGCTTGAGGGTAGGTGCATTAATGGCAGTTCTCTCCTATCTTGAATTTTTCTCTACAGGAGTCCAAGTACTACCTCTTACTTACCATGTTAAGTATACAGATAAACTGAATACAGTTTGAAGTATATCTAAATATCTAATTACCACCTATTTCCCCAAATTTTCTTTTAGCGAGTAGCATTATCAACAGCTGCAAATATCTGCAAGAAACTTACATCTGATGTAGCTGATTTTGTCATAGAAGTTGTTCCTCTATTAACAAATCTTCTTCAGTATCATGATGCCAAGGTCAGTTCTTTGATTCCAAGAATAAAAATCTATTAACTTTTATATTTTCTAATTACTTTTTGGAACAATACTCTGCTTTTTAGGTTTTGAAACATGCATCAGTTTGTTTGACTCGAATTATAGAGGCATTTGCAGCATCTCCTGATAAACTTGATGAGATTTGTAACCGTCGATTAGTTACACAAGCCGCCTCCCTTATTTCAACCAGTAGTTCTGGAGGTGGACAGGCATCTTTAAGCCCATCTACTTATATGGTATTGTGATGACTTTATTTAAATAAAACACTTGATTTTTAAAGATTGCATTATCTAACACAAAGTTTTTCAGGGATTAATTTGATTGCTGTCTGCATGTGCAAGTGGGTCCTCTTTAGGATCAAAAACATTGCTGCTTCTTGGGATCAGTGGGATTCTTAGAGATATATTATCAGGTTCTGGTCAAGTTGCTTCCATGTATGTATCACCTGCCTTGAGTAGCCTGCCAGAACAGGTAATTTTTTACATTTTTGCCCTTACTGCCTAAGTATTCGATAATTGTAAGGACGGTAAAATAGGAGGGACGTTTTGTCATCATAAAGTTTTATAAAACCTTCATTTTCTCTGATTCTCTCTGAAATCGAAAGGAAAGATTTGCAGGAAATGTAACAAAGAAACCTTTCCTTTCTTTCTGATGTCAAGAAAATTGTCTAGGATCCAATCATGAAGTCTTAACAAAAAGTGTTAAATGCAAGAAATAGCAACGTACTTTCATATCTTTAAAAAAGTCAACCATTTTGTTTGATTATTTTGTACAGATATTTGAGATTGTGAATTTGACAAATAATGAAACGACCTAAATTAATAATATAAATATGTAAAATAAGTTGTGCGTAATTTAAAGCTTTATATGTATTGTTATGAAAAATATTTTAGTATTTGGGGTAAGAGTATGAGAAATAGAATTTGGTGTAATAAAAGATGGAAATATATATTTTTTAAAAGTGAGAAATTATGCTCGTAAGGGTAATTTGGTCATTTTACCATGAGAATGGTGATTTGGTCATTTTACCATGAGAAGGGTAATTTGGTCATTTGACCATATGCAGGAGTTATTATAAAAGTATAATCCTAGTTTGGACCAAAAATGTAAGAAAGATAGCTAAATATGGTAAAAACCTAATATTGGTGCCTAAAGTCCAAGGAAGAGAACTTGAGGACTAGATTGCAAAATGGAACTTATTAATGGGAGAAATATCTTCCATTATCACAGAAGTTGGAGAAATTCACAGGAGAAACCTCTGGAAGAACCGAGAGCAAGGCTAGGAAGAAGAACAAGGAGATTTCAACAAGAATTGAAGATATAATCTAAACCAAGGTTAGTAATCAAGTTTCTAGCTTCAATCCTTGAGTTGGTTCTTCACGGGATGAACTGAAATTTAGTTTCAGTCATGATTCCAAGTGATTAATATGATTCTTAAGTTCTGCACATGATGGTATGTTAAGATCATACCAAATAATCCAAGAGTTTTGTTGATTTTGTGGATTTGGGGGTTTTTAGTTCAAGAACCCTAATTTCTACATTTTAAGATTTGGAATGATTTCATGGGTTAAAACTTGTTATGAACTGAAGGCTTTACTCATGAAATGATTCCATAAGTATTAAGTCAAGTATCAAGTTCTTAATAAGTCAAAACAGGGAGTTATGGTGTAAAAATCGGACTGCTACAGTACAAAACCGAAGCAAGAAGAAGTTACCCAGAAAGAGCACGGGTCGTGCTCATTTGGCACGAGTCGTGCTCTCCCTGAACACCAAAATAGCTTGTCATTTGGTGCAAGCACGGGTCGTGCTCTTCTAGGCATGAATTTTGCACGAGTCGTGCTTATGTCCAGGGGGCATTCTGTCCAATTTTGAGTTTGGAACTTGATGCTAGACTTGTCCGATTGGTCTATAATTCATACCATAGGCTTAAAATGGTGTGAAAACACATAGAAAATTGTTAAACCGGGAATACGACCTCCCGAGGGTACTGTAGTAAAATACGTATAAAATACGACTTAATTAAAGTTGGTCATTTAAAAGTTATAAAACTATTATGACCCATGATATTATTATAAGGACTCTAATGAGATATAGAGTCAATATAAATGTTAATGTATGATATATTACATATAGGTGCAAGTCAAGTAATTGAACATCATCGAAAGGGTAAAGAACCAAGGAACGTCTAATCGACTTTTCAAGATCTATAAGGTGAGTACATGTAGTATTTTTACCCATTTTGGGATACATGGCAAGTAAGTATTTTTCAAATTTCATATAATATTTTTATGTGTGAAAATATTTGCAAGAATGATATTTTCTAGCGTATATGGAAAGTAATCTGCTATATTTGAAAGTATGATTTTGGCAATAGCCTAGATTATGATAAAAGCATGTTTAAGTCAAAAGCTTGGCATTTAGCCATTATGTGTACAAGTACTGTTTCAGTATGCAAAAAGTATTTTTATATATGACTGGTATTGTAGCTAGCAATGTTAGTAAGGGAACTATGTTCCACCTACCCGGGTTAGGTAAGGAGTCTAGGGAAAACCCCTTCGCGAAGTAGGCTGCCTCAGCACTTCTACTGTGAGGATTGATTCGTTCTTTCTAGCTGTAGAGACTTGGGGTATCACTTATAGTGATTAAAGCCCTAAGTATAAAAATCCAGCAAGTTTATAAAACCAGTCAAAGAAAGTATGAAAGAAACTATTTTTGCAAAGTATGATATAAGATGATTTCTTTTAAAAGTAAAGAAGTATAGTATGTTTATACTATAAAGTTTTGACAATGGTTTATGTTATAATTGTTACAAAAGATCAAAAAAGAAATTTAATGTTTGAGTCTAAAACTCATGTAACTCACGAGACATTTCGTCTTACGTATTCTATTTTTATGCCATGTATTCCAGGTTCAGGTACGAAGTGGTGAGATAGTTTGAAGTTGTAAAATAAGTCCTAGAGTGTAAAAGAGTGGAGCTGGGTACAACTATCATGTATTGGTATTGATTAAATCCTTTCCCTTAAACTTTATGGTTGTTTGATATGTATTTGTAACACCCTTTATTGTATTTAAGAGCAAAGACAATGGTTTTTGGTAAACCGTATTTTGTAAAATATGCTTTTATGTAATATAAATGGTTTTTAAAAGTTGGGGCGTTACAAATAAGCTTCTTCCTCCATTGCCTCAAGGAACCATATCTCTTCCTTCAAGCTCTAACTTATTTGTAAAAGGGCCTCTTATAAGAAAGTCACCTGGCAAACAGGAAGAAACAAGTGGTGGTGTACCAGAAAAAGAGAAGTTAGTGACCGATCATCTTGGCCTTTTGCTGCAATTTGGAATGGACCTTCTTCCTGTTCTCATTCAGGTTAGTTTTTAGTGGGAACACCCATGGCTCATTTTAGCAACATACTTAACAAATGTACCTTTTTCTTTTTGTCTTGTAGATATATGGGTCAAGTATGAATGCACCCGTACGCCATAAATGCCTATTGGTTATTGGGAAATTGATGTACTTTCAGTGTTGCAAAACTCGGCCAACTCGGCCGAGTACTCGGCCTTGGACTCGGAATCGGTCCCTGACCTTGGCGAGTTTAACCAACTCGTCCTAAAAAATCGGACTCGGTCAAACTCGGTCAACAACCGAATAACTCAGCCCAAACCCTACAAAATCGGCCCAAAATGTGTCAAACTCGGTCAATTTTTAGCCCAACTTTAGCCCAAATCGATCCAGGTGTAAACCCGGTTCAAGTAGCAGGCGGTTTGGTGGATGAAACATTGAACCATGAGCAACTATTTATAACTAGAGGAGGCTTCCTCTATTTATGTTTTAGGCGATGTGGGATAACCTCGTCTCATTATGTGTACAGATTACCTCCTCCCATCGTGTGTACAGATCTTGTTTTTGCTTACTAACTCAACTAATTTAAGAATCGAAGTCTGCAAAATCGAATTCATCTCCATTCGAATTCAAAATCGAATTCATCTTCAATCGAATTGAAAATCGAAGTCAACTACATCGAATTCAATTCAAAAATCGAATCTCGTAATCACGCTAAATCAAATTCAATTCGAATTGAATTCCGCAATCAAGCAAAATCAAAGCTCGTCATTCAATTCATCAAATGAAATTTGGCCGACTGTTAATTCATCTTCAATCGAATTTGGCCGACGCTAAATCAAATTCATCTTCAATCAAATTAACGAAGCTTTGGCCGACTGTTAATTGCTCAACCTTTGAAGTACAAGTTCGTTTGGATTTCGTTTGGATTACAGTGATTCGAAATCCAAGCTCGTCATTCCAATTCATCGAATGAAATTGCTCGACTATTAATTGCTCACCACCACTAGCGTTTGGATTACAGGGATTTGTTTATATCATTGGATTTGGTTGTATCAAATATTATATATATAATATCTAATGTTTGCATTCGTTTGTATTATTGGATTTGTTTGGATTTCTATCATGTGTGTTTGGATATGTATAATGTAATAATTGATACGTATTTAAGTTGCTCGATTAAATGCTTCAAAGAAATTGTCATATATATATATATATATATATATATATATATATATATATATATATATATATATATATATATATATATATATATATATATATATATATATATATATATATATATATATATATATATATAATGAACAGTGCTTACCGAGTACTCACCGAGTACTCCCCGCCTAGCCGAATACTCGCTACTCGTTAGTCTGCCGACCTGGCAACGCCTAGCGACTTTTGCAACACTGTGTACTTTAGCACATCAGATATGATACAATCTCTACTTGGTGTTACAAATATTTCAAGGTATGTCATCTGATTGTAAGTACATTAAATGCAACTGAATTTATCCATTATCAATAAAGAGAAATTATCTATCTTTTAAGTTGCGTACGTATTGAATGTCAACACATTTCCCCTGACCCGTGCGGAGCACGGGGAGAACGCTAGTTGGAATTAAGATGTGTGGCCTGTGGGTAATGAAATTAGGTGTTTAATAAAGTATTTTACATAGTTTACAGCTTTTTTGTGTTCTACTAAAAGACTATGAAATAAATTCGAATGTAGTGATATTCTTAATCAAATATAAATATAAAATTTATTTATCAAATTACTTTATCTTCAATGTTTAAAATTGTTTATTTATTGAAGTCACTTGGGTTTTGATATGTTTCCGAAACGTTAAATTGGAAAAATAATAATAATAATAAATCAAGGTCGGAACTGACAAAAGCACATTTTCGCTTTTGTTGGTTCATTTTATCCTAAATTGAGTTATTCCTATTAGTTTTCTTTCGATAGTTTTGTTCGGAGAATAGTTTCAGTGGTGATTAGCTTTCTTTCGATAGGCTGTTTCGGGTTAAAAATAAAATTAAGTTTCATTTTGGCAAATAGTACTTACGAAATGCGACGACCGACAATTAGTGCCATTTCCTGAATTGTACTCGCACAATGCGGCAGACAATTAGTATGATTTATACAAGGCTTGCTGGAAATATCGTCTCTAATAAGTCACAAAAGAAATATCACTTTAAAGCAGGTGGTCGCAAGGCCTATGTCAAATTTCACATATATCCTAAATTCAGAATAGTATAAATCAATTCATAGATCAGGTGAATACTTGCAAAAAGGAAAAATGGTATAAGAATGTAAGACAGTCATTTTGATTCTAATGATGGGAAGTGCAAGACCTGACATTTAAATGCCAAACTGCTAAACTTTTAGGAGGGGCATAATGTGTAATATGGTTTATTATTAAAGCTACTCTTCCTTTTCAAATTACTTCTGAAATCACCACAGCAGAAAAAATGACTCAAGAAAATACCTTCACCAGGATTGGCTACAGGAACTAATTTTCTCGTTTTCTATCTTTATTTTTTTATTTTATCTTTTTTAAACCACTGATTTACCGCTTTATTAAGGAAGCTATTACGGACATTGCAACCTCGATTAATATATATGCCATACATCCATGCGTTATTTTGGTAAATCGTTAAATATGTTTTCTCAAAAAAATGTAAAATACTTAATATTTAGTATTTACACATCAAAATATGGTATTTTCACATTTAATCATATGGATAATATTGTTAACAATCCAACAAATCAGTTGGCTCAGATCATTTAGACTCACCAAGCTAACAACTTGGCTTTAATTTTGCTAAATATAAAATCCTCAAATCAGCAAATTGAGAACCTATAATGATATCAAAGAATCAAAACAAGTAACATTGTTCTCAACCGTGTTTTTTTTGGTTGATGAATTAAAGTGCATTTATCAAAGCAAATGAACAGTCGCCAAACATAGAACACAATGAACGTCATCAAAGAGATCAGCTTGAATGCCATAAAATAGTCACTGATGATATGATCTGAAGACTTGCAGTGGATATGCAGATGGTGAACCTGGTTGAATGCAAAAATAAAGACTAAAAATCATAAATCCTATCACAATAATTGGTTCAAGATGGTTGAAAATTAAGTGTCTAGTCATATTAATTTTTAATTGCCCAAGAGGAGTAAAGTCTGTTAGGAATCGGACAGGGTACACGCAGCGGAAACACTATCACACACACACAAACGAAACGAGAAAATAAAGCAAAAGATAACACAAGGATTTTACGTGGTTCGGATTCGGTGTCAATCCTACATCCACGGGCTGCAACTGAGTTTTCTTATATTTACTCTATGAAGATTACAATTACAATTGTTGGTGCAAATACAAATGAAGAGAACAATCCTATTTATAGGATTTATTGCCGTAATGTCGTTCCTCCTTTTTCTTTCTTTCACATGTGAAATTGAATATTAAATTGTGGTAGGTAGCTTTTCACCAAACACCACACAGACACATATATACAATTCAATTTGCAATTGAATTGTAAATGAATTTACAATAATTACCCTTGAACTTTAATATTTTTGTCACAATTTACATGGCTCCACAAATCTTAACAATCTCCCACTTGGAGACCTGAACAATACAGTAACTTCAGTAATCTTCAACCAAATCAGTCTTCCAAGCTTCCAGTTCCTAAGAACAAGCTAGACTCAATCAAATTTCCTTAGTTGCAGCCGCCCCTCATCTTCAAGTACTAGAAGGGCTAGTTGAAGCTCCCACTAGCTCTAATTCAGCCGTGGCTAATCCCACCACCGACTCATCCTCTGTCTCAACAGGTTTGGACACTCCACCAGCTCCAAAGATACACCGAGGACCACTAACACTCTCCAAACTTTGCAAACTTCCAACAGGAGAGAATTTTTCAGTCTTAGTCTTCAAAACCCAACGGCTCTTTGTAACTGTACCCGAAACACACCCCGTGCTCCCACTGTCACAAAATCCCCTGAATGGTTTAGACTTTCCGACTCGTTCAGCTAACATCCCCTTGGCTCCAGAATTCATGTTTGCAAAATGAACTCTCTTAGCACTAGATTTAGCGAACCAGATTTTGTCATGCTTAACGGGGACGGTCATACTTCCCTCAGTAGGTACCTCAACCATATACAATGACCCACACTTCATACCTTGAGCAATCACCGAATTACCATTGACCACCCTCCATTTACCACCACCAAACCTTACTTCCAGTCCTTGTTTATCCAGTTGACCAACAAAAATCAATTTCTTCTTCAGCTCCGGAATCACCCTGACATTCTTCAGGTTCCATGTAGTTCCCAATGAAGTAACCAGATCAATATCTCCTATGCCCGTTACTTGAAGCATCTCGTCATTTGCTAACCGTACCTTCCCAAAATCTCCTTCTTTTAGATTCACCATCGTTTCTCCGTTGTCCATGGTGTGAAACGAAGCCCCTAAATCCATGACCCAAGAGTCTACACAGTTTTCCATACCGAGTATCAATGCATCTTCCTGATGAACATTCTCAGCACCAACACTGTTTAATTCTTTCTTTGGACATTGACTCTTAACATGTCCCACCTCTTGGCAGTTCCAGCACTTCACATTCTTCCAAGTTCTAGAGGAACTTCTTCCCCGACTCCCACTGCTCCCATCGTTTCTGCTATTCCGTCTACCTCTTCCGATATTTAATAACTCAAAAGAAGACGAGCCACCTTGATTCTTACGTCTGGTATCCTCGCCTAGAACCAAATCTCGAACCCCTTCAAACGTCATACCACTGGTCCCCACGGAACTTGTAACAGCAGTAACTGTTCCTGACCAGCTATCAGGTAGTGAAGCTAGTAGCAGTAAAGCTTGAGTCTCATTATCAAATTTAATTCCCACAGATGATAATCTGGAGAGAATTGAATTTAGATTGTTAATGTGAACTGTAATTGAGCTGTCTTCATTTATCCTTGTCGTGAACAATTCCCTCATCAAGAACACCTTGTTAGCCGTCGACGGTTTCTCATACATGTTCGTCAGAGCATCCATCATACCACGTGCCGTGGTTTCCTTCATGATGTTGAAAGCAACGCTCCTTTCCAACGACAACGTAATAACCGCCTTAGGTTTCTTTTCCTTTGAGTTCCACACATCTTCGCCAGCTTTTTCCATTTTCTCCGGTTTGTCTCCAAGTACCATGTCCAAATCTTTCTGACATAGCAATGCTTCTAATTGCATTTTCCACCAGCTAAACTCAGAACCGTTGAACTTCTCGATTACAACATTGTCTTCAGCCATTACGACAAACAGGAAACAAATTGAGACAACAAAACAAACACAACAATGGCACGGACCTGACCGGTTCGTTCAGTGTACTCGTGTGTGACAGAACAGTACCCTTGAAAGTACCAAGACACCTTTAATACGATTAATAGAAATTAGTTTCTGATGTGGAAGATCAGACAAAACTGCAACCACAGAGCATACTCTAATTTCTAAAACCGAGACCTCCTCCAAAACCCAAAGCTCTGATACCAGTTGTTAGGAATCGGACAGGGTACACGCAGCGGAAACACTATCACACACACAAACGAAACGAGAAAATAAAGCAAAAGATAACACGATGATTTTACGTGGTTCGGATTCGGTGTCAATCCTACATCCACGGGCTGCAACTGAGTTTTCTTATATTTACTCTATGAAGATTACAATTACATTTGTTGGTGCAAATACAAATGAAGAGAACAATCCTATTTATAGGATTTATTGCCGTAATGTCGTTCCTCCTTTTTCTTTCTTTCACATGTGAAATTGAATATTAAATTGTGGTAGGTAGCTTTTCACCAAACACCACACAGACACATATATACAATTCAATTTGCAATTGAATTGTAAATGAATTTACAATAATTACCTTTGAACTTTAATATTCTTGTCACAATTTTCATGGCTCCACAAATCTTAACAAAGTCCCTAAGCTTATAACACTAATTGCGGTCAATTGTAAATGAATTTACAATAATTACCTTTGAACTTTAATATTCTTGTCACAATTTTCATGGCTCCACAAATCTTAACAAAGTCCCTAAGCTTATAACACTAATTGCGGTCTTTTGTTTGCCAATACTTTGGTCCAGCCACACCTGACATTTGCACAGAATCCACATACCATTGACGTGTTGCTGCTGACAAAGCCACAAGATTCCTATATTTATGAAAAAAGAACCACGTTAAAGAAAATTAACTTTGACTTAATAAATATAATTTAGGAGAAGAAGACACAATAGGTAAAAGCATATTTGGATGCCTCTTCATAGCAAAATAATTGACAATAGAGTCTGGAACAATGCATGTAGAGTTGGTGCCATTATCTTTAGAGATTCTTTGCAAACCCTCTGTTCTCCAAATATATTCATAAGCTAGAAGTGTTCCATTGTATGTATTGCATTAGGATTTTGAACTTGTAATTTATCAAAGTCGTCTTTTTTAGTATTCTCATATCTACTTCGGTGGAAAAATATCAATTAGGTTATAGATAAAAAAAGATTAAACAATAGACAATTATTGGTTTCTGCATCTCCATAGTTTTAAACTCATAAACCTCAAGTTTCTTACCCAAACATAAAGAATTATAAGCACAAAAGTTTAGAGATTAAATTATTTAATTTTGGTGGTATTATTAATATGAATTGGCTTTTTTTACTTATTCCAATACTCCATCCTTTTGGAGTTGGGCGATGCATTTGTTGTTTATATGGCCAAGGCGACAATGCCACAGACATGCCTTTTCTATACCGCTTGAAGCATCAATTGTTAATACATTTTTACCATAATTATCAACACACATAATAGATTCATAAACACCATCACAAGGCATAGCATTAAATATAAAAACATCATTTTTGAAAACCAAAATTGAACCATTCAATTTATTAAACTCATAATGAAAGCCTTGTCTAAATAGTGCATGAAAAGAAATTATGTTCTTTGCCATATCTGGCGCATAGCAACAATTATGTAAATCTAATCTAAATCCACTGCTCAGCATCAGTCCATAAACACCGATCTTGGTAACAGGTGACGTTCGCCTATTGCCCATGACCAGGTTCAGTCTGCCATGCTCCAGTTCCCTACTTTCCTCTAGGCCCTGCAAATCAGAACAGATGTGAAAACCACATCCTGTATCAAGGACCCATGAACGGGAAAAAGATGAGTTATTAGATATAGAATATGTACCTGCCTGTGACGGTTTCACTTTACCGTCCTTGACATCCTGCAGATACGTGGGGCAGCTCCTCTTCCAATGACCCTTCTGCTTGCAGTAAAAGCAGTCGGCCTTTTTGGGGTTCCAAACATGTGGAATTCCGGAAGACTTACCTTTCGGGGCACCGCTAGATGACCCGACGTGAGTCTTTTCCCTCCAGTTCTGCTTAGGAGGTCCTTTCCGTTTCTTTTCCTTTCCGGAGCCAATAGCCAGGACAGGCGGGTTGACAGGGAGTACAGCTTTTCCCTTCATCCCGTCCTCAGCCGTACGCAGCATGCGGTGTAACTAAGCTAGGTTTGCCTGGTTGTTGTTCAAATGATACGCCAGTGTGAACTGGTCATAAGAACTGGGTAAGGAGTTCAGCACTATGTCAACTGCTAAATCCTCATGAACCGGCATTTCCAGCTTTCTAAGCCTTTCTACGTAACCATGCATCCTCTGCACATGTGCACAGATGGACTCGCCCTCCTTGGGCTTGCTGTTAGTGAAAGCTTTTAAAACCTCACGCCTCTCGATGCACTCTTGCTTGCGGAACCTTTCCGCGAGCTCTTTGTGCATCTCGTAAGGCAAATAGTCCTCATAGATACGCTGCAGTTCAGGGTTCATAGTAGCGATCATGATGCAAGCCACTTTGGTTGCATCATCAGAGTGTTTAGTGTACGCAGCGATTTCCTCGGGAGTAGCGGTTTCAGTGTCCACATCAACAAGCTTGGTTTCTAGAACATACTCTTTATGTTCAAACCTTAGAGCCATTTTTATGTTGCGGATCCAGTCATTGTAGTTGGTGCCGTCCAACGTCACCTTTGAGCATAATGACAGAATCGAGGTGACACTATCGGGATTTGAGTGGGGAACGGATTGGTCAGAAGACATCTGAACAAGAAGAAAGTAGTTTTAATTAGATAGAGTAATAATAGTAATCCTCATACTCACCCAATAATAAATACGAGGCTAGGATCCTACGATAACTATCTACAATACCGAAAAGGGATGTCGTAATCAATATTGCAAATTTTACAAGGTAGGCGAATGACGATTCAGCCAATTCCACCGCGGAAACATAATCATATTATAATGGAATTCCTAGTTTCTTTGAGATTTACCGAACTGTTCGATAGCATGTTTTAATCTCGGGAATGCCCCGCTGTTTGTGACTGGGATACCGAGGATCACAAACCGGGTGTGAATAACCATGCAAATTTCTTGGTACTCTTGAAGTCAATTGTCATCTCTAATTAACGTGCCGGTAAACCACACACGCTCCGTTAATAATGACAAAATCAAGAAACCCATTGCGACTCTTTGCGGACCCCAGTTGGCGTGCCGGTAAACCACACACGCTCCACCAACGTTCCACAAAGTGCAATGTGCAATTTCATGGATTAGCACCAATTCACGTTTTTAACCTAAAGTAACTAGATTGGGGTTTGTTTAGGGTTCTAGTACTTTCAATTATAGCATTATACTTTTAAGAGGCTTTAGCGGTTCTATCGTACCCGTTCAGCTAACGACACTCGACTGACCAGGAGAGTGGTGGGTAAGAGTAGATACCCATTAGACTAACATTTTATAGTCAGTCGCCTTATACCCTCTTTATAGGACAGTTTTGTGAATGAGGCTTACTAGCGGTAGACTAACTATACAATTTTATTGAAAATTTTAATTAATTCTTTAGACTAACTATATTTTAATCTCATTAAAATATTTTAGAATTAATTAAGTTCTAATTTTCGCAAATTATACAATTTTATTGAAAATTTTAATTAATTCTTTAAACTGATTTAATTGGTCTTTTAATTAATCAATTAATTAAACTAATTAAATCTAGGTTACAGATTACCAATTAATCAAATTAATTAATCTGTATTGGTCCAATGATTTTCGAGATTCACAAGCCAAACAAAAAGGGTTCAAGTTATTTTAGTTGATTTAGTTACCAAAAATAACAACACACAAATAAGGCAAGCAAATCAAGCAATCAAGGGGGACCAAGGAGGGTGGCGGCTAGGGTTAGGAAACCCTAGCCTTGGAATCGATTTTAGGCCGTCTCCATGGGATGATTTTCGCAAAACACCCAAGGCACAAAACAGTTTATGCAGTTCATAATCAAATCACAAGAAAACAAGCTAGCTCTGATACCACTGAAGGGTTTCTATGCAATCAATGAACACAAAAATACCTAAGGTTCACATGCAACCCTAATATTGATCTATGTTTTCTTCTATGAAGATTAGAACTAAGAACCTAAAGGAAACAATTCAATTCTAAAGAACAATTAGAAAAACCAACCTTTGATCTTATGATCCTTTCAAGCAGCAGCAAAAGTATCCTGCCTCAAATGCAAGTCACACCCAAGGGATGGAAGAATCAGTCCAGCAGAGTGAATCTAGAGAGAAGATTGCGTGAATAATCAGGTGCCGGGGGGTTCCTTTTATAGCCTCCTAGGGTTACACCTGAAACCCTAAGGAGCCTCCAACTGGACAAGGCTTTTGACCACTTGGACCAGGCTTACCTGAACCCTAATTAGGGTTTCGCCAAACCCTGGAGGAGCCTCCAGGTTGGCGCCACTTTTGGTCCCTGGTTTTACCTGGCCAGTTATTCAACTATTGAATAAATGCCAAACCAGTCCCTGCACCTTTTAATTAATTAATTTAATCTCCAAATTAAATCCAATTAATTCTAGATTAAATCTCAATTAATTAATATAGTTTCTAATTAATATATTAACACTTAAATATATTAATAAACCATATATATATATATATATATATATATATATATATATATATATATATATATATATATATATATATATATATATATATATATATATATAATCTATTGATTTATTATACAATTAATAAATCAACTATTCTTTCTACTGAACTATCCTCCACCCATGAGGGCAACCCAAATGGACTTTGCTTTTAATCATAAGATAAAAAGTACAATTACAAGTCATGGCTTAGACACCTAATCCAACAATTCCTGCATGTTATATAAATTATTTCTATGACAATGAGCATTTGTTTCTTGTCATTGAATACAATAATTAAAATTTTAAAAAATATATACATCCCAAGTAGTCTTATCGTCACCTAAATATTTTGTGAATGCCTTTTGACCCCATGGACAATTGATGGGATTCACCATAGCTGTGAATGCTGAAACTGACTGCAAAAAGACAAATTAAGATGAACAATATGATCACGATAAACATAAACATCATATGTTTGTGAAACAAACCTTGTACTTGTCTAGGTTTTTCAAATAGATTGTAAGTGCTCCATGTCCACCCGTGGAGTGGCCACTAATGGATGCCCTTGATGTATCAAGTTATGGGAAGTTATCACTAAGAACTTTTGGAAGTTCTTTGACTATGTAGTCATACATCTGCCAGTTCTTCCACTTTTCTATAGTTGCATTGAGATAAAATCCAGCACCTGAAATATATGTAAACATTCTAAGTCAAGCTTCTTCTTTTTGCACCAAAAGGAGACACACAAACATTAACTTACCAACGCCAAAATCATAGCTGTCTCCTTCCCCCTCCACATTTAGGCCTCCTACATCAGAACATAAAGAATAAGTCAGAAAATTATGTGATCTCACCGTTAGTAAAAACCACATACATGAAAAAGAATTCAGATAAAAGAATGGCGGACTTACTTAGAGATGTATCTGGAACAATCAAAGCAATGCCTTCAGTTGATGCAACTCGCTGAGCACCTAACTTGATTATAAAGTTCTCATGGTTGCAGGTAAGACCAGAGAGCCAGTATAGTACCTGATTCATAACCAATGATAGAAGCTAGATCCATTTTACCAAAAGAACTGATGAACTTTGTGTCGAGATCTATTGAATGAGAACGATTTTTTTCCTTTTTCTTCATTTATGTTGCATGCCAGACTCAGATTCTCACAAGTACATGTACGTATTGCAAAGATTTGTATATTAACATAGATTCACTTTTCCTCCATCTAGGTTTTACCCTAGTGATTATAGTTCTTGTTTTCCCAAACATCTAAGAGTGAAATGCACAAACCCCTAATCGAAAACCCTAAACTAAAATAGTCAAACAACAATCATCAACGAATGCCTTGAAATGATAAAAGCATAGTCAACCTAGAGCATATTCAATCGATGTAACTGTATCGTTAATGTACAATATGAGGGAGAGCGAGATGTGAGGTAAGCTGCGAGATTTATGGAGGAAAATCAGGGATTTCAATGAAACCGATTAGAAAGAACTGAAACGGAAAATCGATTTTTTATTTTGTGAAAAATCAGAAAAATGGAGAAAATGCCATGTGGATAAATGGCTGAAGTGATGACATGTGGCACTTTGAGTTACTTATTTATTAGGATAGAATATATATATATATATATATATATATATATATATATATATATATATATATATATATATATATATATATATATATATATATATATATATATATATATATATATATATATATATATATATATATATATATATATATATATATATATATATATATATAGGGTTCCGTTCCGGTGAGGACTCTTTTTTCGGTGAGGACTCGTAAGGACACCTTAAAAAAATTGAAAAAAATATAAAAAAAAATACGAATCATAAAATCAAGAATAGTACTATATCATTATCAAAAAAATTGGAAATTTTTTTTGGATCATTGAGAAACAGTAATGATCCACAAAAAATTTTATTTTTTGGATCATTGTTTCATTATAAAAAAATAATGATCCAAAAGTTTTTTTTCGAATTTTTTTCTCCAATAAAGTACTTTGATCCATTTTCTTATTTATATTTTTTTTATTTTTTTTCAATTTTTTTAAGGTATCCTCACGAGTCTCCACTTTAAGAAGAGTCCTCACCCGATCGCTTATATATATATATATATATATATATATATATATATATATATATATATATATATATATATATATATATATATATATATATATATATATATATATATATATATATATATATATATATATATATATATATATATATATATATATATATATATATATATATATATATATATATATATATATATATATATATATATATATATATATATATATATATATATATATATATATATATATATATATATATATATATATATATATATATATATATATATATATATATATATATATATATATATATATATATATATATATATATATATATATATATATATATATATATAGGTAGAAGAATGATCAAATAAGATGTAAAATTGTGGTAAGAAGGTAAGAAGTTTTTTATGTTACTTGGTTTTTTGACGAATCACCAAAATGAATCATTAGATGAATCAAAAATAACATGATTCATTGAAAAACAATTCTAAAAAAAACATATTGACGAATCACCAAAACGATCATCAAGTTTTTATTCACGTTACACACATGCACAAACATAGACATACACACACACACACACTCAAACACATACAGGTATATATATATATATATATATATATATATATATATATATATATATATATATATATATATATATATATATATATATATATATATATATATATATATATATATATATATAAGGGTTCCGTTCCGGTGAGGACTCTTTTTTCGGTGAGGACTCGTAAGGACACCTTAAAAAAATTGAAAAAAATATAAAAAAAAATACAAATCATAAAATCAAGAATAGTACTATATCATTATCAAAAAAATTGGAATTTTTTTTTTGATCATTGAGAAATAGTAAAGATCCACAAAAAATTTTATTTTTTGGATCATTGTTTTATTATAAAAAAAATAATGATCCAAAAGTTTTTTTTCGAATTTTTTTCTCCAATAAAGTACTTTGATCCATTTTATTATTTATATTTTTTTTATTTTTTTTCAATTTTTTTAAGGTATCCTCACGAGTCCCCACTTTAAGAAAAGTCCTCACCCGATCGCTTATATATATATATATATATATATATATATATATATATATATATATATATATATATATATATATATATATATATATATATATATATATATATATATATATATATATATATATATATATATATATATATATATATATATATATATATATATATATATATATATATATATATATATATATATATGTATATAGATAGAAGAATGATCAAATAAGAAGTAAAATTGTGGGAAGAAGGTAAGAAGTTTTTTATTTTATTTGGTTTTTTGACGAATCACCAAAATGAATCATTAGATGAATCAAAAATAACATGATTCATTGAAAAACAATTCTAAAAAAACATATTGATGAATCATTTATTAGTAAATCATGTTTTTATTCACGTTACACACATGCACAAACATAGACATACACACACACACACTCACACACACACACACACACACACACACATATATATATATATATATATATATATATATATATATATATATATATATATATATATATTTACACATACATATATATATATATATATATATATATATATATATATATATATATATATATATATATATATATATATATATATATATATATATATATATATATATATATATATGTATATATATATATATATATATCTGTATATATATATATATATATATATATATATATATATATATATATATATATATATATATATATATATATATATATATATATATATATATATATATATGTATATACATATATATATATATATATATATATATATATATATATATATATATATATACATATATATATATATATATACATATATATATATATATATATATATATATATATATATATATATATACAGATATATATATATATATATATATATATATATACACACACACACATATACATATACATATACATATACATATACATATATATATATATATATATATATATATATATATATATATATATATATATATTTACACACACACACATATACATATACATATACATACACATAAACTTAAACATATAAACACACACACAAATACATACATATATATATATATATATATATACATATATATATATATATATATATATATATATATATATATATATATGTGAGTGTGTGTGTGTGTGTGTGTTACTATGGAGGCTATTAATTAGAAAACTTACATCCAGATGTAAGACGGGATTCATAATTTTCTTTTTTAGATGCCACTTGTACATGGCATCGAATGAGGAGGAAGATTACTGGCTTTAGGACTATTAGATAGTGATTGAGGATTGATGGGAGGACTGCTTTGTTTACTTTCAAATTATTCATAGGTGCAAAAAAAATGATTTTTTTTATTTATTACTTTGTCAGAGTGAAGACTGGTTTGGAAAAAAAATGTAATTTCAACTTGTCTTTCCAACATCCTACATTGAAATATGTTATTGAGATGCTCGATGAGAATGATGAGAAACACTTGAAAAATGTTATTCCAAAAGTTCAATTGTTGTGCATGTGTATCTGGTAGATAGTGCTTCAGTAATATACGATCTAGTTGAAGAGGAAAAGGTTCTCTAGCGGAACCGATCTAGAGGAAAAGGGTTCGATGATATGCAATCTAGCAGAAGAGGAAAAGGCACTAGTTAGAACGTATCTGGAGGAAGAGGTAGCAACAGTCAAGTAAGTTTTTTATCTCTCATAGTGTTTCTCAATATCCATATGCATGTGTTGCATATGAAACACTAGTACAACAACAATTTCATTATGTCTATCCGTTATATCCAAAAATATATAAATATGATGTATATGAAACATTAGTAGAAGGAAAAACTCATTATGTCGATCCAAAAACCTATAAGCATGTTAGTGATGATAATGTTGCTACATATCATGACGATAAAAACATTGGTAGAGATGATGATACAAATTGCCGAGAAGTATTTCCATCGGTAGATGATACCAATTTACTTCCTTAAAGGGAGCCAATAGTTTTTTACTATGTTTATTAAACCTTGAATAAAATGATACGGAAAACCGACCTAAATGATTAAAAACCTACGAACATCATTCAAATAGAAAGCAACTTTTCAACTAACATTAGGACTGAAAATGGTTCACTAGGGATTTCAGTACAAAACTGTAAGATCTTCAAAAAAGAGGGTTCAAGCATTATGTTCCATGTCAAAAACAACATGTAGAGAAACACACTTGATCTTCAACCCAATTGAACTCAAACGATCATCAAGAAAACAAAAAATGTTAATCTATTTAATTGTCAAGGTATTGGGTGGTGATCATGGTAAAAAGTCTAGCATGGTATAGATATCAAATGAGATTTCACCTCGAACTACAAAATAAATTGTTTATATAAACAAGCATGTGTTTTGAAATATCATACATTTATACTTCTAAAAGGGGGAGGAGGATTCATTTTATAGACTCTATGTGTACTGTTACAACTTGGAGAAGCATAATATTGGAAGAGTGAGATACGTTCAAATGGATGATGAGGACCGATTTGAGTTATTGTTCCTTTCAATTGATTGCATAGTATTCGTATTTATTTATAATTTCATATGTTTTTGCAGCATGAACCTACAATTTTGATTGTTTTGTAGTTATGAGCCTTTGTCAATTGTTGTAGGTGTGCCTCTCGTTATAGTTGTAGCCCACTTAATGGGCAACGTCAAGGACACCATGTTATTGGCGGTTGTAATGGATAAGAACAACCAAATTTTTCATGTTGTATATACAATATACAAGAGTGAATGCACATTGACATGATCATGGTTCCTAAAAAACCCATGATTGCATTGGCGAATCAAAACATTTAATCATCATTTTTTATAAAGCGTAATCAATTTTTGTGTCCATTGTAAATATATTCCCAAAGAATCATGGTTTTTATTGTCATATCTTTTATGAAACTTATGAGCTAGTTCAAGAAAAGTCAAAAGAAAGAAACTTTTTTTAGGTAGGAAGCTAAAGTGTAAAAAGAGCCACATTTTGACTATAATTTTGAAATGCTACGAAATACAATATATGAAAAATGAAAATAATTTAAAGTCACATATCCAAGAAAGTGATCTAGGGCATATTTTCTTTAGGGATCGTTATAATCTTATGACCTCAAACAACGTAGAGTCTATCAGTGTCTTATCGAGATAAGCATAGAAGATGCCGATAATAATGCTTATAGAGTTTTTCGTATGATGATACAACAATGGTATTTTCAACTTTGAAACAAAACATGCATAATTTATATGTTGATAATGTTTCTTATAAACTTCTTCAATTAATAATAAATATAACTTAGCAGTGTTATTTGGTACTTTGTGTAAAGAAAGTAACAACAAGACTTACCCCATAGGCCGATAAGAAGGTTGTCATAATAGCAAATAAAAGTACCACCTAGAAGGTTTTCCATTTTCAAATTCAATATTGAGATCCTAGACTTCTACAATAACGACATTGTTGATTTCGATGAAAGAACTTGTTCTTGTAAAAAGTGGAAATTATATGGCTTACATTGTGGGCATGTCATATGCGTCTCAATATATTTAATACATTATGATTGTTCTGAGATAGATATCAAAGGCCTTCATAGATTGTTACCTCTATACGTATGAGAAGTTAGTCAACCATATTCTTGCCCCTTCTGAATAAGGGAAGATCGATGGTCTAATGATTGTTAAAGTACCAATAATGGACAAGTGTCAAAAATGAAACATGAAATTATAGATGGCATAATATTACATAAAACATAACTGCTCTATAAAGGAATTTGGATTTTACACCATCAACCAATTTTTGTTTGGTACCATGCATTCCTATTTGTGTGGCGTATAAATCCATCCAATTTTAGAAAGATGAGTTTTCTTATAGCACATCCATAATTTTTCATCTTTTATTTCCTTATCAATCATTGGCTCATTCTCCTTCATTCGCTTTTCTACCCATTTCTAGTTCTCTTTCATTCTCCTGGAGGACAACTTCTTTATTCTCGTAAAATCTCATTGTTTTATTGTATGTTTTATTGATCTCCTCCTTGAATCTATGAATCCGTATTTTGTGATATTAAAGTTGTTTGAGAAAAGTCATTTTCGCAAAGGATATCTATGAAAATGTGGTCTTAGACAAGTCAATGCTGAGAGAATACATTTTTACAAATATCATCTTTTTGGTGTAAAATAATATTTTCGCTACTTATATTAAACTAAATTGTCAAAAAATTAACAAAACATGTGTTCTCAAAATACATTAAATTATACAGAGAAGCAATAGCCTTAAAATAAACTTTTAAAGTCTTAAAATGGACTTTAAAAAGAGATTGGCGTTTAAAGTAGGCAAAATATCACTGTAGCTCAACCAACTATTGGTTGTTGGTCTAAAAGGTCCCTAAAGTTTTTTTGCCTTTTAAGGGAATAAAGTCCACTTGTATCTGTTCATTAAGTCCTCTTAGCAGGTTGACATTGTGGCCGTATTTACTTTCATCTTCTGTTCTAAATAGTCCCTAAACTTATTTTTTAGTTTACAATGGTGAAGATGGAGGTTGATGATTGTCGATGGGTGCTCAAAATTTACAGTGACGACTCTATATAGATCCAAACCGAGCCATGGGTCAAGCGTATCTGCCACCCCCTGGGATTAGAGCCACTTCACGAAAGTTAACCTGTCCTCCACCACTAATAGAAGGCAGTTCTCAATGGCTAAATGGTAATTAGGGGCAACAATTACAACTAGTAAAGCTAGAGCCAGTTTGAAATATTAGTTCTGACAGTTGGGCCATGTACGTGAACCGATGCAGAAACCACCACCATGAGCATAGCGAGTGTTGTTTGTTTGGTCAAACAAAACGTCTTTCCAAGTACTGTCGTCATCGACACAAACTTGAAAGCTCGATTCACTGGATCGTCATATATAGTCGTCACTGTAAACTTTAAGCACCTCTCGTCAATCATCAAGCTCCATCTTCGTCATTGTAAACTAAAAAAATAAGTTTAAGGACTATTTAGAACAGAAAATAAAAGTTGATAGGGCTACGATATCATTTTTCTTAACTTTTAACTTGGAAACTTGCTGAGAGAACTTAATGAACAGGTAAAAATGGACTTTATTCCTCTAAAAGGCCAACAAAAAACTTTAACGACTTTTTAGAGCAACAACCAATAGTTAGTTGAGCTACAGTGACATTTTGCCTTTAAAGTAACGTTGACAGCTATATGTTTGAGAGAATTTTCAGATTTCATTTTTTGGTAAAATGAATAGAAAACAAGAAAAATGAAGTTTCCATACCTCAAATTGGAAGGTCATGATTTTCACAAATGATGTTTATAAAATTCGAAGATCATCTGCGAAAATCATCGAACATTATAGTTTTGAAAATTTTGTATATAATTTGTGAAATTTATAGATATTATCGGCAAAATTCATGACTATCATTTGACCATTCATGACTAAATTATTTGTTTTTAATTCGTTATAAATTGAAATTTCAATCATCACGCTTTAATGCGGTGATGGATGCGACAATATGGATTTTATGGAAGTGAAGAAATGAAATTTAATTTATCGAAGTCCCATACGTCGCTTTCAAGTGAAATTCAGACCCAATCCTTCCTTTGGATCAAATGCAAAAGCAAAAAACAATTTATTGGACTGTTGGTGATGTAACCCGGCCTCGGCCTGCTAAAATTAGATGGTCCTTGCTCCTTTCGTAGATGACGATATCTATTAATTATATAATAATTTTTAAAGAGGTGTTAAATATATCAATAAAAAAAATTAGAGTGTATTCATAAAATAGAATGAATATGTGTCACAGTTTGTACAATGTTCTGTGACCAGCTTTACTCTATTTTTGGGACGTAATAATATGCAGCACCTTACGGTTAAAAAAATATATCTCTTGGAAAATCTTTCAATTAATTATTTTATCCTCTCTACGGTGTACAAAAATAAAATTGTTTATGTACTTTTTTAATTTGTATTAAACAAAAAAATACTAGCACGGCTCTATTATAATGCTGTAAGACACCCTGGTGATATTAGATAGATTCCTCTCAACTTTTTTCCTTATTCCTTAATATCCCAACTGGCGTATACCTTACGACCTGCAACCAAAAAGAGGCTGCGACTATTTTAAAGTATATTAACAAGTCAAAAATGTGAATAATTCTTAATTTAAGGGATACTGGTGAATGTGATAGCATTTTTGATATGGTTGGATGGCATTCAACAAGGGTTAGCGATTTTATTAATGCAAATGCTAATTATTGCCAATCATTTGTATGCAATTTAATTGAAAGCATTTAAATAGACAGTTGGGTTAGATGAACGCCATTTGTCAAATTCAAATTTTGTCACAATTTTATAACATACATAAAACGATAAATTTGATTAAATTGATAATCTTATTTATAGGATAAGCCATATTCAAAGGGATCTCATATCTAAACATGCAACGTGAGATCAAACTAACAGCTCATTAACCAAATGATCATTATGCGGATGAAAAGATTTTTTTAAAGAACAAGAACCCTTTTTCCAAACAATGCTAGCGAGAGGTTAAAGGAGTACATCAGGGAAAGCCCCAAAAAACATTAGGGCTGCTATTCCGCTTTAACAATAGTGGATTGACCGGAGGGGAAGAATGACAACATTGATAGAAATAAAATAACTTGCAATTTTAAAAGGATCGTTAGAGTGGAGGAGTGGGTATTTTTTTCGGCTTATAGTGTAACATCAGTTTTTCTTTCTATTATCATTTATATCTTTCTCAACGTACAACACAACAATCTCATATTTTCCAATTCTTTCAACCATCAATTTTACATGAGCTTTACTATATTAAAAACCAAATAAATAAAACTAAAAAAATAAAAAAATAACGTTTAAATTAAAATAATAGCTAATTTAAAATATAGTAAATAAAAATAAATTTAAAAATAATATTTCATTTAAAACACACAAATACAAAAGAAAATTTAAATTATAGAAAAACGATAATTTAAATCCTAAAATGATAAATAAAGCCTTAAAACAATAAACTCTTAAAAGGATAAATTAAAAATAAAACGATAATCTACATTTCTTAAAGATGAATATTTATCAGTTCTTGCTGGCAAGCAAGAAACCGCATTCAACTGACATCGAGTCAAGTTATCATGTGATCGAAGAAAGAATAGCAAATATTTGTCAAGACATCTTGCTCTGGTCATTTGTAACTCCCCCTCTAGGATTAATGCCTTCTTCCTCGCCTCCAACTCCATCATGGATTTCTTCTAAGCTCGGAAGTTCCGTTTGTCTTCCGCATCCTGGCTGGTAGCTTGGACGAGTTGACTGATTTGATCGTCGATGGTTGGGATTTCATCCTATGATGAGGATGAGCCAACTACTTTCTTCCCTTTTTTTGTCGGGGTTGTGGTGATGGCAGTGGTGGGTCTTCAGCATCGACATCTTGAGTTGAATAGTGTTCATCGGAAGAACTAGTGGTGTATGTGTTGGACTCAGAGGTTTTGCTCCTGTTTGAAGAATGATGGGGGGGGGTCGTTACCCATTTTCTTATCGATTAGCCATTTTGGCATGGTGTCTTAGAAATTCTCATGTCGCAACATGTACAAAACCTCCACAGACGATTTTGTGGTACTCACAATGGGTTTCATATAGAATATTGTCGTCCCTTCTCCTGCTAGCACGCATGTTGCACTTGTTATTGTAGATGTAGTTGAACTTGTTGATTTTCCTCTGCATATCCTTCCACTTAGAGTTCACCTGATGCCTATTACGATCAGACCATTAAGTTGGGTGTTGAATTTGTCAAGCATGTGCTCTAAAAGGACTCGTGACGTTGGTGGTTTCCATACTCTTCGTCCTCATAAACACTTGTGTATGCCTTTATGAACGTCACTTCTCCATTGTCACTACATTGTCATCTTTTCACCCTTTGGGTAAACTTTCTTCTTTGGAATGTGGTTTTGTGGTGGTGGTTGGGTTTCTAGTTCTTTATCACTTGACTCTTTGTTGTCTACCGATTCACAAAAATGTGATGTGTCGGAGACGTAACATTGTGATAGATTTAGTTCGAAAGGACTATTGTCGGATGGGTAGTCTTGTGATTAGGAAAGGGAAAATTGGTTGTAGTTTTTTTGTATCGACATTTTTTGGTACAAGTATTATTGGTATTGTGTATAATAAAGTGTTGGGTTAAGGGTGTAAGGTTTTCCACAAACAATAAACTAGAAACCCTAAGTTCACATGCAACCTAATGAAGGATCTATGTTTTTCTATCTTATGAACATATAACAAAAACCTAAGGCCAACATTTATTTCTAAAGATCAAAAAAAGAATTACCAACTTTTTGGATCTTGTTCTTGAAGCTAGCAGCAAAGAGATCCTGCCTCGAATAAAGTCATACCCTAGCAAGGAGGAGAGGAAACAGCAGAGTCTCTGGAGAGTCTTCAAAATGGCACAGGTTTTGGGGTGCCCAGGGGGTTCCTTTTATAGCCTCCAAGGGTTACAGTCAAAACCCTAGAGGAGCCCCTTAATAGACAAGCCTGTTGACCATTTGGACAAGATCTCCTAAACCCTAATTAAGGTTTCGCCAACCCAGGAGGATCCCTCCAAGGTGGCGCCAATTCTGGCCCCTGGCTACTGGTTTGCCAGTTATTCAACTATTGAATAAATACAAACTAGTCCCTGCACTTTTAATTAATTAATTTAATTGCTGAATTAAATCCAATTAATTCTAAATTAAATTCTAATTAATTAATATAGTTTCTAATTAATATATTAACACTTAAATATATTAATAAACTATTTATTTAATTCTCTTGATTTATTATACAATTAATAAATCAACCTCTCTCTATACTGAACTCTACATCAATCCTTCAGCTATGAGGGCAACCCAAATGGACTTTGCTTCAATTAACAAGATAAATACAAATATAAAGTCATGGCTTAGACACCTAATCCAACAGTCTCCCACTTGGATAAGTCTATGACTTTAGATTTATCTTCTGATTAATAATTCTCAGTTTCTGATGAAACTGTAATTGAACTCTGACCTAGTCAGTTCTGTCCAAAGATAAGTGATCAGATGATCCTCCGTCTAACAATATATTTTTCAGACTCAAGACATGGATTAAGATCAATCTTGGTCTGATACTCTGTTTCTCGATTTCCGATTTGCTTATGACTTTAAGACTACTAATTGAACACATCAATTTAGTCCCGGTTGGCCAACACTTTCAGTCAACTTCAAAATCATCGAGAGGCCTACAGATATCTGTTTCCCATCGGGTTAGGAGACGGATAAGTTTCGACTTATATGTCTATACCTTTTACTAGTCAGAATACTCACAACAATGCGTTTTATAACACCGAGTTACCGATTCATTTTTGCATTATCAATGAGCAACTGCCTCGCAAATTACAGATTATATCTCTCCACTTAAAGATCAAAGGATATTATCGTCTTAACATTGCTTGTGATGTAATCTATGAAGCAATCTGTTAACTGCGGGTTTATCCAATACTCAAATCTCAATTTTCTAAGTACTCATAAACGTTGTAGCAGTCTTACTGCAATGTCTAACTCCTTAGACAATCTACAACTGATTCATGACAGTCTTCGTTTATACTTACTCCCTAACAGTATGATCGACTGTGGAATTTTGAATAATCTAATTACTTAGGAAGTTTAAACATGCAAAAATTGAAACACAATAATAAATAATTGACAAAGGTAGTAAGCAATACTCATTTATAAATCTCCATTATAAAATCACCAAGTCAATTACATTTATACTGTTACAAGTTTCAAAACCTATCTAATTGCTAAAACTAATATCATCCTTAAGTCCGATGCTCCGAGCATGCTGATTGTGCTTGATCCTACTCAGTGCCTTAGTCAAAGGATCTGCAGGATTGTCTTCTGATGATACCCTCTTGACCAAGAGGTGACCTTCTTCTACTTGATGTCAAATATAGTGGTACTTTCTTTCGATATACCTGGACTTTCCATGGTCTCGCGATACCTTTGTCAAAACGACCGCTCCTTCGTTATCGCAGAATAGTTCCACCGGCTCCAGAATACTCGGGACAACTCCAAGGTCACCGATAAAGTTCTTCAGCCAAGCCGCTTCTTTAGACGCTTCACTCGCTGCTATGTACTCTGATTCGCACGTTGAATCAGCCACCATTTCTTGCTTGGAACTTTTCCAAGTGACCGCTCCCCCGTTCAGAAGAAATACCCAGCCCGACTAAGACCGACCACTGTCTCTATCTGTCTGGAAACTGGCGTCTATATATCCACTCACTTTCAAGTCATCACTGCCACCGAGGACTAACACCATGTTCTTTGTCCTTCGCAGATACTTGAGTATGTTCTTAACTGCTATCCAGTGCGCTCTTCCAGGATTACCCTGGAACCGACTAACCATGCTCAATGCAAAGGATACGTCAGGGCGAGTAAATGTCATAGCGTACATGATCGACCCTACTGCCGAAGCATAAGGTACCTAACTCATTTCAGCTATTTCCTCATCGGTACTCGGACTTTGAGTTTTACTCAACTTGGCATTACTTTGGATATGTAGCTCTCCCTTCTTGGAATTTTCTATACTAAACCTCTTTAGTACCTTTTCCAAGTGTGTACAGTGACTCAGACCTATAAGTTTTCTCTTTCTATCTCTTAGTATCCTTATCCCGAGAATATAAGCAACTTCTTCAAGGTCTTTCATGGTGAAACATTTCCCGAGCCAAGCCTTGACATCTTGCAAGGTCAGAACGTCGTTTCCCATGAGTAGTATGTCATCAACATACAGCACCAGAAAAGTGACTATACTCCCACTAGCCTTGACATATACATAGGACTCATCTTCACTCCTAGAGAAACCAAACTCTTTGACTTTCTCATGGAAGCAAAGATTCCAGCTGCGAGAAGCTTATTTCAATCCGTAGATTGATCTTTCAAGCTTACACACTTTATCAGGATGCTTTGTGTCTACAAAACCTTTTGGTTGATTCATGTAAACATCCTCAGTCAGTTTCCCGTTAAGGAAAGAGGTTTTGACATCTATTTGCCAAATTTCATAATCATGAAATGCAGCTATGGCAAGCATTATCCTAATTGACTTAATCTTGGCTACTGGTGAGAAGGTTTCATCATAGTCAACCCCCAGGGTCTGAGTAAATCCCTTCGCAACCAGCCGAGCTTTATAAGTGTGTACTTTACCATCCATGTCGGTCTTCTTCTTGAAGATCCACTTGCACCCGACTGTCTTACGACCCGACACATTGTCAACCAAGTTCCAAACTTGATTGTCACACATGGACTTAATCTCGCTGTCCATTGCCTCTTTCTATTTGGCAGACTCGGGGCCCGCCACTGCTTCGCGGTAGTTAGCTGGTTCATCCAAATTTGTTAGTGTACGATCACTGATAAACGTATCACCATCCGTAGTTATATAGAAACCATAAAACTCGGGTGGCATGCTAACTCTACCTGAACGCCTAAGGGGCAATGAGATGTCAGTCGGTCCAACAGGAATCTCTTCCTCATGTTGGTGGCTAGTTTCTCCCAAGGTTGTTTCATCGGCTGTCTCCTGAATTTCTTCGAGATCGATTGTACTCCCACTGTCCTCTTTGGAAATGAGCTCTCTCTCTCTAAAGACTCCTCGTCTAGCTACAAAAATCATGTCCTCGCTTGGTCTGTAGAACAAGTATCCAAATGACTGTTTCGGGTATCCGATAAAATCACACCTTTCACTTCTTTCTGCGAGTTTGTCTTGAGTCTTTCGTCTCACGAAAGCCTCACAACCCCAAACTTTGATGTGTGCCAAAGAGGGAACTTTCCCCGTCCACATCTCGTGAGGTGTTTTAGCAACCTTCTTGGTTGGGACAGGGTTAAGGATATGGGCGGCAGTCTCTAAGGCATACCCCCAGAAATGGATTGGAAGCGAAGCTCAATTCATCATGGAACGAACCATGTCCAACAAGGTTCGGTTTCGCCTTTCAGCAACACCGTTCAACTGTGGTGTTCTCGGAGGCTACAACTGTGAAACAATTCCACATTCCTTAAGATAATCGAGAAACTCGATACTAGGATACTCACCGCCTCTGTCGGATCTAAGCATCTTTATCTTTCTGCCCAGTTGATATTCTACTTCGTTTTTAAACTCTTTGAACTTTTCAAAGGTATCTGATTTGTGCTTGATTAAGTAGATATACCCATATCTACTAAAATCATCAGTAAAGGTCACATAGAACTGCGTGCCATCTTTTATGGTTGTTCTGAAAGGACCACACACATTTGTGTGTATGATGTCCAACAAACCTTCACATCTTTCAAAGGAACCTTTGAATGGTGATTTTGTCATCTTGCCAAGTAAACAAGACTCGCATACATCATTCGATTTAAGGTCGAATGATTCCAACACTCCATCCTTTTGGAGTTGGGCGATGCGTTTCTTATTAATATGGCTAAGGCGACAGTGCCACAAACACGCCTTTTCTATACCGTACGAAGTATCAATATGTAACACATTTTTACCATAATTATCAACACACATAATAGTCTCATGCACTCCATCACAAGGCATAGCATTAAAAATAAAACATCATTTTTGAAAACTGAAATTGAACCATTCAATTTATCAAAAGTATAATAAAAGCCTTGTTTGAACAATGCATGAAAAGAAATTATGTTTCTTGCCATATCAGGCGAATAGCAACAATTATGTAAATCTAAACTAACTCCACTACTAAGCACTAGTCTATAGACACCGATCTTGGTAACAAGTGATGTTCGCCTATTGCCCATGACCAGGTTCAATCTACCGTGCTCCAGCTCCCTGCTTTCCTTTAGGCCCTGCAAATCAGAACATATATGAAAACCATATCCGGTATCAATGACCCAAGAACAGGAAGAAGATGAGTTATTAGATATAGAGTAAGTACCTGCTTGTGATGGCTTCACTTTGCCATCCTTGATATCCTGCAAGTACCTGGGGCAGCTGTGACATCCGCCTCAAATGGATTCGGGTCAACCCAACCCAATTGGAAATTTAATAAACCCTACTCGAGATTTCTTGACGCTAATAGGATCAAAACCCTTACACTACGATATAAATTGACGTTAATAGCAATATAGCATAGTATAACGTTATAACTATAATCAAATTAAATTATGATACCATATTAAAATCAAATCAAAGTATGATGCTCTAATTAAATTAAAAAAATCAAACTTGAATGCTATAATTAAACTTCAAATCAAAGTAGATTGTTATAATCAAATAATAACCTATTTTTTTATAAAACTCTATTTTTATAAACACTACATTAAATTTTATAAAACTTTTAAGATGCTTGTGTTAGTGGGGAATTATGAAGACCACCAAAAGTAAAAAGTTTATTCCCATTGTCTCCCACTCACACCTCCCATCATCTTTCCTTTAATTTTTCTCCCAACACATTATTCTCATCACCACTCAAACCATATCTATTCTTTCTCTCACTCTCAATCTCGAAATTCCTCCTAGAAATCTTCATATTTCAGCCAAGAACACTCCAATATACTCAAATCTTCATCCCTCTTGAAGCATTCATCAATGTATGTTGTTAAAAGTCTCAAATTCATGAATGAAACAAATTAAATCCATCAAACTATCTAAAACTCATTTTATGCATAAACCTGATTTTTCTCAGGATCCCATCAATAAAATAAGAAGTTCTGAAATTTTCAGAAAATAACTTATTTTTTTTGAATTACTATAATTATTGCAAAAAATAGGGCAATAATTCACATAAAATACTTTTTGCAGTCAATAAATTCTGGGAAACGTTTCGAACAACCCATATATTGAGTAAAGTGGATTTATAAAGTTTCATGCATTTATATTACTGTTTGAAGCTTATTTTGTATTTTATTTTGTTGTAGATATATAAATTACAAAATATAGTTATGTATGTTAAAAACTAGATCTTATATTTTTCGCACCTTATTAACATTTTAAAGACTCCATGACAAAATTTACATATTTGTTTAAGAATGTTTGCTTATTTTTCCTGATTTAATGATTATTTAATGGTTTAAATTGATAATAAATAGCTACACATGTCCAAAAATTATAAAACCTTATCAGAATATCATATATAACATGTTAATCTTAAATAAAAAGTCTAATGAATTTCTCTTAATATTTTCCTATTATTTATGATTTTATTGATTAGTTAATAATGAAAAACATAAGAAATACTTCCCATAGTCCAAAATATCCAAAACTTTACACTAGGCTCAAAATAATGTTAGAAAACTATGGTTAATTTTCCAGAATTTGTTGGAATCATTTATTAGTTTTCCTGAATTTTGTTGTGGTTTAATTATTAAAATACTAAATAAATACTAAAGCAGTTAAAAAAATATGAAAATTTTACAGTAATTACTATTTTATGAAATAATGATTTTTTGAGAATTTCAGAATATTTCATTACTGTTTAGTATTTAAAACCATTTTCCTAAATATCTAAGCATGTAAAAATGCATTTTTAATGATTATTTCATATAAATAATTGTTTATAATATATAAAATCTGTAAATACTTATAATTTGACTAGTTATTATTTTAATAAGAAATTATTAAAATCTTGCCTAATGTAAAGATATAAATTAATTAAGCAATGTAATAAATTCAATTTAAAATTCATTTAACATATGAATACCTTAATATTCAAAACAAAATTTGGATTATTGTTAATTCATCTAATATAAGAATATGTGTCTAATTATTTTTATTAATACTATATTCCCGTTTATCGATTCCTAAGCCAAAACTATTAATTATATTAGGTTCTACGACATTTTGACTCGAGCCGTCTATCGTACAACACGTGCATTCCTTATTGGACTAATGTGAGTAATCTACCCTATATTTTATAATTTTCAATACTTTTGGGGTGTATCATGTGGTTTTAATATGTTCCAACTTCATTTTATTATTTTTTCACCATTGAGACATTATTGAGACATTTATACATGAATCATTATTTGTATAATTATTGTTTGTTTACGCTACATGTACTTGTAGTGCATTACAATTTTTAGTCTAATCTCCATGACTATACCCGTATTCTTGAGGTACGTTATGGACAATAATAGCGCTATTGGGTTGACCACCCCACCTTGAGACGCTAAGGTGATTGATTGCACGTGGTTGAGTGTGTATGATGATTAGATGCTCCATCCTTAATATTCAAAACAAAATTTGGATTATTGTTAATTCATCTAATATAAGAATATGTTTCTCATAGATGGCATTACGACCCCCATACGCTGCTCGTAACAACTGAAGGCTAGCCGCCCTTAACGCTAAGGAGGTAGCAAATGTCATCCCAACAATTGCAACCCATCTTCAAGCTCTTCAGCCGCAAGCTCCAGCAACCACTCATCGTTGCTCGTTTAAGCACTTTCATAGCGGTAATCCGCCTTACTTCAAAGGCATCGATGGTGCCACCGCACTCCTCAGCGAGTGCCCTGAGGACCTGATGGTCCGTCATGCTACAGGGTGCCTCCAAGGTCATGCTCTCACATGGTGGAACCTAGAAAAACGGACAAAGGGAGATGGTGATGCATTGGGAATGACCTGGCCAAAACTAAAGGAACGCATGAGGGAGAAGTTCTGCCCTGACAGTGAATTACAAACTCTCGAGGATGAATTTTGGAATCTGAAACAGGTGGGGGGCGATAACGCGACCTATACCAATAGATTCCATGATCTCTCGAGACTCCTACCTCACATGGTTCAACCTATGAAAACTGCAATACGCCGCTACATCAAAGGGTTACCGCGCCAGATCCGTGATTCGGTGACCAGCAGCAGGCTATCTACCCTGGAATCCGCTATTGAAATAGCAGGTCAACTCAACGAGGATAATATGAACGATGGTGTCCTCCCACGCAAGGGTTCAAAGATGACAACTGAAAAGCCGACCCCTGAGACTCCCCTAATTGTCAAGTCCGAGTCCTCACACCGACACGAAAAAAAAAGAAGCGGAAAAGCCATCACCACAACCATGCTGTTATTACCCCTGCTGCTCCTATCACCCAAGTCACCCAACCAAACAAAAAGCCGTATACAGGACCTCACCCCCTCTATAACCATTGTAACTATCACCATATATCCACCAGCCTGTGTCGCCTTTGTACGACTTGTGGTCGCTATGGCCACTTGGCGGACACATGTCGTGCACCAAAAACTCAGCGATCATTCGCTCTACCCTCAAATCAGCAAACACAAACCCGGTATCTAACTGGAACATGCTTCAACTGTGGTGACCCCACCCATTTCAGAAACGCGTGTCCTAGGCTTGTCAATATCATTAACACTCAAGCCCAGGCAAATCCAACAATGCATGTTCCAGCTCCCAAAGGCCGAGCATTTGTCATTACCGCAACCCAAGCACAGACCGATAACAAGGTCGTAAATGGTACGTTTCTCATAAATGACTGCTACGCGTCAGTACTTTTTGATTCAGGTGCCGATAAAAGTTTTGTGTCTTTGGAATTTGAACCCATACTTCACACACCTCGTACGATTCTTGATGAAAACTTTACCGTAGAAGTCGCCAATGGAAAATACATTTCACTCAATGCAGTCATCCAAGATTGCACTTTCGATTTTTGCGGTCATAAATTTTCCGTCAATTTAGTCCTATGGAACTTGGTAGCTTCGACATCATCGTGGGAATGGATTGGCTATCCTAAAACCATGCTGAAATAGTATGTTACGAGAAGTTTATTCGTATTCCTCTTGCCGACGGTCAAAGTCTTCGTATTTATGGCGAGACTCGTTCAAAAAAGCTTAGTCTTATGTCATGTACTCAAGCTCGATCATATCTACATAAAGAATACATGGCTTTCTTAGCCCATGTGGTGGAAACAAAGGTCGAAAAAAAGAAGATCGAATATATTCTGATTGTACGAGACTTTCCCGACATCTTTTCCGATGACGTATCTGGACTCCCTCCAGTACGTGAGCTAGAGTTCCGCATCGATCTCGTTCCTGAGGCTGCTCCCATAGCCAAGTCTCTATATCAGTTGGCTCCAACCGAGATGCAAGAATTGGCAAGTCAGCTCCAAGAATTAACCGATAAGGGATTTATCCGCCCTAGTACTTCACCCTGGGGAGCCCCGGTTCTCTTCATTAAAAAGAAAGATGGTTCGTTTCGTATGTGTATCGATTATCGGGAGTTAAATAAATTGACCATCAAGAACCGATATCTGTTACCTCGGATCGACGACCTTTTTGATCAGCTTCAAGGAGCTTCATGCTTCTCAAAAATCGACCTCCGCTCGGGTTATCACCAACTTCGAGTACGGGAAGAAGACATCCACAAAACCGCTTTCCGAACCCGCTATGGTCATTACGAGTTCACCGTTATGCCTTTTGGCCTAACGAATGCCCCTGCCGCATTCATGGACTTGATGAATCGGGTATTTAAACCTTATCTCGACCGTTTTGTTATCGTCTTTATTGATGACATCCTCATTTACTCCAAGACAAAGGCAGACCATGAAAGACACCTTCGTCTAACTCTCCAAACATTGCAAGGAAATCAGCTTTATGCCAAATTTTCGAAATGCGAGTTTTGGTTAAATGAGGTACAATTCCTCGGTCATATTGTAAGTGACAAGGGTATTTTAGTCGATCCCGCAAAAGTTGAAGCAGTCAAGAATTGGAAAGCCCCACGTACCCCCAAGGAAATTCGGTCATTCCTCGGTTTAGCCGGCTATTACCGGCGTTTCATTTCAAATTTCTCAAAGATCGCTTTACCGCTTACTTTTCTCACTTGCAAGGGTACGCCATTTGATTGGGGACCCAAGCAGGAAGACGCTTTCCAAACTCTTAAACAAAGATTGTGTGACGCTCCAATTCTTACACTCCCTGAAGGATCCGAATATTTCGTGGTATACTGCGATGCCTCCAATCTCGGTCTAGGTTGTGTTTTGATGCAAAGGGGAAAGGTTATAGCTTACGCATCGCGACAACTCAAAATCCATGAAAGGAATTATACGACTCATGATTTGGAGCTCGGTGCCATGGTTTTCGCTCTTAAAATTTGGAGGCATTACCTTTACGGCACTAAATGCGTAATTTTCACCGACCACAAGAGCTTGCAACATGTTCTTAATCAAAAGGAACTCAACATGAGACAAACACGTTGGGTTGAACTCCTAAATGATTACGAGTGTGAAATAGGCTATCATCCGGGCAAGACAAACGTGGTAGCCGACGCGTTAAGTCGAAAAGAACATGCCAAAGCATTTCATCTAATATGTTCTCCTATCTTATCCAATCTTAGTGACCGAATTCGAGGAGCCCAACACTCGGCAATTACCGAAAATAACATGCCCACGGGAATTGATGGGGAGTTGGAAAGTAAATCTGATGGTATTTTCTATTATCAAGATCGCATCTGGAACCCAGATCGTGACAATCTTCGTACCTTCCTGATGGAAGAAATCCATAAAACTCGATATTCCATTCATCCTGGTGCTGACAAGATGTATCATGGCCTGAGAACCAATTATTGGTGGTCGGGAATGAAAAAGGATATTGCTTTATTCGTGGCCAAATGTCTTACATGTTCCAGGGTCAAAGCAGAACATCAACGACCCTCTGGACTATTGGTCCAACCGGTAATCCCCGAGTAGAAATGGGAAGCGATCGCCATGGATTTTGTAACCAAACTTCCCCGTACCACCAAGGGACACGACATCATTTGGGTAATCATTGACCGTTTGACCAAATCCGCTCATTTCCTTCCCATCCGTGAACATTTCAAGGTCGAACAACTTGCTCGGATTTACATCGACGAGATAGTTAGTCGGCATGGCATCCCTCTCAGCATCATTTCAGATCGTGATGGGAGATTTCTCTCTCGGTTTTGGCAATCACTTCAAGCAGCCATGGGAACCTGCCTCGATCTCAGTACCGCCTATCATCCTCAAACCGATGGTCAATCTGAGAGGACAATTCAAACACTCGAAGATATGTTGAGGGCGTGTGTCTTAGATTTCGGAGGAAACTGGGACTCTCATTTACCGTTGGTAGAATTCTCCTATAATAACAGTTATCATTCTAGCATCAAGATGCCGCCATTTGAGGCATTGTATGGCCGTAAATGCCAATCTCCTATTTGCTGGCATGAAATTGGCGAGTCCCACGTGATTCGCGCAACAGTAGATTCTCCAATCGTTGGTCCTGAGCTTATCCAGGAAACAACCGACAAAATCACTCAGATTCGCAATAACCTTCTCGTAGCTCGTAGCCGACAAAAGAGTTACGTCGATAAGCGACGCAAACCGCTTGAATTTACCGTGGGTGACATGGTTATGTTAAAAGTGTCCCCATGGAAAGGTGTGGTTCGATTTGGACGCAAGGGTAAATTAGCACCACGCTATGTAGGCCCGTTCAAAATCTTGAAAAAGATCGGACCAGTAGCCTACGAGTTGGATCTACCAATAGAGCTTAATAAAGTTCACCCAGTATTTCATATAGCCAACCTCAAGAAGTGTTTAGCTGACGAGAACCTTCATGTTCCTCTCGAGGATATCCAAATCAACGAGACAATGCAATTTATCGAGAAACCCTTGGAAATTGCAAACCGAAAGGAAAAACAACTCAAAAGAAGTCGCATTTCCCTAGTCAAGGTTAGGTGGCAGTCAGCACGTGGACCTGAGTATACATGGGAGCGTGAGGATCTAATGCGTACCAAATACCCGCAACTTTTCTCTTAAGGTACTATCTTCTTAAATTTCGGGACGGAATTTCTTAAAGTAGGGGAGACTGTGACATCCGCCTAAAATAAATTCGGGTCAACCCAACCCAATTGGAAATTTAATAAACCCTACTAGAGATTTCTTGACGCTAATAGGATCAAAACCCTTACACTACGATATAAATTGACGTTAATAGCAATATAGCATAGTATAACGTTATAACTATAATCAAATTAAATTATGATACCATATTAAAATCAAATCAAAGTATGATGCTCTAATTAAATTAAAAAAATCAAACTTGAATGCTATAATTAAACTTCAAATCAAAGTAGATTGTTATAATCAAATAATAACCTATTTTTTTATAAAACTCTATTTTTATAAACACTACATTAAATTTTATAAAACTTTTAAGATGTTTGTGTTAGTGGGGAATTATGAAGACCACCAAAAGTAAAAGTTTATTCTCATTGTCTCCCACTCACACCTCCAATCATTTTTCCTTTAATTTTTCTCCCAACACATTATTCTCATCACCACTCAAACCATATCTATTCTTTCTCTCACTCTCAATCTCGAAATTCCTCCTAGAAATCTTCATATTTTAGCCAAGAACACTCCAATATACTCAAATCTTCATCCCTCTTGAAGCATTCATCAATGTATGTTGTTAAAAGTCTCAAATTCATGAATGAAACAAATTAAATCCACCAAACTATCTAAAACTCATTTTATGCATAAACATGATTTTTCTCAGGATCCCATCAATAAAATAAGAAGTTCTGGAAATTTTCAGAAAATAACTTATTTTTATTGAATTACTATAATTATTGCAAAAAATAGGGCAATAATTCACATAAAATACTTTTTGCAGTCAATAAATTCTGGGAAACGTTTCGAACAACCCATATATTGAGTAAAGTGGATTTATAAAGTTTCATGCATTTATATTACTGTTTGATGCTTATTTTGTATTTTATTTTGTTGTAGATAAATAAATTGCAAAATATAGTTATGTATGTTAAAAACTAGATTTTATATTTTTCACACCTTATTAACATTTTAAAGACTCCATGACAAAATTTACATATTTTTTTAAGAATGTTTGCTTATTTTTCCTGATTTAATGATTATTTAATGGTTTAAATTGATAATAAATAGCTACACATGTCCAAAAAATATAAAACCTTATCAGAATATCATATATAACATGTTAATCATAAATAAAAAGTCTAATGAATTTCTCTTAATATTTTCCTATTATTTATGATTTTAGTGATTAGTTAATAATGAAAAACATCAGAAATACTTCCCATAGTCCAAAATATCCAAACTATTTACAGTAGGCTCAATATAATTTCAGAATGTTTCATTACTGTTTAGTATTTAAAACCATTTTTCTAAATATCTAAGCATGTAAAAATACATTTTTAATGATTATTTCATATAAATAATTGTTTATAATATATAAAATCTGTAAATACTTATAATTCGACTAGTTATTATTTTAATAAGAAATTATTAAAATCTTGCCTAATGTGAAGACATAAATTAATTAAGCAAAGTAATTAATTCAATTTAAAATTCATTTAACATATGAATACCTTAATATTCAAAACAAAATTTGGATTATTGTTAATTCATCTAATATAAGAATATGTGTCTAATTATTTTTATTAATACTATATTCCCGTTTATCGATTCCTAAGCCAAAACTATTAATTATATTAGGTTCTACGACATTTTGACTCGAGCCGTCTATCGTACAACACGCGCATTCCTTATTGGACTAATGTGAGTAATCTACCCCATATTTTATAATTTTCAATACTTTTGGGGTGTATCATGTGGTTTTAATATGTTCCAACTTCATTTTATTATTTTTTCACCATTGAGACATTGTTGGGACATTTATACATGAATCATTATTTGTATAATTATTGTTTGTTTACGCTACATGTACTTGTAGTGCATTACAATTTTTAGTCTAATCTCCATGACTATGCCCGTATTCTTGAGGTACGTTATGGACAATAATAGCGCTATTGGGTTGACCACCCCGCCTTGAGACGCTAAGGTGATTGATTGCACGTGGTTGAGTGTGTATGATGATTAGATGCTCCATCCTATATATATACATATATATGTATATATAGGGTGAGGACTTATTGCTGTTGTTATCATTTGTTAATCAATTTTTGATTTATAAATTGTTATCTCAATAACAGTTGCTTGCCAACTTCAAAAGAAAACAAATTTCAAATTATTCAAACTCACAATTTTCTTTAATAAAACTAGATTACTCACCAACTCTCGTAGTTGACCTGTTTTTACCCATGATGCAGATTTGAAGAATGAAGTTGATGAAAAGTAGGGTGTACCTTAGAAACCCACAAGACTATTTAAATTTGATGTAATAAATGTTGTTGTATTTTGATTTGTATTTGTATGTTGTGGATCTTGTTTGCATACTTAGTACTTAATTGAATCTAATCATATTATAACATAGTTGTCATGAGACTTTGAACAATATATCACGCCTTGATCGATTCCGCCAAGGATCGGGGTGTGACAGCAGCTTCTCTACCAGTGACCTTTTTCTTTGCAGTAAAAGCAGTCGGCTTCCTTGGGATTCGTGACATGCGGAATGCCAGAAGACTTGGCTCTCGGGGCACTGCTAGATGACCCGACATGAACCTTTTCCCTCCAGTTTTGCTTTGGAGGGCCCTTCCGTTTCTTTCCCTTGCCAGAGTCAATAGCCAGGACAGGCGGGTTAATAGGGAGCAGACCTTTTCCCTTCATCCCGTCTTCAGTAGTATGAAGCATGCGGTGTAATTCAGCCAGAGTTGCCTGATTGTTGTTCAAATGATATGCCAGTGTGAACTGGTCATAAGAAATGGGCAAGGAGTTTAGCACTATGTCAACAGCTAAGGCCTCATGAACAGGAATTTTTATCTTCCTTAGCCTCTCCATGTAACCGTGCATCCTTTGCACGTGAGTGCAGATGGACTCTCGATCTTTAGGCTTGCCGTTAGTGAAAGCTTTTACAACCTCACGCCTTTCGATGTGCTCTTGCTTGCGGAACTTTTTCGCGAGCTCTTTGTGCATTTCGTAAGGCCAGTAGTCCTCATAAATTCTTTGCAGCTCAAGGTTCATGGTGGCAATCATGATCCAAGCCACTTTGGTTGCATCATCCGAGTATTTTTGGTACGAGGCGATTTCCTCGGGAGTACCGGTATCTGGGTCAACCTCAACAAGCTCGGTTTCTAGAACATACTCTTTGTGTTCAAACCTAAAAGCCATTTTGATGTTACGGATCCAGTCATTGTAGTTTGTGCCGTCCAACGTCACTTTGGAGCACAATGACAGGATCGAGGTGACATTACCGGGGTTCGAGTGGGGGGTGGTTTGGTCAACAGAAGACATTTATATAAGAAGAAGGTAGTTTTAATTAGACATTAATAAATAATATCAATATTCACCCAAGAACAAATGTAAGGCTAGGATCCTACAATAACAATCTACATTATCGAAGAGGGATGCCGTAATCTTTATTGTAAGTTTTATAAGGTAGGCGAATGACTATTCGGCCAATTCCACCGTGGAAACATAATCAAATTATAATGGAATTCCTAGTTTCTTTTGAGATTTATTGAACTGTTCAATAACATGTTTTAATCTCAAGAATGCCCCACTGTTTGTGACTGGGATACCTAGGATCACAAATCGGGTGTGAATAACCATGCAAATTAGCTCGGTACTCTCGAAATCAATTACCATCTCTAATTGACGTGCCGGTTAACCACACACGCTCCGTCAATAATGGAAAAATCGAGAAACCCATTGCGACTCTTGGTAGACCCCAGTTGGCGTGCCAGTAAACCACACATGCTCCACCAACGTTCCACAAAGTGCAATGTGCAATTCCATGGATTAGCACCAATTCACATTTTTGACCTAAAGTAACTAGATTGGGATTTTTGTTCAAGGTTCTAGTACTTTCAATTATAGCATTATACTTTTAAGAGGCTTAGCGGTTCTATCAAACCCGTTCGGCTAACGACACTCGACTGACCAGGAGAGCGGTGGGAGAGAGTAGACACCCATTAGACTATCATTTTATAGGAAGCCGCCATATACCCTCTTTATAGGACAGTTTTGTGAATGAGGCCTACTAACGGTAAGACTAACCAGTTTAATCTTATATATAAATATTAACTTTTAATCATAAATATATAAGATACATTTTAATCTTATTAAAATATTTTAGATTTAATTTATTACTAATTTTCGCAAATTAATATATATATTTTGAAAATTTTAAATTAAATCTTTAAGTGATTTAATTGGTCATTTAATTAAACAATTTAATTTAAACTAATTAAATCAAATAAGGGAACCACAAAAATTAATCAAATTAAATTTCCTAACCCTCATCCCTAGTCATCGAAAATTGCAAAAAGATAAGAGGTTCCAGTTATTTTAATTATCCAATAATTACCAAAAATCATAACCAACTAATCAAGGCAAGCAAAAAAAAGGGGGAACCAACTAGGGTTGGCGGCTAGGTGAAACCCTAGCCACAAAATAGATGAAGGACTTTTCCAAGGGTTATTTTTCACAAAAACCCTTTGACACAAATAAGTTATAGCAATTCATATAAAAAAACAAGCATAGCTCTGATACCACTGTAAGGTTTTGCACAAACAATGAACTAGAAACCCTAAGTTCACATGCAACCTAATGAAGGATCTATGTTTTTCTATCTTATGAACATATAACAAAAACCTAAGGCCAACATTTATTTCTAAAGATCAAAACAATAATTACCAACCTTTTGGCTCTTGTTCTTGAAGCTAGCAGCAAAGAGATCCTGCCTCAAATGAAGTCACACCCTAGCAAGGAGGAGAGGAAACAGTAGAGTCTCTGGAGAGTCTTCAAAATGGCGCATGTTTTGGGGTGCCCAGGGGTTTCCTTTTATAGCCTCCAAGGGTTACAATCAAAACCCTAGAGGAGCCCCTTAATGGACAAGCCTATTGACCATTTGGACCAGATCTCCTAAACCCTAATTAGGGTTTCGCCAACCTAGGAGGATCCCTCCAAGGTGGCGCCAATTCTGGCCCCTGGCTACTGGTTTGCCAGTTATTCAACTATTAAATAAATACAAACCAGTCCCTGCACTTTTAATTAATTAATTTAATTGCTGAATTAAATCCAATTAATTCTAAATTAAATTATAATTAATTAATATAGTTTCTAATTAATATATTAACACTTAAATATATTAATAAACTATTTATTTAATTCTATTGATTTATTATACAATTAATAAATCAACCTCTCTCTATACTGAACTCTACATCAATCCTCCAGCTGTGAGGGCAACCCAAACGGACTTTGCTTCAATTAACAAGATAAATATAAATATAAAGTCATGGCTTAGACACCTAATCCAAAAAAGGGGAATATTTGAACCACCTTCAACCTGACGATTTCTTCTTTGTGAAGAACCTGTTTTTTTATTTCTCACGGTTTGAAAAGAATAGGAAAGGGTTTGGAGAGAATATGAAAGAAATGTGAATTTGGAATGTGTAATATTTGAAATGGTGGAGGAGGGTATATCTAAAGGTGGTAGGATATAATAATTTTGGTAAAATAACTTTTTTTACAAAAACAACCCTCAATAAGTGGCACCCCAACCCGCCCCATATCTACCATTCTCGAACCCGCTAGAACCGACAGTACCGCCGGCGACCCCATAACATCCTGCAGCCCACTCCGTTTACCCTAAGGTTTCAAAATACACTTAGATAATTACATGCATAAACTTGAAATGCCAACTTAAGAAAATCATAATGAAAAATAACTTGTAACGTGTGTGTGTGTGTGGTGTGTAAAATATCCCAATGTCACTTGATGAGATTAAAGAACTAAGAAGTCTTTCTAATAAAAGATTATGTGTTATTAGTTGAATAAATATAATAAGTCAAGACCTTTCCCATTAGTAGGGATTACTAATTAATTTTATTCTATTAGCACATAGTTATGTTATCTATAAGAATGATGAACTTTAAGGGGGTTAAATTGTAGATTTTAAAACCTTATATATATATATATATATATATATATATATATATATATATATATATATATATATATATATATATATATATATATATATATATATATATATATATATGAATTAAATGAATTTTTATGTAAATTGGAGGGCCAAAAGTGCCATATTGGCACAATTACACCCCTATTAAAGGGTGATATGGTAAGCCTTAGTGGCTAAGAACCACATGAAGTTAAGGGATGAAAATGGGGGATGCGAGGAGAATTGTTAATGCCCAGGGAAATAGGGAGAATGTTATATGTTACATTTATCTTGTTGTGTTGTGTATTTTGTAATATGGAAGTTGTTTATGTTTGGATTATAATAATACGATGCTTGTATGATTAGTAGGTTACTCAATAAGCTCTGTTATCTTACCATTACTTTTCTTTATTCCTTACAATATCAAGCAATCCCTCGAAGGGGAATGAAGTAGCAGATAGAGAGAAAAGCAAGTAACTATTCTATAGTTTTGCACTTTGTATCTCGATGGCAAGTTCTGTCTGACTTGAAGACTGGAATAGTTATTTTGATGTATTGTAAACTTTCGATTACCACTTGTAATACTCTTGTTAATGTTAAAGTACATCATATGATATTTCGAGCTAGTTGTTTACATGTATGTGTGAATTTTTTTAAAAAAAATTGGGTGTACTTTATGTTAATACGTCGTGTGTGTGAGTGTATCTATTAAATGTGAAAACCCGACCCACCAAAATGAAGTTAAGAAACCCGACAACCGGTTTTTGGCGGGATAAATATTTGAACCTGCATTGATATGTGTAGCTAGTTCTAGCCTAATTACTGTTTAGATTTTACATTATTCAATGCCTATAAATAAGGGTTCCTAGCTAGGGTTACGGTAGTGATGTACTAACAATCATTTTTCAAACACTTTAACAATAATATTCTCTCCTGCCGTGTAGACGTAGGTCGTCATTGACTTAATATTATGTCTCATGTGTGTGTGTGTGTGTATGTGATTTATTCTCACTTATTCCTGCCATGTGGAAAGGGTTCAAATGAGAACCACTAATATATTAGGAACCATGATAACCAATATTCACAACTTAATAATCATGATTTTTTGTTTTGTTACATTTTTTTTATTATCTTACAATATATCAAACTTAATTACTTTTTTTTCTAACACCTTTTACAATATTCATAATTTAATAAACATTTCTAGTTATTAAACTGTGAATACTATAACATAAGTTACTTTTATACAAAACACATCAATATCAATGTTTAATAGCAAAAAAGATAATTATCAATATTTATATGTTTGGTAATTTTGTTTTGATAAAAAAATAGGTGTTAAAAATTAAAAATACGACATTATTAAACTGGGAATGAGTGTGTATGTGTGTGTGTATGTGTCTATATATATATATATATATATATATATATATATATATATATATATATATATATATATATATATATATATGTATGTATGTATGTATGTATATATATAATGGTTTGTTTGAGGTGTTTATTTATTTATTATTGTTTTTAAACTAGTAATAAAGAGTTTTAGATGTTTGGAATTTGGATAAGAATATTTTATAGATGCTTGATGATTTAAATAAGGTATTTTTGATAAGTTATTTAATTCATATTTATTAACTTATTTACAGAGTTTTTGTTATGTTATTATTCATTACATATGTAAATGTCATTTGTCAAGCACTATATTATCCTCTTATAACTTTTGGTATCAGATAAACTAAATAAAACTTTTTTTTTAAATTCCGTTTTGACCCTAAATAAGTTAATAAATATTTTTATTAAAAAGCACATGTGGTCTTAAATAAGCAATCTCAATCACCCCCTTAATTGTAAAGTAATGTTGGAATTGATTTGATATATTTGCTTATATAGAAATAAGGAAATGATTTATGGCCATATATTTTGTTTAGAGTGTTTTGTAATTTGAAGAAGAAATAATTAAGTTATGCAATTGTTTTTCATGTTATCAACTCCATAATAAAAATTCAAATATTTATAGAATTAACTTCCCATAACTCCATAAGAGCATGTGTTAAGTGATTAGTTGTGTTTTAGCAAACGATATCGTCCACATCTTCATTGCAATAACTCTAATGATTCACCAAATATAATATGTTCTTAGATTTCACACATTGTATTCAGTTTTTGGAAAACCAAAACGAAAACAAAACAAGACTCATGTCCGTATAGTTAAAAGGTTAAAACAAAAGCATAATGTATAAGAAAGAAAAAACATTTTAACAATAGAGTGGTGCACTTTTATGACAACCTTTTTCTGATTGAATGAATGTGAATTTAATAATAAAAGTTGCACATGGAAGAAGTATCATTCGCCAACTTCGCATCTTATCTCACTCCTTCTCTAGTTTATTTTAAAAACATTATGTCATTTTCTAACGGATTTTTATAGTGAGGACCCAGGAAATTAATATGGGGTGATGAAAAGAACCCCATAACGGTCACACTAATATGATATTACCAGATCTTTCAGTACACCAATCACAATGACATGGCATCAATGGAATTTTTAAATAAGCTACCCTTTCAAGAAAACAAAGTTCTTCAATTTAATATCTTTTGACGACATCAATTTATATTTGAGAACTTGCACTTCTATAAACTAAGCTTAATACGATTTTTTGGGCGTAAACTTGATACGATTGTTTAGGCGTAATCTCTTTTATTAGTAGTTGTATTTGATTCTAATAGAATTTTAAGTTAATAAAGATTATAATAAAATTTTGATGTAATTTTTATTTTTAAAAGTTGCAAATGTTACTGAAAATAGCAATATTTCTTATAAATGTTGAATAGTTAATGGTTACAAGAAACTTTATTTTTAATTAATTAAATTTATGATATTAGACGGCCGCAATAACCAATTACAATCAATACGAACACAATATATGATTTCAATACAAAATTTGATTAATTTAATTCAACCGATGAATCCTTATTTTCACTTACATACATACATATACACACATAATTATTTTATAATTAAAATTATAGTATTAAAATGATAGTATATGATTGATTAATCTTTATTTTGTAACTTAAATAGTAATAGAAAAATATTATTTTTAAATATAATAAAGAAAATTATTATATTAAAAATTAAATTTTAACCTTTTATTTATTTCCTTCTAGTAATTTAAAAAAATTAACTATTTTATTTTCTCTTATAAAGTAAAAGAATTTAAGGGCATAAATAATATTTAAATAAACATTATGAGAAAGTAAATCATGTTTAATTAATAATTAATTATTACTAATAGTTTAATTAATTTTTAGATTTACTAAAATGAGGTTTGATTGATATTTAAATTATTAAATGGGTTTAAGTGGCATTTTAAATAAATTTAAGGGGTTTATATGCTATTAAGGAGACAAAAATGAAATTTAAGTAATTAAAATATACAAAAATTGAAATAATAGAAAGTTTAGGGGTAATTCGTCAAACCTGAAAAGTACCAATAAATTATATGAAATTGGGTTTTGTGTGTAATGTGAAAAGGGATGGAAGTTAAGGGACGATAATTGAAAATTTTAGGTTTTTTCTATTATCTCACAAATACAAGTTACGAACTCCTTTAAACCTTCGGGATTAGCTTCGATTTCTTTGCAATAAGTGTATCCTCCTCAAATGCAATTTATTCTCTAAGATATACTTGTTACGCAGCATAAAATGGTTATTCGAGTTTATAACCAAGAGGTTGTTTGAGGCTTAGGACCATATTAAAAAAGGAAGAAGTATCGCCCTCGTATGTTCCTAATTGTTTTGTCTATGTGCTTAGGATTCAAGAACATATTGAAAAAATTATGAGACCTTGAAGCTTGATAATTAACAAACCTTGAATCTGTGTGCTTGATTTCATTCTGTTTGTGACCTTGCTACCAAACTTTACGTCTTGATCATGCCTCCAAATATTGTCTTCTTTGCCCTAAAAGATCAAGTACTTGGTTATTCTTTTGGATTTACATGAAAGTAGCCACATAAACCATATTTTATGATACATGTACAACTATATCTTATACCACATTACTTCATGCAAACCCACAATCCTATGTTTAATGCTGCTACCAAATTTATACACTTTATTAGTCTTGGAATTAGAAGCATAAACCCTATGTGGACTTCATGAAATTATAAAACAAAAGATTCTTCGTGAAGTTAATAGTGCTCTGGTTATCATAAATACATGCACAATTTGCTTGTTTCATGCCCAACTCTGATAGGAAGTTTTTCAACAAAATGAGTTGCTTGCCAGTTATTGCTATAGCTATATATTATGCTTTGGTGGTTGAAAGAGAAACACTCTTTTGTAATTTGTACGTCCAACTAATGGTTGTTCCCTTAATTGTATACACATAACTTCTGCTTTCCCTGAATACGTGCATCCCTCTAGATCAACATTAGCAAGGCCTTTTAAGAAAACCTTATTCCTTTTGAAACACAATGCTACTTTTGAAGTTCCTTTTAAGTAGCATAGCAGCCACTTGACTCCTACCTAATGCTCATTGCTAGGGTTAGACGTAAATATAACATCCGTGTTTTGAGCCTAGGAGTTTTAGGCTTTTGTTGGGAAAGTTTTATAATTCTCATCACCAAGAATGTGCTTAGCTTCCCCCCAAGTCCTTTATCTCGAGTTCTCTGGAAAATTGTTTCTTCAATATATTGAGCTCATGCATGTTGAATGTAACTACCAACATGTTATCAACATATAACAAAAGGCTGATGTAAGAGGAGTTAAACTTTTTTTGGTAGCGATAATGTACCCATTCCTTTGCATAATTTTATCAAACTTCAAGTACTACTTCCTTGGAATTTGCTTCAACACAAATCTACTTCTCTTTAGCTTGCATAATAAGTTTTCTTTCCAATCTGACTAAAAACATTCTGGTTGTGCCATGTAGATATCTTCATAAAGATCTCTATGCAACTATGTTGTTTTTAAATCTAATTTCTATATATGTAATTCTTTTGCAGCAACAATGACAAGCACCAATTTGATTGTGGTCATATTTACAACCGGTGAGAAAAATTCATCGTAATAAACTCTTCTCTTATGTTGAAAACTATTTACCATCAATTTGGCCTTTGACCCATAATACCCCACTTATTAGCAACACTTTCGTCTCTACTGGTAACCTAGCTAAGGACCTAGTCTGGTTTTTAGGAAGTGAGCCCAACTCATCTTCCATAGCCTTCCTTCATTATATATATAGAGTCTTTCATCCTCAAGGCATCCATATAAGATTCTAGTTTTTTTATTTTTAGTCAACAACAAATAATTTGCCAATGGACGATATATAGTTGGAGGTTTTCTTTCCCTAGTGTATCTTCTGGGAGTTTCTAAAGTTGCTCTTTCAATAGCTTCACTCCTATTACTTGCGTTCTAGGCAGTTATTGCGGTCCAAAATCAAACCACATTTTTAACGATGGCATAGATGTGGTATAGTGGTTTTTTTATATTACACATAATTAACATCTATACTCGTATACTTATTTGTAACACTTGATTTGTTAATCGAAATGATATCTCATAATAAGAAATACACATAAACCAATGACATCAACATGTATTCATAATCAACAACCAAAAGTTTTTCAGAAATTTCGAAAATGATCTTCTGGTCAAAATAGTTATTGTAGTGCCGCTATATAGGTATCAAATAGCATAAAATCACGGCCAATAGTGTCATTTCTTGATGCTAATAACATTACCAGTTAAAACCCACCACTACAATTCACCATTATTTTCATGTCGGCCGCTAAATGTTATAGCACCGCTATAGCGCACAATTAACTGTATAGCCTACAACTTCGTTGGCGTCGTCTGCGGCTTTGCTCCCACTTACTTCTACTTCTTCAGAGATATATATATATATATATATATATATATATATATATATATATATATATATATATATATATATATATATATATATTTGAGCTTCTACTGCTTCCAAACCTTCTTCTATCTCAAATGTATTGAAAGGATTCGCAATATCCTTTTCCGAGATCCCATCAAACACCACTTGGTGTCTACCTTTATATTTCTTGCTTCAGCCAGAGGCAGCTGCATCATCATCTTTATAAAGAGCATCCTCATTAAATGTCACATCCTTGTTTCGGATAACCATTTCGGATAACCATTTTTATGGTCATCTCATAAGCAATATTCCATGTTGTCCAAATTGTATCCTCGAAATGTGCACTTCTTCGCATTTTCCTCAATCTTGTCTCTATTTACATCATTGATTTTAATGTAAGACACACATTTGAACACCTTCAAGTGTGTGAGAGATATATCTCGACCTTGCTATTCCACCTACAAAATTTTGAACTTTATGGGGATGGAGAGCCATCGGTTGATTGAGTACATTGTGATGATGACTATAACTGTCTAAAACGTCTTCAGTGGACCTGCATGTAATCTCATGCTCTTTGCTTACTCATCCAACATTATATTCATCCTTTCTACAACATTGTTCTGCTGAGGTATTTCTAGGACTGTCTTCGACATACTCATCATATTCTCAGCATAATAATTTGTTGGGATTCAATCACATAAACACATAACAACATGCAGCGGAAGACTTTAACAGATCAAATCACAGAATTCTCCATGAACAGAGTTCAGGATCATACAGTTTATAACAATTATTGCAACAAAACATAAACAGAATGTACCTCAGGATTATCTCTCGTCTTGAATCTGATGAACAGCATCTTGCAAAGGATGAACAGGATCAAAAGTGTGAATCCCTCTAATGAAACCAGACAGATCAGAACATCTACTTGGGAAGGAGGCAAAAACCCTCAAACCCTAGAGAGGGATGAAGATTTCGCCGAAAGGGAGGGAGGTGGAGTTTTGGCAGCTCCTTTAGAGGTGAGGGATGATTAGGGTTGAACTCCAAGACCTCTATTTGTACTAGAGGGATCCTAGGGTTTCAAACTTGAGGAGCCTTTTGGTGGCCGCACCCCCTGCACTTGTATCTATTAATTAACTCTTTAATTCATTACAATCCAATCCCTTGTAATTTAATTTCTCCAAATAAATTGTTAATTTATTGCCAATTAAAATCTAATTAATTTATCATATCTTTGATAAATTAATAAACTAATTTTCTGATTTTTTTATTAATTTATTTCTCAATAAATTAATAAACTAATTTTCTGATTTCCTTTATTCTGACTCTGTATGTTTTTCTGGGTCATGAGGGCAACCCAGAAGGACTACCATTATCAAAAATATTACCACAAGTTGATGACCTTAGACATTATTCCAACATAATTAACAAACCCTTTATCATTGTATTCTCCCATAATATCTAACCTTAGCACTTGATCTTGAGATTTGTTTCATTTCCAACAATAACCCTCCACTTCTTGAAGATAGAGAAGACTTCAAATTATCTCTTGAGAATATAAACACATACCTTCCTCACAAAATAATTTATGAAAGTAATGTAATATCAAGAGCCTCCAAGAAACTGTTGTGGGTCCATATGTTGGAATACGATAGCATAAAAACAACGCAGCGGAAACAGAAATCAAAATCGTATTCAACCAGGATCACAGAATCATGCACACTTTTGTAACTGTAAAATCAAGAGGGTTCAAGAAATACCTTTTAGATCTCAGATCTGATCTTGTTAGGATGACGAGAGCCCAAAGTAGAACTCCTCTAATGTAATCGCACCCAAGATAACGATCCAGCACCCGTTGATGTAGTATATACCTTTGCTTGAAGTTTTAGCACGTAATACTTAGGGTTTTGAAAGAAATCGGCCGTATACCGAGGGGTGGAAGGAGGGTGACGAAAATTAGGGTTTTGGCAGCCTTTACAACTCAGATCTAGGGTTGTATTTATAGTGCTCCTCATCCTTATCCCCTCCCTTGTGGATATTTCACTTTGGTCCTTTATCCTTATTAAGTTTCTAATTAATATACCTTTACTTTGGTATATTAATAAACTTAACCATTAAGTTTCTAATTAATATACCTTTACTTTGATATATTAATAAACTTAACCCCTCAAGTTTATTTTCGATCTCTTTTAGCTAAATCGTCTCTTGCGTGTAACCCAAAAGGACCCTACTATTTATAATAATATTACCAACTTGTTATAACGATGGGCATATAACCAACAGTCTCCCACTTGCACTTGTTATAACAACTGTATGGTCTAATATTCATTAACCTAGTAAGGTGTATGTCATCCTAGACAAGTGCCGTGTTCATCTAATGAAACAGCCCTTAGGCAAGTGATCAAATATTCCTTTGTTCTAAAAGATATCCTTATGAACGTCTGACATGGAATCATGTCAGTCTCAGACATTCAATATTATATTTCCCGATAGAGATTTGTGATGACCACAACAAACTGCACTATTGATTCTATATCAATTCAGTCTCGGTACGGCCGTACACTTGCTGTCAGCACCAAATCATCGAGGGGCCCATAGATATCGCTTCTCCTGTTAGGGCAGAAGGAACAAATAAACTTTGACTACACGGATCTCGCCTACTCATCATGTCATACCTGGACATTCCCTGTATGGCTGCCAGTTACGGACAACGTTGGAGAAAACCAAGGCACAACAGACTGCAGGACAAAGAATCAATGCATCTCCGCTTGAAGAATATAAGATATTACCATCTTAGAATTACTCGTGACAGATTCCATGAAGTAATCTCTAAGTGCAGGTTACTCCAATACTTAATCCCTATTAAGTACACATAAGAATTAGTGCATCTCCATGCTATGCCCATCTCTATGGACAATTTACCAATTCCTCATGTCAGTCTTGAATCAATACTTACTCCCAAAAGTATGACCGACTGTGGACAGTTTGAATAATAATTAAATTATTCAGGAAGTCAATAAAACACGCAAAATCGGAACACAATGATAAACTAATGAAATGACTGCCTTTATGCACATATTATGTTCTCTACATAATAATCTTCATATCAGATAGAGTTTTTCATTGCTTAAGTTCCCAATACAAATCAAACTATACTAACCTCACTCAAAATCAATTCATTTGCAAATCTGATGCATATAGACTTAGCATGAACGATCTTGCTTGGTCTGAGACATTGACTTAGTGATCAGATCAGCTATCTTGCCTCATCCGATATAGCTCTATTAACTGAGATGTCTCTTTTGGTAAGAAACCGGATCCTGACTGCGTACAAGAACCGTTTCTATTAGTTTTGGAAGCTACTATCAGTATGCTTCTTTACACTGAGTTCTCCTATACTATAATGGATCAAGAATATCTTAAACATTTAAGATACTTCGTGACGTCCATCCATTTGACTTTTGCCAGGATTAGCCTAATGTCAAATCATCATGCTCAAGGCATATGATACATTAGGTCTCGTACATTATGCGATTGATCCATATGCAAGTGCATACGGGACTCAACTTATCTCATCCAGGATCTTAATGGAACTAGGACTCTGAGTTTCACTCAGTCCTAAACCCTGATACAGAAACTTGAATCCCTTACAGGAGTCTTGTATCTCTAGATCCGACTGCTCATGTACTCTAGCTTATCCTTATGAAGCACTTAGTTCTATCTCCATAGATCATGATGCTTCATATGCAATAGGTCACTCCTATGTCATTTGTAGCACAACAATTCTCATTTATTTATGATTTCTCGATATAGGGACGTTTACATGAGAACTTTGCTATCTGCATACAACATAGGTTGGACTTCAGTGCTCCCACTAGCACTGACATTTACATAGTTCACTCTTGTTTCCAAAATCCCTATGAAGCACTTAATTCTATCTCCATAGATCAAAATGCTTCATGCGCATTAAGTCTCTCCTGTGTCATTTATAGCATAGCAATTCTCATTTATTTCATATTTCTCGAGATAGGGACATTTACATGAGAACTTTGCTATCTGCGTACGACATAGGGTAGACTTCAATGCTCCCACTAGCTCTGACATATACACATGACTCATCTTTACTTCTCGAAAATCCAAACTCTTTGATTTTCTCATCGAAGCAGAGATTCCAGCTACGAGATGCTTGTTTGAGTCCATAAATCGACTTCACAAGTTTACACACTCTATTAGGATATTTGGACTGTACAAAACCCTCTGGTTGTGTCATATACACATCCTCTGAAAGTTTTCCGTTAAGGAAAGCAGTTTTTACATCCATTTGCCATATTTCGTAGTCATAGAATGCTGCGATGACAAACAGTATCCTAATAGATTTAATCATTGCCACTGGTGAAAAAGTTTCCTCATAATCAATCCCTTGGGTTTGAGTATAACCCTTTGCCACCAGTCTGGCTTTGTTTGTGTATACCTTTCTATCCACGTCTGTCTTCTTCTTGAAGACCCATTTACACCAACTGTTTTAAGGTCAGGTGTTTGATCAACCAGGTTCCAAACTTGGTTATCATACATGGATTTCATCTCGCTCTTCATCATCTCTTTCCTTAAGGCAACCCAAGGGGCCTGTCACGACTTCCGATAATTGGTAGGGTCACAATGATCCACCAGACATTCATCACCTTCGTCAACATGTAATTCATGAAAACCAGGTGTATGACATCCTTTATCAGTTTCTCGAACAGGAGATGGAGTTATGTCAGATTCCTCAGCAAACTCTTACTGAGTCTCAACAGGTTTTACTACCTCTGGTTGAGTGCTAGTGCCAACATCAGGCTCTTTGATCCTTTGAGTCTCATCAAGATCAGTCAGGCTCCCACTGATTTCTTGAATACCAGCTTCCTATCATAGAAGACTGCCATTTATACAACATCATACTGTTGTCAAAATGCTTATTATATCCAAGTACTCTAATGGAATAACACTTCTGTTAATCGGCGTCCTCTGAGCTACACGGTAAACCGTAAGTCTCAAGACCCCAAATTTCTAAATATGCTAGTGAAGAAACATCTACACTCCATATTACTCAGACAGTGTTTATAGAACCTTTTTTGTTGGTGCAAGGGTTAGGACTCTATTGTCTCTAAGGTTTAACCTCAGACATAGATTGGAAGCATAATACAATCCATCATAAGTTGAACCTTTATGTTCGATTATAACTCAGACACACCATACGATGCTCGTAGCGTTCTAAGTGGATTTGACTGTTGAAACAATTTTCACAGTCCATTGGATGATTGTATAATCTTTGACTAATAAACTCTTTATCCGCACTTGGATTTAGAATTCTCATCCTTTGCTCATTTGATTCAATACTCTGTTCTTGAAGTACTGATCACCATATAGGTTTCAAACTCAATAGAGTATTTTAGACGGTTTAGTGGAAAACTGAACGGTCCAAATACATTAGATGTACAAGGTCCAACAGATTCTCAGCCTTTGCCCGCAATAACTTGTGAGCAGTGCATAGTTCTCTCTATATAGACAAGAATAGCAGTTATCATAAGACTTTCAGTCAAATGATCTCCAGAATCCTATCCATCTGGAGTTCTGGTAGCTTCTTTCAAGTTTACAAAACCAGACAATTCCACTCATACCATTAATCCAAACATTTGGATTCTCTTGAATCAATCTTTTCGAACTATTGTTGTGAACCAGTTCTCATAGATGTAATGACCATAACTTTGTTCCAAAATAACTTTTAAAATAACTTTTATTTAAAACAACCTTTATTTAAACCAAGTCAAAACCATCTGATGAAACAATGTTCACATCAACAGTCTTCAAATTGCAAAACCATAAACTAAAACACTATAGAGAAGTTGGTTCCTAATCCTATGGATGAAAGCAAGCTGCTTGTAGTCCATGATTCGATCCAGCTCTCCATGGTTTGTACCTCTGCTTTATTCCAGTCTCTGCCCATTAAAATGGCAATACTGGTCATAAGCAAAGCACTTATGGAATTACAAATATACCTGAAGTGCCATACTCTTTGGCTTGCAACTACTTCTATTGCATCAGATATTTTGAGCATTTATGCCTTCCATGTCCCGCATCCTTTCAGTGGAAACAAAAATCTTCCTCAGGATTTCAGTATTGAGGTTTCTTTAGGAAAATCATTCCCTTGGTAGGGTTTGTCCTTTTCCTTTTGACACCTCCTTTAGGAATTGTGGTGTTGGATTCCCTAGCCATGTAAAGTTCTACTTTCCTCAACATGCTATGTAATCTCTCGAAGGGTCCTTTTAAGTTCTATATAATGAAGTCCAGAATGAACTAATCATAAGAACTAGTCAGCGAGTTAAGGACAATATCCGTGACTAACTCCCGACTTGTTGGATATCCCAACCTCCACATTTGGTCAACGTACCCTCTTATGCTAAACATATGGGTATTGACTCTCCATCCTAGTAACAGCCTACATCCAAATAATGCTTTCATGACTTCGAATCGTTCCCATTTAACCTGCTCTTGGATCATGTCCTTAAGCCGGTTAATCATGTCAAAGCACCAAGACCCCACAATCTTCTTTGAAGCTCGGGAATCATAGTGTCTAACATGAAACGAGCAACCTTATTCGAATCATTTAGACGTCTAAGATGATTGACCGTCTATTTCAGCACTAGTGGATCTGGCTGGATAATCCATAGGAACTTGTTCCTTAATCATATAAAATTTCCCTCGACATTGAGTACTCTTCTCAAGTTCTGGAACCAACACGCATAATCTATGCCGTTGAACTTACTTTGATCGAGGAAGCCACGCAGTAAAAAAAAACTTGTAACTTTCAAACTTTCTTTGGTTGACATCTAAAATAGAGTTTTATTTAGTTTGATTATCCCTTAATAAGTTAATTACCCATAAAATTATTTTACTTAAGGCTAGAATCCATATTTCGCTTTTGGTGGTGAAGAGGTATGCCGTAGTCACCCCCAGAAGTTATTTAGGTAGGCAATACTCCTTTGCCAACTTCAATCTCTATGAAGCTTCTAGATCTTTTGGGATTCATTGAATCTGATCAATGGCATGTTTAATCCCATCATGCTCATCCTCTCTCTCGTGACGGGTATGCCGCGGATCACGAGTTTGGATGGTAAATCGACCACGAAGACCCACGTGACACCCGGCCCATGATTCATGAGTTATCGCGAGTATCACATCATTTTGGCCGAGTCCAATCCGACGCGTTGGCTATAGCACTTCCCACGCCGGAAGGGCCCGGTTAAATATGTGGTTCTTTGTGGGTAGCATGAGATTCACATTTTCATAAAACGGGATTTCGTTTCGTTAAGTTAAAACATTTTAACTTTCTTTTGGCAAAATGGTCTCTTAAACTTTTAAAATCCGTCTTACAATTGCCAATAATTTTAAAACATGTTAACAACTTTTAACAATCTAGTTTTACATATATCATTCTTGTTAAAACACTTTAACCTTTTAATTGGCAAAAGGGTCAATTTAAACTTTTAAAACCAGTTTGAAATGCCAATTTACTTTTGAAAAATTCTATTAACTTTTAACAAATTTTTCTTACTTGTGTATTTTCAGTAATACTTTTATCTTGAAACACTGTTCCATCAAACCCTTTCGGTAACTCCACTCGATAAAATGTGACAGGCGGTGAGGGTGGTAAGCAATGAATGCTATTTAAAAACCGACCTCATTAGGAATCAAAGAGACCTCCTTCAACCTTCTACACATTTAGAGTAGGTGAGCCTAGTCACGGTCTGACCAATGTTTTTATTTTAAGTTATACATATAGATACAATTCTAATATATATATCATTTAAAATTTTAAGTATTCTTTGAAAATTATGTTTAACTATTAATTCTATTAAACACGCAAGGATGCAGTGTTAATAATTAATTTAAACAATCATCCATTAAATTTTGAAGCATTTTAAACTTTGTGTTTAGCTATTAATCCTATTGAGCATGCAAATATTCTATGTCAATGATTAATCTAAACAATCATACAATACTAAAATCACCATTTTATAACAAGAAATCTGATTTCAGAAAAATAAAACATCACGACCGCCGCGACGCGTAACACGAGAAAACGCGACGCGGTAATCAAAAGAAACCGATCATGACAAGAACGACGCGGCGCGGAACACTAGGAAGCGCGACGCGGCAAAACCCTAATGATCGTAACTTTAGAAAAACCCGCGATGCGATATTTCTAGTACCGCGGCGCGGACGTCGATCAGATTCGATAAATAAAAAAAAAACGATTTTAACAATTTTAATCGAATCAAAACAGTACAAAATCATGATAAAGTGGCTCTGATACCACTGTTGGAATACGATAGCATAAAAACAACGCAGCGGAAACAGAAATCAAAATCGTATTCAACCAGGATCACAGAATCATGCACACTTTTGTAACTGTAAAATCAAGAGGGTTCAAGAAATACCTTTTAGATCTCAGATCTGATCTTGTTAGGATGACGAGAGCCCAAAGTAGAACTCCTCTAATGTAATCGCACCCAAGACAACGATCCAGAACCCGTTGATGTAGTATATACCTTTGCTTGAAGTTTTAGCACGTAATACTTAGGGTTTTGAAAGAAATCGGCTGTATACCGAGGGGTGGAAGGAGGGTGACGAAAATTAGGGTTTTGGCAGCCTTTACAACTCAGATCTAGGGTTGTATTTATAGTGCTCCTCATCCTTATCCCCTCCCTTGTGGATATTTCACTTTGGTCCTTTATCCTTATTAAGTTTCTAATTAATATACATTTACTTTGGTATATTAATAAACTTAACCATTAAGTTTCTAATTAATATACCTTTACTTTGATATATTAATAAACTTAACCCCTCAAGTTTATTTTCGATCTCTTTTAGCTAAATCGTCTCTTGCGTGTAACCCAAAAGGACCCTACTATTTATAATAATATTACCAACTTGTTATAACGATGGGCATATAACCAACACCATAGACATCTGAATGAACTAGTTCCAACTTCTCGACATTCCCGTATGTAGAAAAGTAACATTCTATTGATTGCTTAGAACAAATGGCTCGTAAAAGTCAAACATTACACTTTTCGAATATGGATTCATGCCTTTAAAATCCAAATCTTCATTCTCTTATCACTCGTATGCCTAAATCTTTGGTTCCATAGAGTAGACGCCCCTTATGAAATTCTTTTTCTTCCATAGAAAGCATATTACTTTCATTCCCTTTTCAAATATGATTTTTTGCCTTTGTTTTCTCAACAAGGGAAATTATGGACGCGTAACTTTGCAAACAGCTTCTCCTTTTCTAGGAACCCATCATAAAGATACGTAATAAACATGCTCTCAGAGCATCCTTGTTATCGATACGAAAAAAACACCTTGTTGTACAGCAAATTTTCCAAATCATCGTTGTCAATGTGCTATCGGTTCTATTCAAGAACACATATCTGCAAACATTTAAGTAAAATGTTTTAATTTCTTTTCTACATCCATATACCAACCAAATTTGAATCTTGTTATTAAATAAAATTCGTCCAGCCTAAACGACAACTCTATGTGAAAATCGAAAATATCGTTGTGTGATTAATTAATCAGTATCTGATCGAACCTCATGCAATATGACCACATGAATAAGGAATTGGTCCCCTGGTTTGGTCGGAGGTACATGTGCTAAATACCCAAAGGTCGTTGACTGAAATATTAGCCTTTTACCTTGTAAATGGTCTATCACTTCTCTAACTTTCCCAAAAGTTGCTTTGACATTCATTATGCCTTTAAATATTCGATTATGGTGCTATACTAACAAATAGCTTGTTAAAATTCGATACAATAATGAAAATCAGGCTAAATTGAATAATACTTGAAAATACAATGTTTTTATACGTGCTATCTATGAAAATCATAGATCTTCAAGGTAAACCCATAATTTCGCAAGTGCCATCATCGAAAATCTTGGATTTTCGAGCATTTATTCAATAAAACATGTATAAAATGTGATATTAAACTTATAAATCATATTGTCCTTACGGTAGATTATTACGGTAGATTATTGTTGTCTTGATTTTTTTCAAAGAGAATTTCCCAGTATATGTAAAATGAGAACTTAATAAAATGAAAAAACGAAAAAAAAATTACCTAATATAGGTAGACCATAGCCATACCCATATCTCGTCCATTTCCTCGGCCTATCTGACTTTTTCGCTGATGTTTTTTTCCGCAGAATGCTATCTACGAAAATCATGGCTATTTCGGTGATTAATGTAATTTTTTTATTATGTTTTAGAAAGTGGTCAATAAGATTAGACGTATTTGTATTTTAATCTTGTTATATTTAAATGGACCTCTTATACTTTTTCATTATTTAAAGACTAAACGATTTGTCACTTAGTGTTAGAGAGTTTCTTCGAGATTTGCTTAACATGGTTTAATCTTGAAAACCCATGATCGTAGTTACTAGGGCCGACCCTAAGCAAGTGCGGGGTGTGCGACCGCACAGGGCCCGTGTCGTCGAGGGCCCCGAAATTTTGTATGTATACAGTTTACATATTGTATATTTATTATGTTTTGCGGGATAGGTACACAAGTAACCTCATGGATCAGATGGCAAAGGCGCTTTGAACATGGAACGGAAGTTATCTCGTTCGAACCTTACGAGGTGGAAGGGTGCTTTATTTTTCGCATTTTTATTTCATTTGTAAATACATAGCGGGCTCCATTTTCCATCAGCCCAAACCTATTACATCGTTACTGGCCCAAAAAACTAAAACCTACAACAACCTTTGGTTGATTCTAAGTTTTCAAAACAGTTATAAATTAAAGGTTGAGTAAATTACACTTTTGGTCCATGTGGATGGACAAAACTAACAGATAGGTCCTAACTATCCATTTTCCACATTGAAGGTCACTAAGGTTTGCGTAAATTACCAAATAGAGCCCTGGGGCATATAAAAAGACTAAAATGCCCTTATTTATTTATTTTTTTTCTTTAAATTTGTTATTTATTTTATTAATAAAAAAAGAAAATACCCCACCCACCCCCACCCCCACGTCTCTCTCTCTCTCTCTCTCTCTCTCTCTCTCTCTCTCTCTCTCTCTCTCTCTCTCTCTCTCTCTCTCTCTCTCTCTCTCTCTCTCTCTCTCTCTCTCTCTCTCTCTCTCTCTCTCTCTCTCTCCTTCCAACAAGCCCTACCCAGATCATCATCTTCTACCTCAGTTCCTGCAACTTCTTCATTCATCCCTGAAAAAATGGCTACAAAAATTGGCGTATGAAAAAGATAATTACTAGAAACTGGTTATAGCATATGTGTGATAATATCAGATATTACACTTACATTTCCAATAATCCAAACCAATAAGTTCTTAACCCAACGAGCACAAATATTTGACAATCTAAGTTCTTGGACTTACTACATTTTCTTTTAGAGACTAAGCTCCAATTCCAACTTGCATTTACTTAATATTCAACCAAGATTGCCAGGTATCAAAAAGATTGAATTCACCTTTGAAATTTCTGCCAAAAATAAGAAATATGACATTTATAGTGGCAGTACCTTGTAATCGGACTGATTACTGCATTTCCGGCCACCTCTGGCCGTCGCCGGCCCACCACCGGCCATTATTGCCGCGGCATTCATCGGAAAAGTACACCAGCAGCAGCAAACGCTGCTGCTCCGAACCCCTTCTGCCCACATCGATCTCAATCCCTCCACCTCACTCTTTCCCTCTCGTGTTTGTAGTTGTACCACCACCATCTGCTATCGCCGCTGAAGCCCTCCTTACCGCCGTCGGCAGCCATTGCCGCTACTGTTTCTGTCTTTTCTGCCTACCCTCAGAAATCGCGAGCCACTGAGACCAAACTCAGTCCCAATCAAACCCTCCGCTCTCGTCATCCCTCTCTCTCAGTACAAACTATTTGAAATTAGTTTGGAAATGTGGTTGTAGATCCAGATCTGTAAAATCAGAAGGAGAGTAACAAACTCATTGCGGCCGGAGGATAGAGAGAGAGAGGTGGGGTGGGGTTGGGTGAGGGTGGGGGTGGGGGTGGGGTGGGTTAGGTTTTTTATTTTTTTTATTAATTAATTATATAATATGTATAAAAGAAAAAAGAAAAAGAAATTAGAAAGGGCATATTAGTCTTTTTATATACCCCAGGGCTCTATTTGGTAATTTACGCAAACCTTAGTGACCTTCAGTGTGGAAAATGGATAGTTAGGACCTATCTGTTAGTTTTATCCAACTACAGGGACCAAAAGTGTAATTTACTCTTAAAGGTTTTAGCCTTTTAAAATTTTGTTATTGTTTTAATTTATAGTTTTTATTCAATTATTATTAAATTGTTATATGATTTGTGAATTTTCAAAAATTATGCCTTCTAAATATCTATCAATTTATTTATGAAATTACATAAGATTATCAATTGTAATATATTTCTTTGTTTTGTTTATTTTTATAGCACTTATGATAGTGTGAATGAATTTTGGTTATAAGTAAAAAAATTATATTTAGGGGCCCATTTTTTAGTCTCCGTACAGGGCCTTTAAAATCAACGGACCGACCCTGGTAGTTACCATTGGGTACCATTTACCTTGGAGCTAGATTCGGGAAATTAGAGACATGGTATACTCCTAACTAGCTAGATTGGTTACCCGACACGTGAATAATCATTTGTCCCTTATTTCTAACTAATCTACATTCACTATTACTGAATATTGACATTATGCTCACTAAACCTAATAGAGGTTTGGCTATGGATAGATGAAGTATTGCAAACCAAGTTAATGAAACGTCAGGTTTTGGGTATTTGGAGTTGATTATGCATGGTGAGTCCATGCCTTATGATTGTTGTTTCATTAAACAAAACCCATTATAGATTTGTTAAAAGAATAGTTTAATAAATGAGAGGTCAGTTTTCCATTATCTCTATTCCAACATAGGCTCTCTTGTGTTTCCCACTGAATGAGTGTGTCTGGTCCTTTATGTCTGTAAAGGGTAAAACCTTTTGTATTTAATGTAATGTTCCTGAATGAGAATTAAGAAAGAATTACACAGAAATATTTTTCTCTATTTGTTAACATGGTATCAGAGCAGTGTTTCAGATTCTAAATCAACACATCATTTACCAAAGATCCATCTGGCTATGAAATGACAGAAGGTGATAATCAAAATACAGATTTGGTTATACGACTACCAAATCGAATCAAAAATTTCCAATTACAAAACCCAAAATTACCTCTGATTCAGTCGGAGGCGGATTTATCTCAAGAAAAAAAGTGGATCGACGAACACGAAAAGGAATCATCCTCACAACCGGGAATCAAACCCGGGCCTTTACCGTGGCATGGCGAAGTCCTCACCGGAAAAAATGGAGGGGAGAGAGGCAGAGCCTCCACCGCCGTGGACAACAGCAGCGCCTTCGATGGCGACGGGAACTATGGAGGAGTCAAAGAAGCTACAGCGGGAAACTCCTTCGAGGTAAAACTCAAGGCGGCCGGAAAACTCCTTCGCGGTAAAGCTCAAGGCGGCGGTTGTTCGATCGATGGGCAGCAGCGGGCATTGTATACCCGCACGGATGGCGACGAAGGCTCGAGAGTTAGCGAAGAACCGCCGTCGGTGGTGGCTCGAGTAGCAGCGGCGGCAGTTCGAAAGGAGACAGAGGGAAGCGCCGGCGATGATCAACCCTGGTTTTCCTTTGCGCCGGCGATGATCAACACTAATTTTCCTTTGCGGGCCGATGGAGTTGGCGGCGAGGATGCGGGATCGAGAGAGGGGAGATCGAAAGAGGGAAGCTCTCTTTTGTTCACAGATGCAGACAACGAAGAGCTCCCAATTTTTAACCCTAAAACCATAAAATCTGATTTTGCCCCTGAAAAAAAGAAAATTGCAGAAATTACCCCTGAAGTTTATTCCTTTATTTCCTATATAAATAAAGGTTTAAAAAATTGCAGAAATGATCCACAACATGGAGGGAATGCAAATATAATTTTTTCTGGTGATAATCTACGAGATAAAACCTGGATACTTGACAGCGGGGCCACCGACACCATGACTTATGAAATATCAGATCTTATTTCGCTATCCAAACCGCGGAAAGCACAGATACAAACTGCAAATGGTGAAAAAATGGAAGTTAAACAAGGAGGAACAATTGAATTTTCTCCTATGTTAAAACTCTCTAATTGTCTCTATGTCCCATCTCTATCACAAAACCTGTTATCAATAAGTCATGTTACAAAAGAACTAAATTGCTCAGTTCTAATGCACCCCACTTTTTGTATCTTACAGGATATCAGGACGGGGGCAATCATTGGGCGTGGCACAGAGAAACAAGGATTGTATTATGTGGACGAGGTGACTCAAAATGGTACTGTGATGATGGCTCATGGAACCACAGAAAGAGAAGCATGGTTATGGCACAGAAGATTGGGTCATCCATCTACGGGTTATTTACATACTCTATTCCCTAATCTTTTTCCTTCAAAAAATTTATCGCTGTGTGAAACATGTGTGTTAGCCAAAAGCCATAGACAAACATTCAAACCAAATAAAACCAGGGTTGATGTTCCTTTCTCCCTAGTTCATTCCGATGTATGGGGTCCCTCGCCGGTCATTGGAGGACAAAATTTTCGTTTCTTTGTGTTGTTTATTGATGACTGCACTCGTATGACATGGATTTATTTCTTAAAAAATAAATCTGAAGTTCTTGACAAATTCATTATGTTTCATACCATGATTCAAACCCAATTTCAAAAAAATATTCAAATTTTTCGGTCTGACAATGGAGGGGAATTCGTTAACACCTCTATGAAACAATTTTTTCAATCAAAAGGAATAATCCATCAAACTACCTGCCCACATACCCCAGAACAAAATGGTGTGGCTGAAAGAAAAAACCGTTTTTTGTTAGAAATAACTAGAGCTCTTTTAATCGAATCAAAAGTTCCAAAATTCTTTTGGCCTGAAGCTCTTGCCACAGCTACGTACCTTATAAACCGACTTCCAACAAATATTCTCAAATTTAAAACTCCACTACAAACCCTTTCAGAATTTGTCAAAATTCCCTCATTTCTTATGCTAGAACCAAAGATCTTTGGGTGCACTACCTTTGTTCATATACCTAAGTCCCAGCGAAATAAACTCGACCCATGTGCTGAAAAATGTGTATTTGTTGGATATGGAGTGAATCAAAAGGGATACAGATGCTATAATCCCAAGACTCATCACATGTTCACCACTATGAACTGTGATTTTCTTGAAACAGAATACTACTATGCCTCCCAACATAGTGGTCAGGGGGAGATAGAGTGTTCAGACACACTAAGTTGGTTAGAGTATGTTCAGGAAACATCAGAAGAAAATATCCACAGCACTCAAGAGTCACCCAAAGAAACTGCTCAAGAAAAATCACACAACATGTCCACACAATATACAAATCCTAACTCTAGTGCCATCCCAGATCAGTCTCCCAACCTGACATCCGAGGTACGTAACGCTCAGTCTCTTCATACTTCTCCTGAGACTTCTGAACATGTTGAAATTGTTACCCCTGATCATGAAACTGCCACAGAACAGGAAGAAATAGTACAGGAACAACCAATACCCAACCTGACATCCGAGGAAGAAATAGTACAGGAACAACCAATACAAAGATATATGTTACCTCCACGAAGTAACAGAGGAATTCCACCAAAAAGATATTCTCCAGAGAAAGAATCTCGAGGGTCGAGATATCCTTTGGCAAATATGGCCAAGGGAAACTTGACTCAAGAAGCTAGGGCATTCAATAGTGCACTATACTCTGACGAAATTCCAACCACCGTGGAGCAAGCCTTGAAGACAAAAAACTGGAGAAATGCAATGGAAACTGAAATAGAAGCCTTAGTAAAAAATGACACATGGAAAAAATGTGTTATTCCGAACGAAAAAAAGCCAGTAGGATGTCGATGGGTCTTTACAATAAAACATAAACCTGATGGTACTGTTGAAAGATACAAAGCAAGATTGGTAGCCAAAGGCTATACCCAAACCTATGGAATTGATTACGCAGAGACTTTTTCTCCAGTTGCAAAGATTGATACTATTAGAGTTCTTTTCTCAATAGCCGCAAATGAAGAATGGCCACTACATCAATTTGACGTTAAAAATGCCTTTTTACATGGAGAGCTAAAGGAAGAGGTTTATATGGAAGCTCCTCCTGGTTTCACGAAGAATTTTAAACCAGGTGAAGTTTGCCGGCTGAAGAAATCTCTCTATGGATTAAAGCAATCTCCTCGAGCTTGGTTTGGTAGATTTACCTTAGCAATGAAAAAATACGGTTTCAAGCAAAGCAACTCTGATCATACGTTGTTCCTTAAAAGAAAAAATGAACGTATAACATGTTTAATTATCTATGTTGATGATATGATAATTACAGGAAATGATGAAGAAGAAATGACGAAATTAAGAAAAAACTTATTCCAAGAATTCGAGATGAAAGACCTAGGCCGACTGAAGTACTTTCTTGGAATTGAAGTTTTAAGGTCAAAACAAGGGATTTTTATCTGCCAGAAAAAATATGTCCTAGATCTATTAGCAGAAACTGGAATGATTGATTGCAAACCTGCAGAAACTCCCATGATAACAAATCAAAAGTTATATATTGACAGCAATGCACAATCAACAGATAAGGAGAGATACCAACAAATTGTGGGAAAATTGATATATCTCTCACATACCCGCCCAGATATTTCATATGCGGTAGGGGTAGTTAGCCAATTTATGCACCAACCCCAGGTGGCTCATATGGAGGCAGTATGGAGAATTATCAGATATCTCAAGGGAACACTAGGACATGGAGTGTTGTTTAAAGCAAACGGGCATCTAAAAACTCAGATCTATACTGACGCAGATTGGGCCGGAGACAAAGGAAATCGAAGATCAACCTCGGGATACTTCACCTTAGTTGGAGGAAATTTAGTCACATGGAGGAGTAAGAAACAAAAGGTAGTATCCCTATCCAGTGCTGAAGCAGAATTCAGAGGAATAGCACGAGGAGTCGCAGAAGCCCTATGGATACGAAAACTTCTCACTGAAATCGGTCTCTTCCGTAAAGAAACAATTAAAATTATGTGCGATAATAAAGCTGCTATTCAGATATCAGAAAATCCTGTACAACATGACCGAACAAAACATGTGGAGGTTGACAGACATTTCATCAAAGAAAAACTTGAAGCTCGAACTATTGAACTACCGTTTGTTCAATCAAAAGACCAGATAGCCGACATTTTGACAAAAGCTGTCAATGGAAAAATTCTTAACGATTGTTTGGTCAAGTTGAATTTTGGAAATCCCACTATTCAACGTGAGGGGGAGTGTTAAAAGAATAGTTTAATAAATGAGAGGTCAGTTTTCCATTATCTCTATTCCAACATAGGCTCTCTTGTGTTTCCCACTGAATGAGTGTGTCTGGTCCTTTATGTCTGTAAAGGGTAAAACCTTTTGTATTTAATGTAATGTTCCTGAATGAGAATTAAGAAAGAATTACACAGAAATATTTTTCTCTATTTGTTAACAAGATTTACCAAATTAAGCATATCAAGTGTGAGGTATGGGTATCCTTACACCCCATATAACAATATTCTTAGGGGACCCCTAAAATCTTATAGAAAATGACATCATGTTGTAAAGTATTCATTCATAAAGCACAAGCAATATATATATATATATATATATATATATATATATATATATATATATATATATATATATATATATATATATATTCGAACCCTGGTCAAGTTTTTTTTTGGAGCGTTCCATTCCCAAGTGATAACGGCATAAAACTTGCCCAATGGGTGTTGGTCCAATTCAGCACAACCAAGCCACGACTAAGGTTCGTGGGTCAAATCTGTAACCGCAAAATGTTAAATGATTATATAATTTGCTCATTTGAAAACCTTGAAACTCACTTTCACGCTTCTTTTAAAATCCCAAAATAAAACATGTACATTTCGATGATGAAGGGAGTATAAAATAGAATATTAATCATTGGCAATGATTAGAAAAACTAATAATTTCGTTCTATGGATGATTAGTACTTGTATTAATAAATCTTCAAAGTCTATTGCATCCCAACCATCCATATTTGGTCATTTAGCAAACAAAGTTGACTCCTAATTACCTAATAAACTACTTTACAACCTCTCTATAACAGGAATCAAGTATATCACATATTACTTTCAAACAAACTTTAGGTTGGATTTGGCACAATCATTTCATTTTGACGACACGTGTAATCCTAAATATGTGAATTTTGTCCAAATCATATGAATTTGTGTTTTACATGAACAGGCTAAACTAGTTAATTCGATGTTATCATCAATCCCTATCATAAGTTATGCTAATCTTAGTAAGTTATGGATAAGTTAAATATCATAGTTATAGAAAAAGTTGTCACCACATAAGTGGCAGCGGTAAGATGGTGAGAATCAACATATTCCAGTATCGGTAGTATTATTTTCCAACCTAAAAACGCTAGATGTATATAAAAAATTAAAAAAACAAAAAACAAAAACCTCCGAGATTGGCTTACTACAATCAACTGTATAATCACATATATATCACCTCAGTCCTCATAAAAATAACGCTTTCAGGTTTGAATATTTGGATGATACCGATTCTTATTAAACGTTATACAGAAGCACACTTTGGATACAAAGTATAATGTGTGTGTGTGTGTGTGTGTGAGAGAGAGAGAGAGAGAGAGAGAGAGAGAGAGAGAGAGAGAGAGAGAGAGAGAGAGAGAGAGAGAGAGCATGTTACAGCGGCCGGAATGGACGGATGGATTTTTGTCACCTCCTTTCTTTAATTGGATTAAATAAGGTATTCACATGGGAGGACAATACAAGTGAAAGCATCATTCACCCACCTCAAAGAACAACCCCCATCTTCTCTTAAACTATTATATATAATAAGTACGTATGCATAGGTTATTTATGTATGGAAAGTTTTCGACCTTGGTATCGTTTTCTATGGGATTTTCGTGTAGGCGTAGGGGTCCCCAGGAATATGGGCTGTCCTTGAAAGAAACCCCATACCTCACACTTGATATGTTTTAACTTATAGTATCATACATCAAATTGTACTTGAAAGTCTCTCTCTAAGGCTGCAGGGAGTGGTGGCCAATGGCCAAGGGATGGCCAAGGGGTTTTTGTGGGCCAGACATTGATTGGCAGGCTTTGGCCATTTTGTAGGGAGTGGTGGCCAATGGCCAAGGAACTGCCAACCAAATTAATTTGAGAAATTACAACTTTAGTCCTTGTACAAATAGAATTCGTTTTTTTACTTAAAATTTAAACATTTCATTAAAAATAAAAAACACAAACAACTAACAATTTAAAAGTTAAACAAAGACACAAAATAAAACACAAACAACTAACAATTTAAAAGTCAAACAAAGACACAAAATAAAACACAAACAACTAACAATTTAAAAGTTAAACAAAGACACAAAATAAAACACAAACAACTAATCTACTCATCATCGAACGTGTACCCCAATTTCCTAGCCGCATCCTTCTTCGCTTGAAGTGCAATTTGATACTCGAACCCTCGTAGATCGGATATGTTTCTCGTCACAATATCCATCAACTTGGTTTTGACTTTCTCTTCATGTAAAGTCTGCAAAGTGGCGACTTGCTCGTTCAATTGTTGCAAGTTTGTGCTACTATTCGTGCCAGAACTACTTCCCTTCATCTTCCTCTTTGCTTGATCACGACCAATCGGAAGAACGTCAGGCTCCGGCTCCTCATTGATGTCGAAGCCAACATTTGCATCAGAAGACTGAGAGTGTGTGGATGTGGATGATTTGAAGCGTTTGGAAGTATTTATTCCAACCGCGAACTGATGAAAGGATGTTTGTTCCCTCCATTTTTCGTTGTCTCGGATTACCCTCCAAAACGCTTCCGCATGAGCATTGAAAGGATGTTTGGTGCCATTTTTGTCAATATATTGCTGCCGAGCAACCACCATCACATCATCTAAATTGGCACCACTTGGCCAATTTCGTTTACATTGTGAAAAAATCGCCTCAAATTCCTTGGCAATTTTACTTACACAACGCCATTTCGAGTATATTGACTGGTGGGTACGGTATGTACGACCCATTCGAAGACACCATAATTTCCAAATTTTTTTTTTGGAAAACTTGGGATTCTTGGTCGTTTCCGTGAACCGCATCCTCCGATATGTCGACCCAAGTTTTTGCCAAAGCTATCACCTCATCAACTTTCCAAGGCTCTACCTTGGCTCTCTGTTGCACTGGGGCTTTCCCTTTTCCACGACCTTTTGATGTTTTTTTTGGTTGTGGTTCTTCTTCTTCTTCGTCTTCTTGTTGTTGTTCTTCTTCTTCTTCCGAGTCCGATGCAAGAAGACGTCATGGTTGAGTTGAAAAGAATGGTGTTTCAGAAGCTTGAGAGTGTACTTGTGGTGGAGAAGGTGTGGTAAAAAGATTTTGAGATTGTGTGGGAAACATATTTTGGTTTTGGGATAAACTGTAGACAAAGTTGGCTAAGAATTGGTTTTGTGTCGGTGAAAACAACGGCTCATCGGGTTGTGGTGAAAACATTATAGGATGATAAGCATTTGTATCTAGGTTTGATGGATGGTTTGGAGGTGGAGTGTTGGAAGATTGGTTCTTGGAAGATTTTGAACCTTTCTTTTTGTTTGAAGACATTTTGAGAGAGTTTTGGAAGGGATTATTTTGTGAAATGAATGAGATATAGATGTATATATATAGGGGATGCAAAGAGGTTTTAAAAATTTGATTTTTTTTAAAAAAAACGGCTATATTTTTACTATGGGTTAAAAGTGTAAAAATATTAAAACATTAAAATTTTAAAACCCTAGCCGTTGAGGGGGTATTTTTGCCCTTTTTTGAAAGTTGCACAGCCGTTGGCTGGCTCGCCAACCCCTTGGCGTCTCCCCTTGGCGTCTTCGTTGGCGTGTTCCTCGGCAGTAGCATTTGGCGACTCGCCAAGGGGCTTGGCGTCCCCCTTGGCGTCTCCACTCCGGCAGCCTAAATCCCCATCGATTTCGAATACCTAATAAAGAATCTGTTGCATAAATTTTTTGAACAGTCGAATTATTTAAAAACAGGCAAAAACATAATAATAATAATAATAATAATAATAATAATAATAATAATAATAATAATAATAATAATAATAATAATAAACTTTATAAATAAGCAATTGCTAAAGTTGGCGTTTGCAACTAATCAACCGGTTCACTTTTGGACTTCACTATTATATAAAGACAAAATTACATAAACAGTCCCTGTGGCATACGAAATCTACCAGATCAGGACCAAATATCCGATTTACACCATAACGGTCATCAAAGTATCACAAATCTAACAAATAAGTCCCTCCTAACGTTAACACGTATAAACATCCGTCAAATCCCCAATTGTGCATCTCACATAGGGGGTATTTCGGTCTTTTCCCTTGTGCGAGTTACAGGTCCATAAAAGCGGGAAAATGTTAAGTTGTTTTATCAGACGGTGAAGGAAATTTACAAGAAATTATCATCTGCAATAGATCGCGATCAACCAAATAAACAACAATGGTGGTTTGCATATGTGGTACACAAGCTACTCTTTGCACTTCTTAGACTAATCAAAATCCTGGGAGGTGATTTTGGCTGTGCATCCGTTGTGGGTTTGTTGGATGGTCGGATCCTCCTATGTGTAGAAGATCCACGATAATCACCCCCCGGGTTGTTGCAGGCTAGGAGGAACCATTTGCAGGTGGTAGGGGTGTAAACGAGTCGAGTCGAGCCGAGCACTCCCAAGCTCGAAGCTCGACTCGACTAAAATACTCGAGCTCGAAGCTCGACTCAAACTAGACTCGAGCCTTAATTTCAAGCTCGAACTCGGACTCGTGAAAAACTCGACACAATCGAGCTCGGCTCGGCTCGACTAGACCCAAGGTTGGAAAACTTGGAACTAATAGCCAACTCGGATCCAATCAGACTTAATAGGCCCAACTCGAACCAAATAGGCCGAGTCGAACACACGTCCAAGTCGTCCCGGTTTAACCCGGTTCAACCCATGGGTTAACCCACGAATGCCACAAAGCGTCAACTTCACTCTTGTTATATAGGTGATGAGAAAGCATCAACTTTCATCCCACCAGCGATGTGGAATGGATAATTTCTTAGACAAAATAAAAACTTCTTTATTTCTGCTGGCAAAACAAGGATCGTCTTAGACGAGTTTCGAACTCGAGACCTCCTGGTTCTAATCCGTGCACCGTAACCATCACACCAGCCTGTTGGTTGTTGTTTAGTTTGACAAATAATAACCATAAACTAAGTTTCGCATATATATATATATATATATATATATATATATATATATATATATATATATATATATATATAATCAATTAAGCTCGCGAGCTTCACGAGCCGAGTATTTTACAGCTCAAGCTCGGCACGCTTAAAGTCGAGTCGATCTCGAGCTCGAGCTCGGCTCGCTTGAAGTTGAGTCGATCTCGTGGGGAGGTAATCGTGGGGATATTTTGGAAACAATGTTAATGAAAGTTAAGTGTTTTTCTTAGATTTCTGTTTAGGTGTATTGAAAGATGATGTTTAACTTTCAAAATTTTGTGTTTCGAAATTATGTGTTTTGAAGGTGATGTTTAATCGAACTATGTTATTATGGATGTTATCGATGTTAATATTTTGTTTCAGAATATTTTGTTTTACTGCTTGGTATGTTAGTTTTGTTGTTGTCTACCAGATGTCAATATTTTGTTTAACTATAATGACAACATACTTTGTACAAAGCCACAAATAAGGACAACATACTTTTGAAAAACCTGAATGAATATGTTTTCATCTTTCAGGTTTGTAAAACGTCTTTAAAATTTACAACATATGTGACATATGCAGTGTTAATGCTTAACAAACCAGTTAATTTAAATAGTCTAACAATAACATACGATTACAGTCACAAACAACATAAGGGTTCGTCACATCATACACGTTCTGAAATGTTATACAAGTAGTAACTTCAAGTATCAAACCACAACATACCAAATTACATTGTTTAACAATACACATAACTTAAACATTGAAATGCAAATCAACTCCTCGCTTTTTCTTTCCCTTCCCACCTCCTGACATGGGTCTACCACCATTCCTTTTCCCTCTAGTGTTACCTGCTGTTGATGTTCCTGCTCCATCTCCATTTCCATCTTTCCCCTTGCATTATCTTGTATTGTGTCCTGGATTATGACACATGCTGCATGTCACAGTTATATATTTCTTGGACAGCTTGTACACTCCCTTCCCCTTTTCACTTTTTTGTGAAGAAGGTTCATCGACACCTATTTTTCTCTTAACTTGTGGTCTACCAACCTTTTACCACAAACACAATTATCAGAATCACAATAAACATTAGATAGGGACAAAATTGTCATTGAGTATTTTTACATTTACCTGAGAGTGATGTTTTGGGTGGATCAAAGTTAACGGGCAGTCTGATTTTGGCCACATTTCATGACCATTAATGGGCTCAATTGTACACTTGTACATTTGCTCCCAAGTCTCTAACCTGTAACATGTATCCACATACTCCTCCGAATTATGAACCTTTTCTCCATGTGCTGCCTTATCTCATAATGCTGCAACTGCATGTTTACATGGTATCCCAGTCAGTTCCCACTTACGACATGTGCATTCCTTCAATCTCATGTCCACCACAAACTGTTCGCCAAAGTCACTTGACACTTGATACTTTTCATTCCCATTGAAAATAGCATTGCATTTTGTTGCTTCTTCTTTTATTTTTTCCATCAGTGTTTGTGCTGCTGGAGTAAGAATTCCTTCACAACCTTCGATATGCCTTTGAACATTGACAATCATCTTCATTAGTTTAACACCCGGAAAATGGTCGTTACAATTAGGTACTCTCTTATGTATTCCAAACAAGATAGGATAGGTCTGTCCCTTCATTCCACTATCTTTGAGTTAAACACCTCACAAAGGTTATTTAACAGCATGTCTGACTTACAACGACCTGAAATAATCAGTTAGTATAAATTACTGAGTATGGAGTTTCCATTGCTGAATAATGAAAAATAATCTTACAAATTACCTGAGAAATGGCTTCTAGACCAATATTCAGGTTTTATCTTGCTCAACCATTGAAATGCCTCTTTGTTGACTGCTTTTAACTCCTCCATTGCTGAATTGAAGTGAGGTATTGTGGTAGCTCGAGCACATTTCCATAACAGTTCCTTCATTTGTTTACCCTTCTAGTGAAGCTTCATATTTTCATGGATATGGCGTACACATAATCTATGTTCTGCAGCAGGGAAAACTTTGTCCAATGCGGGAACCAAACCCTGATTTAAACAATAACAAAAAGTTGATATTTGATGTAACAGTTGTTTTAATTAAACATTAGATAGAATAATTAGTAAATTGAATTACCTTTTGTCTGTCACTAATGAAAGTGAAATTTGTATTGGCCCCCATATCCAGATCGTTTCCTAAGCATTCAAGAAACCAAGCCCACGAAACTTTGTTTTCAGCTTCAACAATGGCGTACGCCAGTGGGTAGATTCCATTGTTGCAGTCTACACCAACAACACTTAAAATTTGACCAGGATATGGCCCATTCATGAAAGCTCCGTCTAACCATAGCAACTCACGTTGCGCTAACTTGAAGCCTTCTTTAAGCGGACCCAAACAAACGTATATTCTTTTAAAAGTTCTAGTTGTTGAAACGAGATTTAGCTCTGATTCGACCCCAATTGTAATGGTTGTACCTGGGTTCCTCTTCTGCAACTCTAGGGCATACTCTCTCAACATTGTATAATGTTTCTCGTAATCTCCTCTAATTCTATTCTGCGCGATAACCTTGGCTCGATGTACTTTCATACACGACAAGTTAATCTTGAAAGTGCGTTGCAATTATTTGCGAAGGGCTTCAGTCGGTATATTTGGGTTTCCTTGAACTGATTAGAAAATTCTGTTCGTAATATAACCCTGCGTACAAGCCTTTATTTCTCTACTAGGTAAACAGGTGTGTTAACCATAGTACGTTTTAACCCTCCATCTATCATCAACTTTGGTCTGGGACACGTACAATGTCCATGGGTAGTCAATGTCATCAGCTTTTATGTATTGTTTGTTAGTGTACTTACCTTGACTTTTTGCAGAAGGATTTTTCCCTGGAACATCTCCTAAACACCTAGCCCGGATATGTTTTCCATCGTTCTTTACCATTCGAAGTTCTCGATTTTTAGAAATGGCAAGATTCTGAATAGCTTAAGCTATATTTTGCATGGTAAAGAACGATGGTACTGATATCGGCAAGTCTACAGGTGGTGGTCCACTTGGTCCAGCTTCATCATTTGTATTCCTCATACCCTCCATCCAACCCGTTACATAATCATAGCCAACATGAAACTGTATTTCAAAAAGTATCTCCCAGTTATAGGTCGCATCGTCAATCGTGTAACTGAAAATTGGATCGTAGAAATCAGCTACAAATGACCTATCTATTCCACCTATACTGGTCCAAAATTCTTTCTCAAGGGGAAGCATCGACAAATGGTTGTCGTTAAATGTTAATCTTGAGGTCACATTAGAGACGTCATTGTCCCTAACAGTTGAGTCTAACCTAATCGTATTTGGGTCGTAAAGCACCAAATCAAGACTTGGGTTTATCAAGTTAACTTCTTGGGCATCTTCAACTACCGGTGCATTCAAGTCAAACGACAGTTGTTTACTACACTTGGGTTTGCAACTACTCTTTTGTTGAAGCTTCCTAAGTTCAGGTGATATTAACATTTCATCTTCCTGAAGGTAATCTGGTACCGGTGATCTACCATGGTTGTCAACCACTGACATACCATGTTCTACATAGAACTGTAGTTCTCCTACAATTGTAGTATATCGGCGAAGTAACTTGTAATCGGCGTCACATTCAAGTGAAATTAGCCCTTTGCTTAACGGCCTTCCAGGAAGAACATAATGTAAATACACTGGCTTCTTTACAATGTAGCCTAAAACCCTAAGGATATCTTGCATAACGTCCAGGTTTAGATCGTTAACATTAACGTTGTCTATGAAGTTTACCTTGCCTTTGAGATATGTTATAATCGGTTGAAACGCAAAACAACCACCATGATGCAACTCCATTGTGAAGTGATTGCAGTCGACGTTTGCATAAAAGAGATGGTTCAGGTTAATCGATCAACGGGAATAACAGAGGAGCTTAAAATTACTTACCGTCGGCAGAAGCACCTCCGGTGATGCTGTTTTCGTTCCATACACCCCACATTTTTGCTTTGTCGAGGTAAGTCTTCGATTAGAATCGATGTTCAAGTGGCTTCTTCTTTGCCAAAGAACACTGTATTCGAATACAAATATCCTACAACGTATCTTCCACTTCCAATTGAAATGACTTACATTTAATGTGGCGCCAATGATAACCAAAGGAAAAGACGGAAATACCCCCCTCGTGAGACGCACGAGTGGAGATATGACAGACGGATACTATCGTTAACGTTATGAGGGACCTATTTGTTTGATTTGTGATACTTTCATGACCCATATGCTGTAATTTGTATTCTTTGATGACCATTATGGTGTAAATCGGATAGTTGGTCCTGATCTGGTAATTTCGTATACCACAGGGACTGTTTATGTAATTTTGTCTTATATAAAAAAACAAAAAATAACACTACGAGACTATGACTAACTTATCAAAAAATGTGACTATCATTGGGTTGTTTTGGAACCAAAAAGCAAGGCGTTCCGAAAAGCCAAATGGTAAGCACTTTGTTAAGGAAGTTTTAGAAAACATAAAAAAATCTATAAGGCAGCTTCGATCAAAAGCAACAAAAGAGGTTTAATATACAAGTAACCATATCTCAATGTATAAAAGCCAAGTCACATGCTAAGAAGGAGATTTGAAGGTAGTTTAAATGACTACTACGTTAAAATATGGAGTTACCCGGAAGAAATTAGGAGATCCAATTTGGATTCTACAGTGAAAATGAATGTGGATACAATGTTGGATGGAACTAATTGCTTTAGTAAATTTTGTATCTTTTTAAGGGCGTTAAAGATAGTTGGAAAGAAGGATATCGAAGAGACATTGGTTTGGATAGGTGCTTTCTTGAAGGGTGAGTGTAATGGGAAGCTTCTCTCAACTGTTGGACTAGATACATATAACCAAATGGTCTATGGGGTATGTGATAACTTGTACGCTTAGTCCTTATTTTTTTTTTTGTTAATTCGGACTGTCTCTATTTTTGGGTTTTGTTGCAAGCTTGGTCCCTGTCATACATAAAAAAGACAAATTTACCCTTAATGATTATTTCTGTAATTTTAGTTTCTTTTTTTATTATTGTGTTATTATTAAATATAGTAAATTATTAATGCCTAAAAACAGGACCCACCTATCCCCCCTCACCCTCTCCCTCACGTCATTCTCTCTCGCTTCAATCTCCCTCGTCACTTGCCTTCATCGGAGAAATACCACAGTCGCCTCATCCCACTTGCTACTCCCACCGCCTACTACCCTAAAACTACTTTTTATCAGAGAAACCTTCCACCACAATCACCATTTAATTACCAAATGTTGAATGAACTAAAACTGAGACTATATTACAGAACGGAGGCGACCAACCCTCGTCACATGCCTTCATAGGAGAAATACCACTGTCACCTCCTCCCACTTGCTACTGCCACCGCCTACTACTCTAAAACAACTTTTTATCGGAGAAACCTTCCACCACAATCACCATTTAATTACCAAATGTTGAATGAACTAAAACTGAGACTGTATTACAGATCGGAGGCGACCAACCCTCAAAATCAAGAGTATCGTAGACGGAATCCGCACCAGTGTAATCCTCCACATCCTTCTTATTCATGATTTCCCACACAAACAATACCATCGTTCCAACAAACATATTGATCACAAAATGCGCCCTAATATAAAACATCACAGCCATGGCTATTGGAATCGGATTGCAATCCCTAATCAGATTCAACATCATGAATTTGCATGCTGCTAATCCGGCTATAACGCCTTCGTCAGATCCGACTAACGATTCAATTATGAATAGGCCGATTTTGTCTTATGTGGAAGAGAGACTATGCAAATCCTTCTATATGGCCAAGCCTCGATGCTCCGGCACCATACCAAAGGGACATGTACCATTGTACATTGAAGAAGAGATGGAAATGTTGGTGGTGAAAGCAGAGTTTATAAGGCGGTGGTGAATTCAGAAAGATGCCAATGGTGGTTCGGAGGATTGGATAGTGTGGCGTAGAGAAGATGTGGGAGTTTGAGAAGATAGCAATGGCTATTGGTAAGTTCTAGCATCGGAATTTGCTAGGTTTGAGAGTTGAAGAAAGAGGGAGAGGTTTGTGATGGAGGTGGACACTTGACAGAGGAGCATATAAGAGAGAGAGAGAGAGAGAAAGAAAAAGAGAGAGTGTGTGCGTGAGTGAGTTTAGGAATCGATAGAGAGAGAGAGAGGGGGGGAAAGAGAGAGTATGTGTGTGTGTGTGTATTGATTGGGGATGGGGACTTGTGCAATTTATTTTCCTTTTTTAATTTTAAAATAATAAATAATATAAAGAAATTTAAATTTTTATTTATTAAGGGTAAATCAGTCTTTTACATTTTCAAGGGATCAAGCGCGCAACAAAACCCAAAATAGGAACGATCCGCGTTAAAAAAAAAAGAATTAAGGATTAAACGTGCAAGTTACCCCATACCATAGGGACCATTCATGTAATTTACTTGTTTATGTTGAAAACAAAACTAACTGGAAGTGGTTTGTTGACTTATTGATCGAGATTGATGTATTATGGTGCGTTTGGTTGGCGGAATGTATCGAAAGGAATTGAAATTTTTTGGTTGAATGAGAATTTGAAGGAATTGGAATCCGAAGGAATTTGAATCTACAACGCGTTTGGTTGATAAATAATGGAATGGAATTATTTGTTGATTTCTGATTAGATTGTAAATTTTATCAAAAGAATTGGAATGTAAAGTATATAAAATGACTAAACTACCCATTATAAGGTTAAATATGTCATTTTAATTAGAGATAAGAAAAAAAATATCCAATGGAATTTGAATTATTTGGCATTAACCAAATGAATGATGAATTCAATTATACATGGAATTTGATGGAATCTTATACAATTCCATTCTATCAGTTTTTCAACCAAACACGTTTTAAACGGAATTTCTTTTTCCAATTCCTTAAAATCCACTAAAATACTTGAAACAAACATGCCCTTAGATGTATCTGATTGTGTAGCCGTTAAAGATCATATTTGACTTATTTCAAAGTTCAAGATTATCGGATTCCCTAAACATGTAAACTTTTTCATTGGTTATAGGATGTCTTCAATTCCTAAGAATTATTTCTAAACCACTTGTCCATATCCATAACTTCAGTACCCCCCCCCCCCCCTTATTATTATATACAAATCAATTCTTTCCTTATTGCTACATTCAACTTTGAAAGGTAGTTATAATAGCATCCCCTCTCTAAAATGTAAGATGTTCTCAAACTTTGATTCCTACATGGCCACACATATCTCATTTACCCAATATGATTTTAAATGTCCGAATTTAGATTTATTCAAAACACTAAATGTAAGTTATTATCTTCCTTGTGGTATATGATTATGAAAATATTTGTTTTTACCCTAAAATCTTTTTTACTTTGGTATTATAAACATACAAATCTTCTATATCATATTTTTTTTTAGAAATTCTAATCGTTCCAAAACTAAAGCACATTCACATAACCCTTAAATTAACAATTAGTACTTATTATAGTAAATCTTTCCAAAATATTAAATTTCTTATTTATTGAAAGATACATAATATACTAGAAGTATTTCAAATCATGTATTAAGTAAATTACAAATGATGTCCCTTGAAAGGCATACTAAGCTTATCAGCCTTATTACAAAGAGATCATCGACACTGGGTAAGGAATATCAATTCATAATGGTCATGTTGTTGTCTTTACTGGTAACACTTTTATCTTTACATGTTATTATTCTTCTAAACAAACTTATATGCAAATTCCTAAATAATAAGGTAAATTTTATTATATTTCACTTCTTACGTAGATATTGTGATACTCTCTTGGATTCTCATATACAAATTCCTAAATAATAAGATAAAATTGAGAATTAAATATGCTTTAAGTACTTAATATCATTCCATTCCAACCTCAATTCATGATTCTAATCTTTAATACATGATTCCAAGCTCAATTGGGGAATTGAGAAGCTTAAATCCAAATGTTTAGTTTGTGTGTTCATCTAAATCCTTTTATTACTTTTAAAACTTCTACATATGCATATGCAAAAACCACTAGGTTTTTTTCTGCATTTCGATATACGAAAAGAAATTCAAAAAATCGCTAGTTTTAAAAAATTTGGGTATAATATATTTTGTAAAAAAGTTCTTAGGTTGGTTCTTATATATATATATATATATATATATATATATATATATATATATATATATATATATATATATATATATATATATATATATATATATATATATATATATATATATATATATATATATATATATATATATATATATATATATATATATATATATATATATTAGTTGTAAGACCCGTGTATTACACGGGATGATCCAAAAAATATTAATTAAGAATATCTAAACATTAATAATTTTACATAAGAAATTTGTTTGTGTATCGTGACATCTTGCTTTTGATTTTTACTATTACGACTTTGTATTTTGATAAATATAATTGATTATAAAAATGTCACCGGTACTAAAATCAGATTCACTATTATGATTGGAATCGTTCTTCAAAATATTATGACATCAATTGTCTCTCTATTGTCTCACAAATCATTCTACACATTAAAAATAATATGATATTAAAAAACAATTAATTTTGAAATTGAATGATAACAATTAATTTTGAAATTGAATGATAATTAAACAGATCATTAAAGAGTTAGAAATGTTTCAAACCAATTAGTTTTTTTAAGAAATTAAAAATTATGAGAAAATGACATGTGGCAAATTCAATGATGAGATGACATGTGACTTTTAGTTAATTATTTATTAGGATAGGATATTAACTCGATGAAATGTTAACTTAACCCAAGTCCAAATTTGAAAAGACCCAATAAGTTTAGTTTAGTAACCTAATTACTAGGCTCTGGGAAAATATACATGATTTAAAGTGGGCTTATTACACTTGAGAAGGTTATTATTGAGCGGTACAGGGCCACCTTAAGCCCACAAAATATATATCATGCTCATTGGACTTCTGGGGAGTTGGGGTTGCCTTACCTTGAATTTAATTGTCGTTTGTCCGCATAGCTTTTTCCAATCCCAAATTCAAATACCCAATTAATGATTTTACAATTTTAACAAAACCGCAGTTCAAAATTTATTTACCACGACTAACTCCCACAAACACAATGGACTCTAGGAAAATGTATCATCGGCCACCATAAGGAATTGAAAATTTTATGAACATTATAACCTCTAAAACATAGCATTATATTGTGGCACCACAGGAATATGACAGAAGACTAGAGAGAACCAATAGTTATGCTGCCTGTTCACCGACTGATTCTACAATAATTCTCGAAGCGTTCTCATAGAAAAACCGTCATTGCAACCATCGATCCATATATAAGTGTCTTTTGTTGGATAATTATGGGACCATTTAATATCTAATAATATAATGTTATCATTAATTTTCGGATTTAATAAATAATGTTATTTAAAATTGTTGATGGACCGATTTTGAATAATAGATAAATCATATCCAATGTTTATCTTGTGGGATGAGTTCCCGGTTGAATCAAACTCATCTCTATCCCTTAAAACTCTCACATTCGGTTATATCTCCATCGATATAAAACACGTGATGAGGAGCAAATACAATATACGAAAATACACACATAAATTCGTGGGTCTTATTTGCTGAGGGTTTAGAGAGAGGTTTCGAGATCAACTGGAAAACTAATCTCACTCATCAGATCCAAAAGTTTCAATGGAAGCAGGTATGCATCCTTCTTTTCTATTGTTTGTTTCTTTTATCAGATTCGAGTTCTTGATCTATGTTTAAGCTTCCGCTATTTTATGTTTTGGTTAATGAAATATAACCAACAATTGGTATCAGAGCACTCTTGAATCTGTTAATAGAAATTTTGACTCGCTAAATACATCTATTTTTTTTTTTTCTTTGTTGATTGAAATAAACATACCTGTTGAATTTTTTGACTCCTTCGTAGCCTCAAGATAGTTTTTTCTTGTCTTTTTGTCAACTGGCCATATTAGTTCTGTTCTTTTTTATGTGTTGTGTATGTATATATATTATGCAAAAGAACAAAGGTTTTTCGTACTGTGAATAAAAAAAAATAAAAAAAAAAAAATCTGATTTTGAAACGGTAGCTTTTGCTTGATTTGACATCACACCAGTAGACTATTGAACCATAATTTTTAAATACGATGATTTAATCCAAAAGAGAAGTAATATGTAGAAAAGAAAAGAGAATCTCTACTTTATGTCTTTCGACAGCTACGAAAATAATTAATTAAACATTATCATGGTTATGTTTATGACCCTTTGTTTTTTTGACTGTTCACACTGCCATGCCATAACAACAGTGTTATCTGTACATGCTGTATTTTCTTTTCACATGTTGTACTTTGATCATGACTAGTCTGCATGATTTGCTAATTGTTTAATAGAAAATAAATACATTCTTGTACTGTGATTCTGTGAAACAAGTTACTTGTACCATGTATCTTCAAAAGTTCCCGTAGACCATACTTTTGAATGTAATATAGTTACGTTTTAAATTATATTTGTTGTACATGTGTTGATCAGTTCATTTTTTTGTTTATTATTTTTTTTTAGCCATTCGTAAACGGATAATAATAAGGTTTATCATTATTTTGTATCTCTTCGCTTTTATATATTTGTTTGTATGAAAGTTTTTTTTTTCTTTCTGTACGTATTATTTTCTTCTTTATGAAATTTTGTGATATTGTTTATGTGAATTAATATTTTGGATTTCAGTTATGACATTATTTATTTTCTAAGTAAATTAATTGACACAATACATCGCCAAAGCGGTCTCTTTTGTGAAAAATTAATTTACAAAGAATTTTAAATTTTGCGGTTTATGTGTTTGTCAATGCGGGTATTAATCGACCCAAAGGTAGGTTGATATTTGGTCGGACAAACACATATGTGGTGGTAAACATGTGACAATTATTTGGTTTCATGTGATTTATAAGTCAATCCAAAGAGGGGCTTATTAATTGACATGATTTATTGTCAATGTTTTATCACTAAAACAATTTATCTGTTGCAAGTTAATATTACTGTCCAAAGACTTGATATTAATGTTGTGTTGATAACTTGTGATGTTGTCATAAATTGAATTCATTGATTATAAATTACGGTGTAATAAGCTTAAAATTAATATAATTTTTTTTCTTCTTTGTTCTCAAATACAGCAAATATGAATTGTGCAATAATATCTTCCAACATGAATCACATTCCCGTACTAAACGGGACTAACTTTAAGGAATGGAAAGAGAACATTATGTTAGTTCTCGGCTGCATGGATCTCGACCTTGCACTTCGGAAAGAGCAACCTATCATCACTATTGCAAGTACTTCTGATGATAGGAGGGACCATGAAAAATGGGACCGCTCAAACCGCATGAGTCTGATGATCATTAAGCGCGGCGTTCCAGAAGCCTTTAGAGGCACAAATGAGCAAGCTATTACGGCTAAAGACTTTCTTGCTGAAATTGAACAACGTTTTGCTAAAAATGATAAGGCTGAAACAAGTACATTTTTGCAAAAGATGATTTCAATGAGGTATAAAGGCAAAGGAAACATTAGGGAGTACATCATGGAGATGTCTCATCTTGCTTCAAAACTCAAGGCACTAAAGCTAGACATTTCGGATGATTTTCTAGTACATTTGGTGTTGATTTCCCTTCCTGCACAATTTAATCAGTTCAAGGTCAGTTACAACTGCCAAAGGGACAAATGGACTCTTAATGAGCTCATATCTTTTTGTGTGCAAGAAGAGGAAAGGATGAAACAAGAAACGACTGAAAGTGCTCATTTGGCAAGTACCTCTAAAGATAAGGGCAAAAGAAAGAGGAAAGAAGCTGCTCCTAAGGGACCAGGACAAAAGAAACCGCATTTAGGAAATGACAAAAAGAAACAACATTCGGGGCCTCCAAAATGCTTCTTTTGTGAAGAACCTGGTCATATAAAGCCGGATTGTCCGAAATACCATGCTTGGCGCGTTAAGAAAGGTATAATTCGTGCTTTAGTCTGTTCTGAAATTAATTTAGTTTCTGTACCTAGAAATACTTGGTGGATAGATTCTGGTGCTACTACTCACGTAAGTATTTCTATGCAGGGTTGCCTGAACTACCGAAAACCAAGTGATGCTGAAAGATACATCTATGTGGGTGACGGAAAGCAGGTTGAAGTTAAAGCAGTCGGCACATTTCGTTTATTATTAGAATCTGGTTTTTATTTGGATTTTCAAGACACTTGTATTGTACCGTCTTTTAGACGGAATTTGGTTTCTGTTTCTAAATTGGATAATTCTGGTTACTTTTGTTCTTTTGGAAATGGAGAATTTAATTTGTCTTTAAATTCGAATATTATAGGTACCGGTTCTTTAACGTTTTGTGACAAATTATATATGCTTAATGTTGTTACTTCATATAATGAAACCTTGCATGTAGACTCACGCGGTACTAAACGAAAATTAAATAATGAAAATTCAGCAACGTTATGGCACAAGCGTTTAGGTCATATATCAAAACCAAGAATTGATAGGCTTGTGTCAGATGGCGTGTTGAGTAGCCTTGATTTCACAGATTTTAATATTTGTGTTGAATGTATCAAGGGAAAACAGACGAAAATTAAAAGATTAGATGCCAATAGGTCTTCAAATGTCTTAGAATTGATTCATACTGATATTTGTGGACCATTCCCTTCGGCTTCTTGGAATGGTCAACAATATTTTATATCATTCATAGACGATTACTCACGTTATGGGTATCTATATCTTATTCATGAAAAATCTCAGTCGCTGAACGCGTTCAAATCTTTTAAATTGGAAGTTGAGAATCAACTCGATAAAAAGATTAAATGTGTCAGATCTGACCGTGGTGGTGAGTACTATGGTAGATATGACGGTTCAGGTGAACAACGTCCAGGACCTTTTGCTAAATTCCTAGAGGAATGTGGAATCGTCCCACAATACACCATGCCAGGTTCACCTAGCATGAATGGTGTATCTGAAAGACGCAACAGGACTCTTAAGGATATGGTGAGGAGTATGATAAGTCACTCTACCTTACCAGAGTCACTCTGGGGTGAAGCACTTAAGACTGCAGCTTACATTCTCAATAGAGTACCAACTAAAGCGGCTAATAAAACTCCATATGAGCTTTGGACTGGTAAAAAGCCTAGTTTAAAACATTTACATATATGGGGATGTCCAGCTGAGGCAAGGCCTTATAGGCCAAATGAAAAGAAATTGGACTCCAAAACTGTTAGCAGCTACTTTATTGGTTACTCTGAACGATCCAGGGGCTATAAATTTTATGATCCCGTGACAAAATCAATTTTTGAAACGGGCACTGCAACGTTCTTTGAGGATGTTGAGTTTGGGGGGAGAAATAAGGTCAGAGACATTGTCTTTGAGGAGGAATCAATCTCAATTCCTATTGTTGCTTCTGATAGTATACAATTTTCTGTGCCTATTAATGAAGAAGTAAATCATGAACCTCAAAATGACAATGTTATTCACCCTCCTATTCATAATGAACAACCTCAACAACCTCAACTTAGGAGATCCACTAGAGAAAGGAGAGATGCAATTCCTTCTGATTATTATGTATATCTCCAAGAAAATGATGAACAAGTTGGAATGATTGAAAATGATCCAATCAATTTCTCTCAAGCCATGCAAAGTTCTAATTCTCAAAAGTGGATTGATGCCATGAATGAGGAGTATAAGTCTATGCAATACAATAAAGTTTGGGATCTTGTCCCATTACCAAAAGGTTCGAAACCTATTGGTTGTAAATGGATTTTTAAAACCAAAAGGGATTCAAAGGGTAATGTGGAAAGACATAAGGCGCGTCTTGTAGCTAAAGGCTTTACTCAAAAGGAAGGAATTGACTTTAAAGAGACTTTCTCTCCAGTTTCTACGAAAGACTCTTTTAGGTTGATCATGGCACTAGTTGCACATTATAATCTTGAGTTACATCAGATGGATGTTAAGACAGCATTTCTCAATGGTGACATTGAGGAAACAATATATATGGTGCAGCCAGAAAACTTTATATCTGAAGATTCGAAGAATATGGTTTGCAAATTAAATAAATCTATCTATGGACTCAAGCAAGCATCCCGCCAGTGGTACCATAAGTTTCATCAAATTATTGTCTCTTTTGGTTTTGAGACAAATGTGGTAGATGATTGTGTATATCACAAGTTCAGTGGGAGCAAATATATTTTTCTGGTTTTGTATGTTGATGATATCTTGCTTGCCACCAATGATTTAGGACTTCTATATGAAACCAAGAGATTTCTTTCAAATCATTTTGAAATGAAAGATCTTGGGGAAGCCTCTTTTGTATTAGGAATCCAGATTCAACGAGACAGATCTCGTGGAATTCTTGGATTATCGCAAAAAGGTTACATTGAAAAGATCCTTGAAAGATTTGGCATGCAAAACTGTAAACCAGGTGACACCCCTGTTTCTAAAGGAGACAAATTTAGTCTCGATCAATGCCCTAAAAATGACCTTGAGGTTAGAGAGATGCAAAAGATTCCTTATGCTTCAGTTGTTGGGAGTCTTATGTATGCTCAAGTGTGTACACGTCCCGATATATCATTTATTGTAGGGATGTTGGGAAGATATCTAAGCAATCCTGGTATGGACCATTGGAAAGCAGCCAAAAGGGTTTTGAGATATCTACAGAGAACAAAGGACTACATGCTGACATACAAGAAATCAGATGTATTGGAGATCATTGGGTATTCTGATTCTGATTTTGCTGGATGCCAAGACAGTCTCAAGTCTACATCAGGCTACATCTTTCTGTTAGCTGGAGGAGCTATTTCATGGAGGAGTTGTAAGCAGACTTTGACAACTTCTTCCACCATGGCGGCGGAATTTGTAGCATGCTTTGAGGCATCAGATCATGGGATATGGTTGCGGAATTTTGTCACGGGGCTGCGTATTGTTGGTGTTGAAAGACCATTGAAGATGTATTGTGACAATAAATCAGCAGTGTTATATTCCAACAACAACAGAAGTTCTACTAAGTCAAAGCATATTGACATTAAGTTTCTGGTTGTTAAAGAAAGAGTGCAAGATGGAAAGATTTCAATAGAGCACATCGGGACAAACTCCATGATAGCGGATCCGCTCACGAAGGGATTACCTCCCAAGGTCTTTCACGAGCATACTACACACATGGGTGTGATAAAGATTGATGATATTTTGTTTTAGTAGGAGTTTTGCATTTAAGTTTGGTGCTTTATATTTTGTTCACGAACAATTATTTATTTCTGTACAGAATTAAGAATTCAGTTTATTCATTATTATTTGCACTTGTTTGAAGTTTGATCTCACTTCAAAGTAAATAGGGACTCACATGAAATCTAATTAGATTTCAAAACCACACATTTATGTTTAATTTATGTCGTTTAGTCATATTTGTATATGTGACCATTGATGGGTTTAGTTATGTAAATTGTAACAAAGACCGCTTTGATCCTATACTGTTATGATTAATGGACGAGATTGTTTAAGGGTACCAATGTTATGATAACATATTTTAAAGCGCTTATATTGTTATATGTACATTTAGATATTCGTGGTCCAGTGGGAGATTGTTGGATAATTATGGGACCATTTAATATCTAATAATATAATGTTATCATTAATTTTCGGATTTAATAAATAATGTTATTTAAAATTGTTGATGGACCGATTTTGAATAATAGATAAACCATATCCAATGTTTATCTTGTGGGATGAGTTCCCGGTTGAATCAAACTCATCTCTATCCCTTAAAACTCTCACATTCGGTTATATCTCCATCGATATAAAACACGTGATGAGGAGCAAATACAATATACGAAAATACACACATAAATTCGTGGGTCTTATTTGCTGAGGGTTTAGAGAGAGGTTTCGAGATCAACTGGAAAACTAATCTCACTCATCAGATCCAAAAGTTTCAATGGAAGCAGGTATGCATCCTTCTTTTCTATTGTTTGTTTCTTTTATCAGATTCGAGTTCTTGATCTATGTTTAAGCTTCCGCTATTTTATGTTTTGGTTAATGAAATATAACCAACATCTTTTCCTATGGAGAATGTGAAAGCATCTAAAATGTTAATTAAGCTTGAAAGTTGATGCAATTCCCACCTGTTTCTAGGTTGTCCAGACCATCCCCAACAGTAACTTTTCTCTAAATTCGAACCCACATCAACACTATCTTTTATAAAAGCAGTCTTTAGATGTCTCGATCATATAATGATCAGTGAAAAGCTCTTTAAAGGGAACATCTTAACACCAAATATCTTTCCAAAAGTGAGTTTTATCTCAAAAACCAAGTATTCTTCTAAAAAGAGTGTCCAATTTAACTCCCTTTTTGTTAATATCCAAGTTCACAAAAGAAACATACACCTTTTATAGATTTTTAGCTAAAGGTTTGTCATCTATGAGCTTGATGTTGTGAATGGCTTTAGTACAAGAACACCAAAAAGAGTCATCTTCAAGCTTCAATCTCCACCACCACTTGGCAAGACGTGCTAAGTTGGCCGTTTCAAGATAACACACACCAAGACCACCTTTATTTTTACTGTTTGATAACCACTTCCCAAGCCACCCAATTGATTTTCTGATTCTCGCCGTTCCCTCCCCGTAAGAATATCCTTCTTATACCATCCAAAGTATTAATCACTTATTAGCTTTAAAGAAGGAAAAATAGTAAAGAGGAAGACTACTAAGAACCGAGTTAATAAGAGTAAGCATCCGCCAAAAGAAAGGTATTTAGCTTTCCAATCTGAAAGTTTCCTTTTAAAATCCTCAATAATTCGATTCCAATTGCAAGACGTTGTCCTGGAATGACCAAGTATGGATTTTTTGAAGTTGGTTTTGGGATAACTAGGAGATAGTGATGCTATCTATAGAGACAGCGCCGCTATCTTGTGAGTGCGCGTTTTCAGAAATTGCGGAGATAGCGACGCTATCCTAAGGGATAGTGACGTTATCCGCCGCAAAATGCACAAAACCCTAGATCTCGGATTTTGGGTCATATTTAAGGATTCTAAACCCTAAGGAACCTTCATTTCACCTCTTTCAACCCCTCTCTCTCCCTCTCTCTAAACCTTAGCCCCTTTTTGGTAATTTTGGCTCCATAACTCTCTTGGAATGTTACTTGAAGAAGAAGAAGAAGGTGTATGATGGTGCAAGGTGATCTTTTTCAAGCTTCAATAGGCAAGATTTTCCATTCTATGGACCCTTGCAAGTGTAAAGCTCCAACATTTTGGTGTTCTAAACTTGATCTTGTTGCACGAGCGAGTATTAACGGATTTTTTGTCCTTTTATTGCCTGGTCTATGGAGTTTAATGGAAAATTGCAGATCTATGTCCCTGAACCACCTTTGGAGCTTTTGAATTGATTTTGAGAGTATGTCAAGCTCTCTTGAGTGATTAAGCATGAGTTTGTTTTACTTTTGACCTAAGTATGAGATTTGACATACATGGGACATGCATGTCAAGAAAGTTTGGATTTTTATGAAGTTTTAGACCTATTGGACAAGTTTTGAAGAGTAATAGCCCCTATCTAAATGGATTAAGAGCTTAATGAAGTTTTGGAAAAAATTCGTAGATAGCGTCGCTATCCTATGGAGATAGCGACGCTATCTATCGCGAAGGCCCGATCTGAATCTCCGAGATAGCGACACTATCCTGGGAAGATAACGGCACTATCTCGGCGTTAACCATTGACTTTTGACATTTGACTTTGACTAGTTGACTTTTGGGCTAACTTAGACGGATTAGGAATTTGGACCATAGAATCGGTTATAGGTCTTTCGGTTGGCTGATTTATGACTTTATGATAAGTTACGAGTTCGTGCTGCTTAGCTTGTGAGGATATTGGAAGCATGGTGTGCTTATTGGCATTGCAGATTAGGTGAGTCTCCTCACTATACTATGTATGAAGTTGCATGAGAAGGTGGTATAGTATAGTATGATTGTATGTTTGTTTGTTAGGACTATAAGTGCTTATGTGTTGTCGTATTATTCGTTCGTATGGCTTTGTTGATATTTGGATAGACCTATGACGATTTAGGACCGAGTCAGGTCCTGGGCTAGCATGATGCATAACCGGTTGTGTCGGCCAACACGAAGGTGCTGCATGATAAAAGGACGATGCATGACAGGTCGTTCTGGGCACCCGAAATTGTTGAATGAAAGAAAGTGCAGTGCCATGTTATACCTAGATGTTTTATGTGCCTTGTGTCTATATATCAGATGGAATGTGCAGTATCTTGGGTAACTCACTAAGCTTTGTGCTTACTCTTTCGCCTTAACTGTTTTTCAGGTACTCGTCTAAATAAAGATCTAGAGCGCGGCACGACTGTATCGCATCCAACAATTTGGTGTTCAAGTCTTCCGATGGTTAATGTTTTGTATTTGATTTAATACTTATGGTTTTAAATGATTTAAATACTAAACTTGGAACAAGCAGTTCTCTTTTCCAATCTGTGTTTATGTATTCGAACCATCTTCAAAATGAATATTTTATTTAGGAATTTGGGACGTTACACCAATTCTTAGTCAAGTTCATGTTAGCGCTTAACGGAGACCCAAATAAGTAAAGGGGAATGAAGAATGCTCACACTTCAAGACACTCGCTAGTCTATCAATTTCCAAGTTATCAACACCAATATTGTAAACGTTGTTTTTCTATAAATTAACCTCAAGACACAATGCTAGAAAAAAAAACAACAGAGTAATCTAGTAAGATTTACAAAATTTAATTCTGACAATTCACCTATAAAGGTAACATCATCGATATACATATAATGAAAAAAAGAGATACCATGCAAAGGAAGAGATAACCCATGAAAGAAATGAAGATCACACGCCTTTTCTATACAAACATGCATTCCCACCATTGCAATAATAAAGAGAAATTATGAAAGAGGGTCTCGATGCCTCACCCCTCTAGTGTTATCAAATTCTTTTGTAGGAGAACCATTAACCAAAATCAAGGCACGACTCGATGAAAGACATTCCTTTATCCATCTTCTCCACTTCGAAGCAATCCATTTGATCCATAATCGAATCTAAGAATTTCCAACTCAATGAATCAAATATCAAAATCCACTTAAAAATTAACATTTTCTTTTTGCATCTTTTCACCGAAGATACAATCTCATTAAGCAACAGTGACCCATCCAAAATGCTTCTACCTTCAACGTAAGTTGTATAAGTCAGGATAATGATCTTATGTAACACTTTCTTTAACCGGTTCTCAATAATTATTGAAAGCACCTTGTATATACACCTAATAATGTTGACCGGTTTATACTCTTTTAATGTAAGTAGATATTTTTTTTGGATTAGAGAGATAAAGGACGAATTACAACCTTTCAAAAACTTACTCGACATCTCAAAATACTTAACAAACATACAAAAGTCCCCTTTTATCAACTCCACTTACTTCTTTGAAAACTTAAAAGTGAATCCATCGGGCCCCGTCCCTTTGTCACTACAAGAACACCACACCACCTCTTTAATTTCATCATCCAAGAAAGGCCTCGTAAGGAAGTTCATATCCAAGAAAGACCTCATAAGGAAGTCCATATCCTCCTTAAAAATTTTCTTTAAATACATCACTGATAAGTTTTTTCAGGTTTCTTGAGAAAAAGTCATACACCTGCATTGATATCCTCTTCGGATCCGTTACCCAAACTTCTTCTATGTTGAGCCCATCAACTCTGTTTCTATGATTATTGTTCTTCACAAAAAATGAAAAAAAATTGTGTTTTTGTCTCCCTCAACATCCTCCACCGTATACGATATTTTTGTTTTAAATATTTTCTTTTGAACCCATCGATCTCCAAAATCCTCTTTTCCACTCTTGCCGACTTTTCCTCTTGGGGATGAAAGTGCCCTGATTTTAGCGAAAATTTCTATCTCATCAATTTTGTTAGTGAGTTGCTGGTCTTCTTCACATTCTTGACGTCTCCGTTCAGCTCTCCATGATTTTAGAACATTTTTCACATATTTAAATATTTCCAGTAATCTTATATCTGTTATGTTGGAAGGATTCGTATTCTCCCAAACAATTTGCACCACAAGGTTTATCCCTTCTAAATATAGACATGAACAAAGGCAGAGACAGTAAGGGGACGAGGGGATGCCCTCCCCCCCCCTCCCCTGATATATTTAATTGAATCACTATATTTTTATTTTATATACTTTATGTATTAAAACTTTAATGGATATTGCCTCGTTTATGTATCCACCGGTCTTTTTATTCCTTTAATCTCTAGTGGGCCATAGCCCATTTTTTTTATTAGATGACTTTCAATTGAGACTCTCAATTTATTAGGCAATAAATCGTAACTTACGTAACACAAAAGAACGCCAATTTCATCGTTGTTCATCTTTGATACTTTCTGCAATAAATTCAATTTCATAAACAGGTAATCTTAATTTCTTATTAGTTATTATATATATATATATATATATATATATATATATATATATATATATATATATATATATATATATATATATATAATATATATATATATATATATATATATATATATATATATATATATATATATATATATATGTTTTGTAATTAGAAGTATAATTATGATCGGTTTCATGTAATTATAGGGCAAATCATGAAGAAAAGAGCAATCGATTCTTTCTTTTTTTTGTGATGTATGCTCCTCCTATTCTAAAATCATGGCTCCTCCCCTGGACATGAATTAAAAATTGAATGGGCATGACCCAAAATCACGTATATCATCCACCAAAATAATAAGACGGTGATCTAATAACCCCCTCGACAAAATTGTAACCGAAGTTGTCCCCCATTTATCCATGAAATCCCTATAGAGCAAGAATCTGTCTAATTTATTGAGACTTCTGCCATCTTAGCTTATCCAAGTGAATTTCTAACCACCCCCCCCCCCTATTAAATTCAAAAAGTATACAATCCCTAATGAAAGAATTAAACTCATACATACTAGAGTCGTTTCCGGTATTTGAAATTCTTACATTTTTATACCATCCTCGTTGAAGTCTCCCATCAACAATCAGTGCCCCTTTACCGAATTTTTCAAAAATTTCATAATAGACCACAAATTGCAACATTCCATATCATCCACCACTACATAAACATTAACTATATTTAAAATTCCAGGAAGACCACTCCAACTGCTCGAGACAAGAATAAATTGTAGTTCTTAATAATATTCACCTGTTTGAAGTTATCAAATAATATTCACCTGTTTGAAGTTACTAGAGTTCCAAACAAAAAAGACCCCCAAATCTTCCCCATGATTCCACCACCACAAAATTGTGTATCAAATTATCCCAGTAAGCCTCCAAAGAAATGTCGATTCAATGAACCAGCTTCAATTCCTTAATTCAGATGGTTTTATGTAAGCCTCCCATTCCCCTAAGATTAACCAAGAAGCAATTCATAGTATCATAACTCGGGATCCTTCTCTTTCAATGATTGCCCTAACCTCATTTTGAGAACCATCCATCACAAATCCCACATCTCGACCCATCTGCATAATTTTTCAACCTCTTCAAATAACAAGTTTAGATAGCTCAGCAGACTCAAATCTCCCTTCCCACTGAACGAATCATAACCACCTTCATTCCATTTTTTGGACGAATTCTATCATTGTTGGAGTTCCTGACTAAATCCTTTAATTTGATGGAGAACATGACTTGTTTCACGTGACATTTGCCTTTGCTCGGGACAGTCTTGCGATTGGCTTCAATTGACATCGATTTTAAAATCCTTAAACCATGTGATTTGACATTGTTGTTCAAGTCTGGCAAATGACCAATATTTTGATGTGACATGGGCTCCCTAGATACCTTCTCTCCATTCTCATTAGACATATCATTACACTCATCATTTGAAGAACAAAGCCCATATTATCCATCTAAGCCCACGTCTATAGTTGGCCCAACATTTTCACATCCCTTTCTAGAGTTCATCTTCAGCCTGGTTAAAGGACGATTTGAAACGTCACCAATTTATAACGAGGCGACATTATCATTGACCTTGCCATAGATATTATCAAGGACCTCCGTTAGAGCATTACCCTCTCTTAATCTCCGATCGACATGGATCACTTCTAATTTTCGCTCATCTTACAAGTTTCATCCTTATCCTCAGCATTCCTCGTATCATCCTCGTCAACTTCATCCACACCACACGTTTCATTAACCCCTCATAATGAACATCCGCTTAAGAATCCCAATCACCTTCAGAGTCAGAATTTGAAGATGATTCAACTCCCAGTTGACTCAATTCCTCGGCATGCTCCTATACACTCACCCAAAATGAAGAACCTTTATGGTTTACTTTAACACACACTTTAATTATAACCTCATTCTTGGCAAAAATGCACATTCTTCCAAACGAAACATTTCGTGTAGCCTTCGATGCTTCAAACAGAATTAGAACTCTATCAAATCCTTCAGCAACCACATCAAAACGCGTGGAGTTCTAAAGATGCACACACATTCATCTTATTTTAATCCAAAAGATCCTCTATTTTTAACAGAATGAATTGTCCCAACGTTTAAGCTAGGGAAATCACTTCCTCCAGCCTTCTACATGGTCCATTAGGAATATCTACCACACTTTTCCTTCTAAAGTCCAGAGAATATTCAAGCCTCCTAGATACTTCATCGAGCAATCTACTAATCTTAAAGAGCTAAAAAAGGTAAAACTTTAGATAACAGATCAATGTCCTTTGCTTCCCACATCAGACAACCCTCCAGCCACAAGAAAGAGCATGGCAGAACCGCGTTCGAGATTCTAATAACTTGCTTTTACGAGTTTGAATTGTCCATCTTTCCTTTATCTGTATTTACATAAGGACCGCCTAGACCTAAAAAAATCAATGCATATGATTTGTCCCCCTTTAGTGATGACATATGTTTAGCCTTCTAAACATTGAGATTGTTCTCATGATTTATATACATCTACATTTGATTTCTTCTTTTGAAGTTCGATACATTATCCACCAATCTCCTGCCTTCTACATAAATCACTAATGAATCTTACAAAACCGAAAACAACCCCATACGATAATTTTTTGAGCTAGACACACATCAATAATACATCTAAACTCTTGAAAAATCTTCCACAATCTCAAGGCACTTAACCCTTTTGATATATATTTAACACATACAACATAGTCGCCACACCCTCCACATATGCAATGCCCTCCTTTATACTACCTTGAGTCGATCCCCTCTTTTTCTGATAACTTGTTTCCATACCGATTCACCAAAATACTCGACGACTCTTTGACTCGTATCTCTCTCCCTCTTTCTCTATCCCCATTATGACATAATTATATAAATTAAATAAGAAATTGTAATTATAGAGATAGAATATGAGTTTCCATTTATGTTATATAATATTACATTATACAATTTATGTATACTCTTTAGTGACTATCAAATACTTTTATAAATAAATGAAGGAGTTATACTTTTTAGTTACCTACGATTCTAAAAATAGATTAGATGGTCCTGGGTCAAGTGATGTGTTCAAAAGATAAGAATAACCAATACGATAATCAACAAATGAAACATGCTTTCTAATTTTTTTAAAGCAATGTACATTCCGATTTCACTTGTTATACCGATATACTTTTTATTTTTATGTCATTTTGGACCATTAATTTATATGATATACTCACCACACCAGGGGGATGTTGTTGAGGTGGAGGCTTGCCCATTGTGTGCTCTCCCTCTCCCCTATTTATCGTGTTGAGGTAGAGTGGAGGTTTGTGACTATGGTCACACTTCATCATGCTAGTCCCATCTTTGGTTCCTTCCTTTCATCATGGCATGAGACTGGTATGCACCATTGCTCTCATTTTCATGGTGGCAGGTGACAACGCCTAGTGATATTACATATTTTAGTCGTTGTTGAGCCCTATTCTTAGTGAAATTATATCATATATATCGTGGTATTCTCACTTTTCGTGCCAGTACTTGTTTGGAAGAAAATAATGAAAACAGGGACCAAAAGCGTGCAAACTGGAGAAAGTTTGGAAAAGAAGATAAAATCAGGAAAATACGTACGCGCGCTGCGGAAATAAAGAAGGCGCGACGCGGCTTCGAGGCGGTGGAACAAATTCAAATGCCGAGAAAACGGGAGAAGCTAAGTACGCGCGCCGCGATTTACTTAATTGCGTAGCTCGACTGCGGGAAAATTGCAACTATAAATAGAGCCATTTACAGCCGAAAACCCTAGCAAAGACCCGGTGGAAAAACGACCTGAAGGCTCTTTGACTCCGTGATTAAGCATCAGCAACCTCTCATTTGGTATTTTCATGTTTTAGAATTTATTTTCATTTAGCTAGATAGTGAGTAATTGTTAGCTAGTATCTTTGGGAGTGACAACCACTGATATTAGGCTTTGGTTTATGTTTTTGAATCATTTGGTTATTGTTTGTACCTATGGAATTCGTTTTGGTTAATGAAAATCATTTGGTTACAAGTAATCTCAGTTTTTCGGTGTTTTGATGATTGTTATTGATTGTGTGTGTTTGGATTGTGTTTGGATGATTGTTTTGACCTTGTTGGACTGTTTTCCTTTGCTGATTTCAGTAGCCAATTAGGTTAGTCTTTTAGGTTTGAACTTTAGCCAGTGACCGTCCCATTGGATCTTAGTTATTGATTTAGTTTATGCGTTGTTTTGGTTTGTGTTTGGTTTGTTTGGATGCCTTTGTTTACTTCTGAATTAGAGATGCATTTCTGATTTCAGAAAGTAACTAGGTTTGGTTTGAAGCTTAGCTTAGTCTATGCTTGTTTTGGGATTGTTTAGTTTAGGATTTTTGAGTTTTATTGGCAAGGGTTTGGAAACTAAAGTCCTCCGACTATAGCGTGACACTATAGTTGGTAATCTGTCATCTGATCTAACCACGTAGCTCCTGCGGATCGACCCTGACTACCAGTGTGCTAGTGTGTGTGTGTGTGTGTTAGGTTTTCTCTTATTTTTTACCGCACGACGACCTAGGCGTGTCAAATTTTGGCGCCGTTGCCGGGGAGCTGTGCGCTTAGATTAGGTGATTTGTAGGACTTAGCTTTTGATTTCTGATGTTTGATTTTAGCTCTTTGAATTCTGGTATGTGTACGTCTTCATAATGGGCGATTACATGTACCCGAATCAGTATGAGTATTATGAAAATCCGGCCGACACCTATTACAATGATGATTGCTACAATGGATCATTCGATGATAATGGATGGCGGACCGAGGAGTCATCTCAACCTGACACTTCTGCAACCTGGGCCCAACTTTGGGTACTTTGGTATAACACTCACCAAGAGCAGAAGGACCAGGCTGATGCTCTTGTAAGATTGCAAGCTTCTTTAGATAGGTTAGAGGAAGGTTGGAAATGTTCATCACCCTCGCCAGAACCTGAGACGAGTGGTTTTTATACCAATGATAATGTGTGTGAACTTGCATCACCTGAATATGTGATGGAAGGGCATACACCTTGGGAAAGTCAAGAGACCACTGAGATGGTCAAAACGGTTGTTGAGGAAGAGGTTGTAGGTGACAATGCTACTTCTGACTCAGTAACCTTTGAAGTTTTTGATGTTTTTGAAAGTATTAGTAATGTTGATCTGGTGTTGGGTGAATCCATACCATCACCGGACAATTTGGTTAATGAGAATGTTGTGGAGGAGGCTGTAAGTGACAGTACAGACCCCAGCCCAACAACTCCCGAAATTGTTGAAATTTTTGATACTATTGGGGAAGGGGGTGTAGATGACAATACTACCCCCGAACCTATGATTTTTGAAAATTTTGAGAAGTTTGAAAGCAAGGATTTGGTAATGGGTAACTTTGTACCACCATCAGATCAAACTAGTCACTCACCCTTGGTCCCGATCCACCTGTTGGACGATGATCAAGAGGATTATACTGACGAGTTGGTTTTTGAAAATAATAAACATGATTTTATCGCCACTCATGATCCATTCATGAATGGAAGATTAGATGTGATTAATACCATCGATGAGGACATATGGAAGCATCCCGATATGTTGCCTTCCGATCCCATTCGATTGGAAAATTTTATTGGTACTGCAAGCCAAAATTGCAAACTGAAGATGACACACAATATGTAAGCAACAAGCGAGGTACAACACCACTACTGGAAGCGGCGTTGGGCATGCTTCATGTCAAGCCCTTGACTTTGAAGAGATGTAGAAGGAAGGACCGAGCTTGGAGATTCAAAGCTACCTCCAAGCATTCACGGGAGTTAATCAGAAGGCAACAATCGGGCAGCAGCAGAAGAACCAGCAAGCCATTCGACCCAGGAAAGTTTGAGGAGCAGTGGGTCAACAAAGGGATGGTGGTGATTGGGAATCAGCGAAGGAAGAAGGCGTACGATCCACCGTAGCTGTAAAAGGACTCTATGTCTGGCTGAAGATGTTAAACTTAGCGCTTGTTGGGAGGCAACCCATCGTGTCATAGGTTAGGTTCTGTATTTCTTAGGAATAATTAGGAAAAATATATCATTGACAATTGCAGGTATAGTGGTCTAAAGCAAGTGTGGGGTCGTGTGAAAGATTTGAAAATTTTAATGACCGCGCCGCGGTTTGTTCATATACGCGACGCGGGATCGTAAATCAACCCGATGTGCAGGGGTTGATTTGGTGACACGCGCGACGCGGGTTGTGAATTTGCACGACGCGAGAAACGATCGGTCGGTTTCCTTCGATATTAAGGTAAGCCGCAACACTATTTACACACACCACGACTCGGAGCTCCGATCACCTAAAATTTCTCGCGTTTTTTCTTGCTCTTTTCGTTCTCACTACTACGGTACGTCATTCTAACTAGCTTTTACTTGTTAAAACTAGTGATTAGGGGGTTAATTTGGTTGATTTCTCCAAAAACTTCAAAACTTAGAAATCGTCAATGCTGACTCATAGGGTGTTTGTTGTGCCAAATAGACACCCTAGATGAGTTAGTCGGCACCTAGGCTACCTTGTGGTGTATTTGGATTGAGTTTAAACAGGTTAAAACTCGATTTGGGGTTCGATTTTGGAAACAGCCGCTCGGCGCGACGCGCCTGGTTCTTGGGCCGCGTCGCGGTGCGGCGGGGAAGATAAAGGACTAAAATTGCAAAATTTTTGTTTTGTGCAGATCGCATTCAGGTTGAATCACCAGTTCCTCCAGTTCCCCGCTGAGCTCGATAGCTCAGTGGAGTATATAGCACGGAGGGAAGCCCTCGTCGGTCGCCAAGTTCTTGAGGCGAGCGTCATCGATCGAGACATTCTACAGGATGCCGGGCTCTGGGGAGAGATCGAGCCATTCCTCCATCGCACCTGGACCCATGAGGATGCCTAATTCACTTGTCGCGGCTAGGACAGGCTCATGGCCACCCAGGATGATACGGTTTACACCGAGCTTCTACTGGAGTTCCTTTCTACTGTGCGCTTTGCACCAGGGTCTCAGGAGGCCCGCTGCAGGCTTGTCCGTTTTAGGCTGGGGGGCGTACACAGGGAGTGTAGCCTCCGGGAGTTCGGGAGGCGTACAGGGATTTATACAGAGGCGGATCTGCAGCACCGCCACTTCACGCAGTTCTTCACAGCGTGCATTCAGGGGCAGCCCGAGAGGGCCGCCAACATGGAGATTTAGACACCGTTGTCCAATGTACTTTACGAGGCAGGGACTTCTAGGGAGAGCCATCTCCGTGATCCACTCCACCGCCTTATGCACTGCATCGTCTCCACCTCCATCATTCAGCGGGAGGGGGGCGAGAAGGTGTTAGGGGAGGATATGACTTATCTCTGGGTCCTCCTCGACCAATCCAGGTTCCTCCATCTTCCTTTTGCCCTAGCCATCGCCCTGACCACCCGTGCGACTGGCGCATCTGCCAGTAGTCCCTTGGGCCGGGGGTATTTCATCACCTGCATGGCCCGGTCATACCGGATTCTCACTGCCCCGATCGTGGCATCTTTGACTGCTCTACCTCCAGTCCGCACTACAGCACGGGCACTGGAGAAGATGGGACTGATCGAGCAGCACCGGCCCGGTCAGTTCGTGAGGGCGCCGACAAAGGCTGTCCAGCCCCTTGCCAGCATACGCTCAGCCTGGCAGGAGGCGTAGGAGGCAGCATGCACCGGCGGAGCCCCAGCAGGAGGAGGTGTCCGAGCTGAGGCGATTGGAAACCAGGGTCGCCAGGATGGAGGACCAGCTGGAGTGGATTGGAGAGGTGCTACTACAGATTGCATCAGCACAGGGCCAGCAGACCCGCCCATTTCCAGCTCGAGCCCACGACCATGACGCGGGACCTTCCAGGCCACCAGGTGGCACTTGATGTATTTTTCATTTTCATTTTCATTTTCATTTTTGGGATATATGTACCGAACTTATGACACACGTTTATCTTTTGCTTGTTTATATTTTATTTGTCTGTTTGCATTTAATGTTCTGTTGAGTCATGCATGTTATACCAAATTGGGGAGGAGTTGTCTCAGACAAGTGTGGGGTCACCGTGCCCCCTCCACTTGTTTTGACCATCGGCGTGTTCACTGTTGCGCCACAAATCTAGAATGTGAAATCAATGAACTTTTTGTTCGAATTTTGTACCTGTAATACCGAGTACCAACCAAGCAGTCTACCGTCCAAAGGGGTAACTCTTTCTCCCTTGTTCTAAAATATTTTTATGTACAACGGGGACGTTGTACGGTTTTAAGTGTGGGGTGTGGATGGTCGAAAGATTAGTTTTTTTGAAATTTTTGCAGAAAAGACCAATTTACAAATTTTTAGCAACTTTTTCAAAATTTTTACTAAATTGTAATTTTGAAATGAATGGTTTGTGATTGTGATAGCATTAGTATTTTTTAAGAGATACGATTTAGTTGTGATCATGCTATTAGTTAGTCAAACAAGTTGAGTTTTAGGAGTTAGACGATTGGATTGTTTTAGGATTGGAATTTAGGAAGGAAATGTTAACCTGTGGCCTTTGTTGTTCGAGCCGGTAGGTCCGAAAAGGGTGGCCTCGAAGAGGCACTTATGCACCTTACCACCTAAGACCGTCTGGTTTGGGATGGTATTTCTGAAAGCTCGTTACACAGACAACATCAAAAGTCATGGACAATTCCTTAATGACCTTTAGAATCTGAATGAGTAAGTACACTTCATTGTGGACAGAAAATTCGTAATCAAGGGTTCTCTAAAAAGCCATGAATTCCAAAGAACACTCTAACTCATAGGGCAATAAGCTTTGAAATTAAACACGGTCAAAAATTGTTTGAGTCTTAGTTAGAATTTATTAAAAACTCTCTTGCTTGGGGACAAGCAAGGCACAAATGTGGGGTGTTTGACAACGCCTAGTAATATTACATATTTTAGTCGTTGTTGAGCCCTATTCTTAGTGAAATTATATCATATATATCGTGGTATTCTCACTTTTCGTGCCAGTACTTGTTTGGAAGAAAATAATGAAAACAGTGACCAAAAGCGTGCAAATTGGAGAAAGTTTGGAAAAGAAGATAAAATCAAGAAAATGCGTACGCGCGCCGCGGAAATCAAGAAGGCGCGACGCGGCTTCGATGCGGTGGACCAAATTCAAATGCCGAGAAAACGGGAGAAGCTAAGTACGCACGCCGCGGTTTACTTAATTGCGCGCCGCAGCTGCAGGAAAATTGCAACTATAAATAGAGCCATTTACAGCCGAAAACCCTAGCAAAGACCCGGTGGAAAAATGACCTGAAGGCTCTTTGACTCCGTGATTAAGCATCAGCAACCTCTCATTTGGTATTTTCATGTTTTAGAATTTATGTTCATTTAGCTAGATAGTGAATAATTGTTAGCTAGTATCTTTGGGAGTGACAACCACTGATATTAGGCTTTGGTTTATGTTTTTGAATCATTTGGTTACTGTTTGTACCTGTAGAATTCGTTTTGGTTAATGAAAATCATTTGGTTACAAGTAATCTCAGTTTTTCGGTGTTTTGATGATTGTTATTGATTGTGTGTGTTTGGATTGTGTTTGGATGATTGTTTTGACCTTGTTGGATTGTTTTCCTTTGCTGATTTCAGTAGCCAATTAGGTTAGTCTTTTAGGTTTGAACTTTAGCCAGTGACCGTCCCATTGGATCTTAGTTATTGGTTTAGTTTATGCGTTGTTTTGGTTTGTGTTTGGTTTGTTTGGATGCCTTTGTTTACTTCTGAATTAGAGATGCATTTCTGATTTCAGAAAGTAACTAGGTTTGGTTTGAAGCTTAGCTTAGTCTATGCTTGTTTTGGGATTGTTTAGTTTAGGATTTTTGAGTTTTATTGGCAAGGGTTTGGAAACTAAAGTCCTCCGACTATAGCGTGACACTATAGTTGGTAATCTGTCATCTGATCTGACCACGTAGCTCCTGCGGATCGACCCTGACTACCACTGTGCTAGTGTGTGTGTTAGGTTTTCTCTTATTTTTGACCGCACGACGACCTAGGCGTGTAGCAGGCAGATGAACTGTAGCTGATGTTGTTGCATGACGGGTATATTAGACAACCTTATGGTTAACCGATATTAACCATTAAACAAAACAATTAACCGACTAAAATTGTTAACCAGAACCAATACTAACTAATATCTAAATTGTTACTGAAATGCATTAACTGACTGTAACGATTATGCTTTGGTTTTACCCAATAACAAAAACAACCGCCCCATATATACCCTTACAAATCACCAACGAATGATCTAGATAGTCTTTAACATACAAGAACAGACAATGACATTATTACAAACAATATGTTTCGGAATCTAAATATTAGATTGTCTTTACTTTATTTCTTTCATACCGACCACCATCTATGTCACATCACAGTTTATTCTAGAGATATAACATATTGTTCATCGTACATATAGAATGGGACAAAAAAATCTTCACCTACTTGATGATGATAACACCAACATATAAATAATGCACAATCTACATTGAAAAAACAACTCAAAACATAATGTTTTTGTCTTTTTCTTTTTTAGAAATCAGTAAATCTATACATAGTTATAATATCATGGACATTTAGATTTTTTTTGACACTTTAGCACTTTCCATACTTCTTCCATAGTTTTAAAGAATCTATCATCTCTCATTTCATGTCTTCTTTCAACAAGCATATATAATATGATTAAATGATAAAATGTAATGGCATATTCATAGTTCTTCACAAAATTTCTTAGGACGAATTTGAATTGAAGGAATAATTAGGATTTTAAGGGAATTGGAATTAAAATTCCATAAAATGATATAATCCCTTGTTTTGTTAAAACTTAATAATTAAATTTAAAATTCCCAACATTTCATTAAAATCACTTGTATAAAGCATTTTAGAAACCCCTTGCAAGGTTTTACAAATCCATTTCATCGCATGATGTTTATGTATGTAAGTAAAAGAATGAAAGTGATATGTGAATACATGTGATTGGTATAATACATGAGTAATATGTATGCTCGCTAAACGTTTCCGCTTACTTGTTGAATACTTAACATTTCAGGTTTAAGGGGTATTTTTGGAAAAGGGCACGACATGATCGCTTGGAGCTCGTATCAAAATAAATGATGGGACCTTCATGAGTAACTTTCTATTTAAAGTCTTTCGCTTGTGTTTAAGGTTTTTGTTCAAAGTTGACATTGTTGGGAAAAGATTTGTGAAAGTACAACGCTAATTCATCGTAATAATTGTTGAGTTAATAGTAAGTTTAATGAAAGATTTTGTTTAGCAAAATTATTACTTTTTTTAAAGATATTTAAATGTTAAAGACTTCCGCTCAATTGTTTAATGTTGATTATGTTCAAATGTTTTGTGTAAAATAGTAACACTGCACTTTGATAAGTGTTTAAGTTGAAAGTTTATAAAAGATTTGTTGTAACAAGATTCTTACTTGATTTCTTAAGAATGCTTTTATGCATTTATTTAAAGGTTTAGTCGTTTGGATATTTAACAAAATTGGGTGTTACAAATTTCGAGATACACCAAGAAATATGGGTCGAAATTAGAGATTTTGGAAAGTGTTCTTATACATCATCCTTGAGTTGTCCAAGAAATTTTATTGATATTCGAAACCTAAAATCTAATATTCAAAATTTCTGAATTGCAAGGGATATGAATGGATGCGGAATCGTTAGGGACATCAGTTCCAAATTTGGAAACTGGAAAAGTTTGAAGGGAACGACTTTCTTTGTTGCCAGAAGAAGATGCATTTCCTTCGTACTACTCTGAAAGTTGTTTATGTTTTGAGTACCCTTGTACCAGAAACCCAAGAGGACGAAACTGTGGAGCACACCAGATGCTGCTCCAAGTGGGAAAACGATAACTACATATGTTCTGGACACATCTTGAATCGTATGTCTAACTCAGTCCTTGATATTTATTAAAACCATGAATCTACCGAAGATTTATAGAATGACATGGATTCCAAATACATGGCAGATGATGCTTCTTGTAAGAAGTTCATTGTGAGTAATTTCAACAATTACAAAATTATGGATTCAATATTTGTCATGGAACAATACAATAAACTCATACGAATTCTAAGACAATTTGGACAACACAAGATGAAAATGGATGAGTTTATTTCTGTCTCAAGTGTTAAGATAAACTGCCCCCATCCTAGAAAATTTTCAAGCACACACAGAAAAACCAAAAAAAGAGATATATCTTGTACAACTTGGCAGCCACTTACAACTTGAATGCGGCCTATGGGTTTAAAACATAGGACAAGGATCGAAGGATCAAGAATGGTGCAAGCACATTTGGACAAGGATCGAAGGATCAAGGTCCAAAGCCACAAAAAGGTCAAATTTTAATTCTTTGGAACTACTTTTTTTATATATCATGTAACACTAATTTTTGAAACATTTTATGTGTAGGATGATGATCATACATTGTGGGTAGACTCAAGGGCGACGAGTCGTGTATGTAAAGAACGTCGTTGGTTCAAGGGTGGTAAAGTACTAGATGATGGATCAGTATTGTATATGGGAGACCAAAATAAAGCTCTAGTTGTTTGTCGTGGTTCAGTGTCTTTAGTATTTAGTTCCGAAAATAGTCTTCTTCTTGAAAATGCAATACATGTTCCTAAGATTAGGAGGAACATAGTATCTGGTGGTGTATTAGATAAATGTGGTTATAAAACAAGTGTATGACTCGGATAAGTATACTTATCAAAGTGTAGTACATATGTAGGATTTGGGTATTTTACTAATGGCATGTTTAGGTTGAATGTAAACGACAATGTGGTCAATTCTATATATACGACTTGTTCTAGTATTCATGATTATTCTCTTTGGCATGCTCATTTAGGACATGTACATTATAAACGAATGCTAGAAATTTTTGAAAATGGATTAATACCATATTTTGATGTTAATATAGAGAAGTGTAAAACTTGTATGTTAACGAGGATTACTAGACAACCTTTTCCAAAAATAAAAAAGAATTTTTTATGCTTGAACTATTACATAGTGACCTATGTGATTTTCATGCAACTTCATCCTTAGGTAATAAGAAATATGTTGTTACTTTTATAGATGATTATTCTCATTTTTGCTATGTAAATTTATTACATTCTAAGGATGAAGCCCTAGATAAATTTAAAATGTATAAAAATGAAGAGCGTTGCAACAAAATAACTTGATCAATAGACTTCGAACTCATAGAGGTGGTGAGTATAATGATCCTGGTTATTTCCAATATATAGGAATCATACATGAAATTATAGCTCCATATACTCCTCAGCAATAAGGTATATCTAAGAGAGGAAATAGAATTCTAAAGGAAATTGTGGATTTTACGTTATCATATTCAGGATTGAGTGAAGGATTCTGGGGAGAAGCTATGTTGACAACTTGCTAGTTTTTGAATAATGTCATGCACAAGATGAACAAAATAACTCCCTATGAACTTTGGTACAAAAAGAAGCTAAACTTGAGTTATCTTAAGACTTGGGGCTTTACCCAAAAACTGAAAATTTGGGTGAAAGAGGTATTGATTGCATCTTCATTGGATATGTTGAGCATTCCAAGGCTTATAGGTTCTCTTTTTTAGTACCTAATAATTATGTTTCAGTCAATACTGTTATAGAATCAAGACATGCAATATTTGATGAAAAACATTTTTCATCCATACCTAGACCAAAGGATATGGTTCCTAGTTTGAATGGAACCAATAAGGAAGATGAAGTTGTACCAAATATAAATGAATCAGTTGAGCTTCAAATAAGCGAAAGATAAAGAAATGCTAAGTCTTTTGGTCCTGATTTTCAGCCATATCTGGTTGACGGTTCTAGAGATGAAATTGCAAATTAGTATTCTTGTTGTTTTAGTGTTGAGGAAGATCCTAAAACATGTAATGAAGCAATGAAATCTCAAAATGTTTCTTTCTAGAAAGAAGCAATTAATGATTATATGGATTCCATCATGGGAAATAATACTTTTGGGTATTGTCTGATCTTTTTCCTAGATGCAAACTTTAGGTTGCAATCGGATTTTCAGGAGGAAGATGAAAGTTAATGGATAAATTGATAAATGTAAGGCTCGATTGGTTAATAAAGGTTTTAGACAAAAACCTGGGATTGACTACTTTGATACTTATACACCTATAGCTTGTATATCTATCGTTAGATTGTTAATCGTCTTAGCTACAATTCACGATTTTGTGATTCACCAAATGGATATTAAAACAACATTCCTAAATGATGACTTGGAAGAGGAGGTATATATGAAACAACTAGAAGGTTTCATTATTCTCGGAAACGAGCATAAACTATGTAAGTTAGTTAAGTCATTATATTGGTTGAAGCAATTACCAAAACAGTGATATTTATTTTACTTTTGTTTGTCTTTTAGTCTATTAATTTGTTCTTTGTTACGTTAAACTTTTCTAAGTTATTGAATTTAGTTATTTATTAGGGTTGTTAATGACATCATAATTTTAGAATTCTACGAGTTGAATTATTAATAACAATAAAAGTATAAATTGCTTTTATAATTTCCAGTTTGTAACGAGACTTACCATCAATCTCAAATAAAAAAGACAACACCTAAAGCCGCTGCTAGAAGCTTTTTGACAAATAGTTTCATTTGATCTTATCATAGTTCCAGTCTCATTTTATACCAAACACAACTTTAAAATACTTTGTGCTATTTATCAAATACGCTATCTAATAGTTAAAAGTAATCATATATGTACGGTACCCTTGTATTTTTTGTCATTTTTGTTAACTCTAAAGTGGTGCAACACATCCACGATGACTCATGGTGTAATGTGTTGCACTTTTCAGGTATAACATGGCATCGCATTAGAAACACTATTTTGACTAATCATTCTTGCAATGATTGATTTTCAACATTTTTTTCTTTAAGAAAACATTACAGAGAACATGTCCAAATATATCGCATTTGAACAAAAGAGAGAACATAACGTTCATACTAATTACTAATTACTACTAAAATCCCACTTAAATCAACACGTGACATCAAGATGTGGTCCACACATAAACATATCAAACTTCTTCACCCGGTCCCACCACCCATACCCCTTTTTCCCACCTACCCCGCCACGTGGACCCCTCTTGTCTTTCATCACCTGCGCGAGACTTGTACATGTGCTGCTATTACTTGTACTACTCATCGAACAACCCATCTCATCTTCCCCACCACTCCAACTCATACTACTACTACTAAACCCACCGCCACCACCACCACCTCCACCGCCGTCGCCACCGCCCTTCAACATCAACCTCTTTATATTAATACTTATATTACTCTTTTTTCCTTCACTTTTATTATTCCCTTGTTTCATTAACTTCTCGTAATACTCTTTGTTTCGTTTTTCTAATTCGTAAATCTGACCTTGAAGATCGTCGATTTTCCGGCTCAAAACAAAAACACGTTGATCTTCCGTTCGTTCGAGCAAAACGCATCTAGCGAGCTCACCGGCTTTACGTTTCATGAACAGCGATTCCGACGCGAGACGTGAGTTTTCATTCGTTAACACGACTCGTTCCGATTCCAAAACTTCCAACAAACTCTTCTGTAACTCGATCTTCTTCCTCGACTCCTCCTGTACCGAATCCAAAACCTGCAACTCATCCACCATGAAATCGAACTCCACGAATTTCATTACGAGTTCTGAAATTACCAAATCGGAGGTGTTTGGTTTTTGGTGACGGAGTGGAGATTGGTAGGAGATTGAGCTTTCGGTATCGTCGGAGAAATCAACGGCGGTGGTGGTGGTGGTGTTAGGGTTTGAAATCGGACTTGGTGGTTCTGATTCGAGTAGACGTTGTTGTTGTTGTTGCTTGAAGAGTGTTCGAGTGTAGCGATCGGCTAAGTAAAGGTAACGATTGTAGAGGTCTTGAAGTAAGGCGAGAAGTTCGGGGCGTTTCCGGTAGTAGAAATCGGCGCGTTCGCCGAATGTGTCCGGCTTGTCTTCTCCGTTCATTGCTTGTATTTTATCCTCCGTGTCTGCATATAACATCATGAATTAACTAAAAATAATACTCATTAATTAATATTGAACATCATTAATATTTAAAAAAGCTTGAATACAAAAATATAACACGGCTAGAAGTTCATTTAGTTTCCGTAAGTTTGTTTTTTTTTTTTTTAAGTTGGTTAACATTGAATAAAAATATTTAATTAAGTATATTCCGGATTTAAAAAGAACAAAAAAGAAAGGACAGAAAAAGGAACAGAAAGATTATATAGACGATTTTCAAATTTGAAAATGTAAACATAGTTTTCAAATTTACAGCTCCTTTTAGGTCAGGACAATTTTGTTCTTGGCATCCCGATAGAAAAGATAAGAAAAGTGTGAAAGTGACTATTCGTAAAAACAATTTTCGAGTACAGTCCCTCCGAAATCTATTCAAAATCAAAAGATTCTACCTACAGCTAAAAGAATATTTGCTTTTTCCAACGTCTATATTTGATCAATTAAATTAGAAAAACAAATATTCAAGAAGACTGATAGCGAAATATCGTATTTGTAAAGTAAAATGGTAAACAGAAGTAAAAATAGGTAAATAGCGAGTAAATTAATAATGTTGCAGTCTGCAATCTCCTGTTATAGCCCCTACTGAAAGGCAATCTCATTATATGACAAGACCTAATGAGTAGACGTTACCGTGTCAAACTAAATAAAATTTATTATTTACTTCGGCAAATCGTAGCCGTCCAAACAAGATCACTTTTTTAACCAATCTTTTTCGGACTGCAAGTATATATCGAAAATTAAATGCACCCAACTATTTTTTGTATGGCATTTGTTTAAACGGCAAAAAACGAAATAAACTAGAACACTAAAAATATACCAGACAAAGTAAAATATTGAACAAGACCATGAAAAATAATTTAGGGATTACAAAAAGGACAAATTTTAGTTTTATTTTTTTGAAACATTGGATGCTTGACAAATCAGAAATTTCGTATCAGATATTATTCTTTTTTAATTATTTAAAGTAAATATAAAAAATTCTTTGGACATTCTATCTTTTATGTACCTTAACAACAAAAGTTCAAAATGCCAAACAACGCTGCAAAGCTTTTGACAAATAACCTTGTGACAGCTGTACAGATGACTAAATAAAATATTTAGTAAATAACGTAATCATTAGTTAATAGGACTAATTAACGGTAACACGTGTACCCAAATCTTCATTTGCAATCTAATTCAACAAACTTTTCCACTTTTTAGCTTTCCAAAACCAGTTTCCGAAGAAATAAAGAGAAAAAAGCATGAATCGCAATTATTTCAAATTAGTTGACTAAAAATTTCTCAAATCTAAAAGGATGCCGAAGGAAAAGGTACGCACCAGAAATCGAGAGTAGGAGCCATGAAGGTTTACTGATAAACCTGCTTTTGCTCCGGCGTGATTGATCCGACGATGACGAAGGCGATATTCCATCAACGGCGGTGTTAGAGGGTGAGTAGGTTACAGGTAACATCATATCAGCCGGCCCTATCACCTGCAAATGTCGGAAACAATGCTCCAAGAAATTAGAAGCCAGATATATAATAATAATAATAGTACGATACTACGATTACATCAGATGTGAAATTATTGACTAGCATTGAACTTTAAAGTTATAATCGAACTTTAATAATTCATATTTTGTGTCGGTAAATCACGACCAGGCGATGGTGGTCTGGTTGGAGTAATCCTGGACAAGTGGTAAAACATTTAATGCAGACGGCACCTAACGTTCCAAGTTTCAACAACAATCAAATATATAAATCGCAAAAATGCATATGGATTTGCAAAGCAGCACGGTATGGAAGAAGAATTAGAATAAGAACAACGACAAATAAACGGTATTGTAGCGAACAATAAGCCGCAGATCTCGAGGTTTTAACCGGCATCATTTGAATTACATCGGTTCTATCTAAAAACAGAATGAATAACAAACTTCAACTCTCATCTTCACTGAAGAACTTTTATGGAGAGAAGAGAGAGAGGAGTTCGAGGAGCTATAACTTTAGTAGTGAATTTCTGGTCCATTCGTAAATCAGCACAGAAATACATTTATCCGTGAAACATTCTAGTCGATAATCATGTAAACGAAATTCCGATGAGTTTGTCACATGTATAAAGTACATACCTATAACGAACAAAAACGACGCAAGGAAAGTTTAGATGAAAATTTTCATGTCGAAATTGGAAACGAAAATAGGAACAATGATGGAAATACCTTACCTGTGAGTCAGTGCCGGTTTCTACTTTGGAGAAAATGAAAGCGGCCGGCGAGCAGACGGAGGACGAAAGAGAGAGATCAGAGGAGAAAACTGGGCGTCCTTTGTCGGTGGTGTAGAGAACTAGCTAGTGTGTACATGGTTTTTTTTCTGATTATATGAAACAAAGCGTCGTAGGGATTAGATGAGGGGAACGGGGTATGCAGATTTAAGTAGTTAAGTGCAAGTGTTGCTAAAATCCCGCAAACGTTGGTTTGATTTTCAAAATGGGGTCGTGCCACGTGGTTTTTGTGCTTTTTTTTTTTTCTTGTAACTCTTTTAATTTGAATAAAAGGAAAAGTACCGAAATGTGTTACCTAAAAAGAATGCTATGTCTATGATTTTTTCAAGTATGTGTAGAAAAATGTATTTTAAAGTATGATAACGTTCACATGATATAGTTGAATTATAAAGATTATTTATATGTTCTCTTCCATTCATGTTTTCAGTTCTAACCCGTCGATATAAGAGCTCAATCATTAGGTTTATTAGAATGACAATTTCATCGTTATCTACTTCTTCAATACAATATAATAAAACGGTAGACACGTCCATCAACTATATGAATTGTGATATCATATTACCTCAATATCATACCACTTGTGATTCCAACATTGTCAAAACGGTAGACACGTCCATCAACTATATGAATTGTGATATCATATCACCTCAATATCATACCACTTGTGATTCCAACATTGTCGTATTGTGACATCATACCACCTCAATAGCATAGAAAATTTAACGTCATATCGTTGTATTATTGGGTTTTTGATCGCTCATTACAATCGTAACATGTAGTAGAATAAGAAAATAAAATCAAAACTGTTATCCGTCATTGGATCAATCGATATAAAGTGGAAGCATAAAAAAAATCAACCACAAGTGAGTACCAATTAACATGTATAAAGTTATGAAATTCATGAAAGACTAGAGCCTTTCTTGCTCCCCATTATGAAATACACAGACAACTACAAGTTCGGAGTCATGGTAGTCTTTTGGAACTCAATAATAAGTTTCCAATCGAACGTTTTTGGCACCTTAAAAGACATCATCCCTATAATTTGGAATCTCATCATCATATATAGATAACAAATTTTAAAACCATCTTTTTTCAAAATGGCTAATAACATAAAAACCATTGTATTTTGGTCAAAATTCGGTTTAAGCACTATTTTTTTTTTTGTTCTAAAACAACTGAAAGGTTTTATGTAAATCTATGAACTAAAACCCTAAGTTCACATGCAACCTATGAGGATCTATGTTTTCTACTATTGAACATATAAATATTTCCTAAAAGGCCACAAGAAAAATTACTAAAGAATAAAATCAGAAAACTAACCTTTTAATTGTTTCTTGCAAGCTAAGCAATGCAAGTGTCTTGCCTCAAATGAAGTCACACCCAAAACTAGGGTTTTCGAAAGTTCCAGAGAGAGGGAAGAGTGGAAAAAGTCGTGGCTTTTATGGTGCCTAGGGGTCTCTATTTATAGTTTCCAAATGGCCACCAGATAAGCCTTTAGAGATAAACATTTTTGAATTCAAATAAGATAAACCTTTATCTATCAATTCAAATCTATTTATCCTAACATATAATAATCGAAATTATGGATAATCCCTCCATAATTTCGTTGCCCACTTAAACTACCATAATTGTCACTTACTCAACTATTGAATAATTACAATTCAGCCCCTGCACCTTTAATTAATAAAATTAATCACCAAATTAATTCCAATTAATTCCAGATTAATTTCTAATTAATTAATATAGTTTCTAATTAATATATTATCTCCATAATATATTATTAAACTATTTATTTTATTTCTATTGATTTATTAATCATATAATAAATCAATCTTTCTCTCTCCTGGATTTTCTGCTAAACCTCTAGCCATGAGGGCAACTCAAATGGACTTTGCTACTATCAATTAGGTAAATACAAATTATTAGTCATGACTTAGACACCTAATCCAACAGTCTCCCACTTGGATAAGTCTATGACTATAATTACTAATTTATCCTCTAATTGATCAGCAAACTGTAGCTTCCTAGAAACTGCTGCCGAACTCTGACCCAGTCAGTTCTGTCCATAGATAAGTGATCATATGATCCTTCGTCCAACAAGATATCTTCAGACACGAGACATGGATTGAGATCAATCTATGTCCGATATTCTGTTTCCCGATTTCCGATTCTGCTTATGACTTTAGAACTTTTAATTGAACACATCAATTTAGTCCAGGCTGGCCAGCATTTTAGTCAACTTCAAAATCATCGAGAGGCCTACAGATATCTGTTTCCCATCAGGGTCAAGGAACGAATAAGCTTCGACTCATATGCTTATATCTTTTACCAGTCACATTATTCACAACAACACGTTTTATAACATCGAGTTACCGATGCGTTTTCGTATTATCAATGAACAACTGCCTTGTAAATTATAATTCATATCTCTCTACTTCAAGATCATAAGATATTATCGTCTCAACATTGCTTGTGATATAATCCATGAAGCAATCTATTGAGCGTGGGTTTATCCAATACTCAAATCTCTATTTCTAAGTACTCATGAATGTTGTGGCAATCCTATTGCTATGTCTAACTCCTTAGAGAGTCTACAAACCAATTCATGACAGTCTTGATTCAATACTTACTTCCCAAAGTATGAACGACTGTGGACCTTTCTGAATAATTAAATTATTCGAGAAATAAAACATGCGAAAGCGAAACATAAAGATCTGACTGGCAGCTACTCCTGCTTATTACCAAGTCTCCACAAGGTAATCACCAAGTCGGATATTGTCATAAACTATTATCAGTTTCAAGATTTCTTTTAAACTTTCAATTCTAATTTTATAGCTATGTCTTTATGAATCTTACACTCTTTCTATGTATCCAAAATATCTTATACTTATACACTTTATTGCAGATGATCCAATCGGATGCTCATCCGATAACATCTCAATATGTTATCCTGTCAATTTCTCTCCTAACTCCATCCTGGTAATGTGTACTGTGACTTCCTATGATTCTGGGGTCTTTAGTCTACTTGACTGCACCCTAAGACTATTTCGAGGTGTTATGATGTGCCGGTGAACCACACGCGCTCCATCAGAATACCAACGAGATTCTTTAACCATGAAGTCCTTTAACATCATGTCCTGACGTTAATAATTACCACTTTGGAAAATATTTCAAATTAACCCTATCACTTTCACCCCAATCATTTCCCAATGAATTTTCACTTGAGTTCAAACAATCCATCCAGTATTCCCAGCCAGACAATGTCCTGAATCCAACTTACTATGCCCTAAGCATCAAGTCATCAGGACATGTTCATGACATTATGATCGATCCAAGAAACTTGTGGAACCCGATCCAATCTTATTCCAAGCCCTTTCAGAATCCAAATATTATTTATAATCCTTGTGTCATGATTTTTGAAAAACTATTTCCTTTCGGAGACTCTTCTCATGCATCTTGAATCATATCAAGATCATGCTTTACAATGGCTAGGTCTATGCTGGCGATTTCATCTATCCAATAGATGACTGTGAATTACGTGAGTATGTGGCACCTTCTTTATTTCTTTCATGTCAAGTCATCACACTTTGCAATGATAGGAAAAACCATTTCCTGGGGCTATGCATCTTGAATCTCATCAAGATCATCTTGGCAGAGTTTCGATCTATCTTATAGACGTTTACAACCACCTGAGTATGCCGTATCTCTATTAAGTCTTTCATAGAAATCTGTCTCTTAACACCAAGTCATTACACTTTGTAATGAAAAAGACGTTTCCTAGAAACAGTATGTAACCCACATATGGAGATAGTAGATAACAGCGACACTCCCACTGGCTTTGACTCTTTCAGACTCTTCACAAAATCCAAACCTTTTTGGCACATTTTGAGAATCCAAAACCTTTCTAACATAGTTATGGGAATCTCTCAGGCTGTTCACAAAATCCAAAACTTTTGGCACATTTTGAGAATCCGAATTTCCTTTCTTGCGAGGTGCCCGTGGGATGAATCCCGGGGCCATGTACCTACTGTATTTGCATGCTCTTTGTGAGTCCTTATTAGTATGCCGTTAATCCACACGTGCTCCACTAACGTCTCACAATGTGCCACACAGTATCCTTTCGGATTTTATCTTCTATTGAGAGTGCTTCTCTCGGAATCAATTGCTTGACTCTGAGTATCGTCTCACTCAACCAGATGTTCAGTAAGTACATTTCTATCCATGTCGCTTTCTTTTGATGATCAATTACTCCCACTGGTTTTTAGACCAGGTGTAATATCAATCAAATTGTTACATAGACGTGTCTCGCCCTAAGGTTCTCTTATTTGGCAACAAACCGGGCTCACCAATGCTTCCAAGTAGTCGGACTGCTAATCCGTACCAACTTTAGTGTTTTACCACTAATTGGTATGTCACCTAGATCACAGCACTTTATGACGGTGACTAATACTACTGGTTAAGAGAAGAGTATGTCAGGTTTAACAGGAATCTGATTCCTGCCCAAAGCCTAGTGATGACTAAAGGTTCTTTCACTTGGCTAATCCTGATCTCATCCAGGACTGTCTTAACTCCCACTGTTTCCATAGAACACGAGTCCTTTCTAAAAGAGCTATTCTTTCACAGGTACAGCGGGATAGCCAATGAAACGACATTGCTGATCAGGTTCAGGCTAGTCATGAGGCTCTGACGAATGCTACATGACCCTGGACTTTCTATGTACAAGTGGGACGATCCCAGCTTTACATTTCAGACAGTGTCTGCATAACCTACTTAGTCTAAGATGTGGTCGGAATATGGTTTCTATGGTCTGACTGGTTGAATATTCAATTCATCGAAAAACCAATTGGAAATATATCTTGTACATCGAGGATCGAACTATTTCGACCAATGCTCCATCATCTTCCCTAAGATACATTATAACCATTAATGTTCTTGGAAGAGGATAAACTTTGAAACATTTTCTCAGTCTATGTTGTCACTCAGGTTCTGTTGATCTTATACTTCCTTTGAAATCCTTGAACACTTCAAGGTTTCAATCAATCGCTTATTCTGATAAGCGAAGCCATATTTGTCATACTAATTGGCAAATATCATGAAGTATAACTAATTGTGTTGTGTTCGAAGATTCGAGAAATACACAGAAACTTATGTGTATGTTGCTCAAAATCTTAATATCTTTTACATCTCTATGTAAATTTATGACTTTGTTAATTTGTTCAAGATATGCAATCATCACCCGACTCTAAGTCAACTGATTCCAAAATCCTATCCTCTGGATCTTTGGGTGATTCATTTCTTGCCACATGTGCTTTATAAAGAACTTAATCATCATGTGACTCTAAGTCAAATGATTCCAAAGCCCTGTCCAACTGGATCTTTAGGTGATTCATTTCTTGCCACACATGGTTTTATTAAGAACTCAATTCATCATGTGACTCTAAGTCAAATGATTCCAAAGTCCTATCCAACTCGACCTTTGGTTGAATTGATTTTATAAAATATCTTTTAACAATCATAGAAAACACAATTCATGAATCCAAACACTTTGGATGCATCATCATTCAAGTCATTACCATTCATGCAATTAACACACTCATACAACATTTCAAAGATAAACATGTATTAAAAGAAAAATTAACATTTTATAAAACCGAAATATCCTCGAACAGGTAATGTCGCACGCATCTAATAAGCTAATAACAAGGTCATAGTATCTAACTAAACTCAGAAACTGTATGAGCTTCAGATCCAATCCGAATGTGCTCCTTTGCAACAAAATCCCGCATCCTACCTAGTCCATGCATACAGAGCAAATGTGATAAACACATCCTGTATCAAGGAATTAAGGATCAGGAGTTCTGAGTTTTAAGATATTCCTGAGTTGCCAAACCGTTCAGCTTTGGAGCATTTTTCCAATCTTTCTGTGACTGTGTCCCACCTTGTGGATTCCCAGTTTGATACATCAAACAATCGGTCCAGACGATCTGGATCATTTCTTGATGTGCCTTAATACTGGACTCAATCATGAAGCAGCTGAATCAATGGAACTATGCTTCTCCATGAACGACTCATACAAAGTCGACATTGAATGCATTTCCATGATTGTCTTAATCTGGTTACCCTTTCTATTCATCTGGATGAACAGATCAGTGAGTCGAGCTAATGCTTAACTCCTGATCAGAAGGGGTGACCTAATTTTATACAGTTTGCCCATGTATCCCTCAATCATGAGAACATGCAAACTGGTGTTACTTCCTTCTAGCTTGCAACTTCAAGCTCTTTGAATATCCTAGTTCGTTCCTTTTTCAACCAGTTCTCGGAACCTTTCCTCAACCAGCTGTGCTAACTTATCTGACCCCAGGAATTCAAATCCCTGCGGAACTCGGGGTCAATGATAAATAGCATGAGGCAACAAACTTCCTTTGACTTGATAGTCAAGGGGTCATGCTCATCACAAGCTACTGTGCGATGCCATGCTTTGGTAGAACAAGGAGCGGACACTCAGTCAGATATGGTTTGCCAGCAAAACTAAGAATCATTCTCTAATTGCAAAGCCATATCACATAGCTAAGGCCAGTCAGCCTTACCATATTGAACAGGTGCTTTCTGAGACTCTGAAAAATAGGTGAAGGAGGAGAAGGAGGAGAATTGATACTATCTTTAGACATCTATAAAATTTGTATTAGTTTAATTTTAATCCTTTTTAAACAATTACCCAATATATTATTTAATGAGGTTAGGATCCAAAATACCCCAACTATGGTGTGAAGAGGGATGCCGTAATCACAACATAATGGTCATTAAGGTAGATAAACATTTATCAATTTCAGTCTTATGAAATTCCTAGATCTGTTGAGATTCATTGATCTGTTCAATGGCATGTTTAATCTCGGATATGCTCCACTGTTTGTGACTGGGATGCCGAGGATCACAAACTGGATGTGAATAACCATGCAAATATGCTCGGTAACCTCAATGTCATTTATCATCTCTAATTGATGTGCCGGTTAACCACACACGCTCCATCAACAACGATAAATCATGAGAAACCCGTTACCACTCTTTATAAGCCCCTATTAGTGTGCCGGTTAACCACACACGCTCCACTAATGTCTCATAAAGTGTAATGTGCAATTTCATGGGTTAGCATCTTTTCACATTTTTCCTAAAGTAACTAGATTTGGGATTTTATAAAGTTGTTCTAGTACTTTCATTAATAACATTATACTTTTAATGAGATTAAGTTGTCCTATCAAACCCGTTCGGCTAACGACCCTCCACTGATCAAGAGAGCGGTGGGTAAGAGTGGACACCTATTCAACCGCCATTTTATAGGCAGTTTCCTTATACCCTCCTTATAGACCAGCTTCGTGAATAAGGCCTACTATTGATTTGACTGACCAATTATCTTATACATATAATATTAACTTTTAATTATAATATATATAAGATGTATTTTAAACCTTTTAAAATATTCCTGGTTTATCTTTTAATTTATTGGAAATTTAAACTATTAAATTTAAAATTAAATTAAACCTTTAAAAGATTTAATTCATCTTTTAATGAAACTATTAATTAAATTAATTAAATCCAAATATTTTAGACTTTTAAAATATTCCTAGTTTTATCTTTTAATTTTTTCGAAATTTAAAACTATTAAATTTAAAATTAAGTTAAACCATTAATTATCTTTTAATTAAACAATTAATTAAATTAATTAAAACTAGATAGGTATCGCAAATTAATCAAATTAATTTAAACCTATCTTAAACCCCCTAATTTTTGAAATTAACAAATAATGGGTTTAAGGTTATCCATTTAAATAATTAAAGTTACCAAAAATAGAAAGTCTTCTAAAACCCTAATGAGAAAATCGAAAATCATAGAGGGGAGGGGCTAGGGTTTCCAAAACCCTAACCCTAAAATCGATATGGCCAATTAGGGTTTATAAGCATTAAACCCTAATTTTTAGGAAGACAATTATAGCAATTCAACAAAAAACAACCAAAATGCTCTGATACCACTGAAAGGTTTTATGTAAATCTATGAACTAAAACCCTAAGTTCACATGCAACCTATGAGGATCTATGTTTTCTACTATTGAACATATAAATATTTCCTAAAAGGCCACAAGAAAAATTACTAAAGAATAAAATCAGAAAACTAACCTTTTAGTTGTTTCTTGCAAGCTAAGCAATGCAAGTGCCTTGCCTCAAATGAAGTCACACCCAAAACTATGGTTTTCGAAAGTTCCAGAGAGAGGGAAGAGTGGAAAAAGTCGTGGCTTTTATGGTGCCTAGGGGTCTCTATTTATAGTTTCCAAGTGGCCACCAGATAAACCTTTAGAGATAAACATTTTTGAATTCAAATAAGATAAACTTTTATCTATCAATTCAAATCTATTTATCCTAACATATAATAATCGAAATTATGGATAATCCCTCCATAATTTCTTTACCCACTTAAACTACCATAATTGTCACTTACTCAACTATTGAATAATTACAATTCAGCCCCTGTACCTTTAATTAATCAAATTAATCACCAAATTAATTCCAATTAAATCCAGATTAATTTCTAATTAATTAGTATAGTTTCTAATTAATATATTATCTCCATAATATATTATTAAACTATTTATTTTATTTCTATTGATTTATTAATCATATAATAAATCAATCTTTCTCTCTCCTGGATTTTCTGCTAAACCTCTAGCCATGAGGGCAACTCAAATGGACTTTGCTACTATCAATTAGGTAAATACAAATTATTAGTCATGGCTTAGACACCTAATCCAACAACAACCACCCATACTTTCAAAAAAATTCGTAAAAAGCACTCATATTTTCAAAAAGATACATTGCGACCACTATAACAAATAAAAGTCAAGATTTTACGTCGCCAACTCGGAACACTTATTACCCTCGTTGCATTCAAAATTTAGTTGATTCACTTGGATACCATATGCATTCACAACGTGGTCGAAAAGCTGCACTTACGAATACCAAAATCACATGTAGACAACTTTATTTAACATTTTCACTGCAATGAAGTTCCAATATTTGCTTCAAATGTCGATATGAAACTTTTCACATAATATTTCGATGGAAATAATCCTTAAAAATTATAAAATAAAATGAACAGTGGTCAATATGGAATTTTTTTAAAGTATGGGTGGTTTTTGTGGAACGGAAAAAAATATAGTGGTTAAACCGGAATTTTGGACAAACTATAGTGGTTTTTATGTTATTAACCCTTTTCAAAACGGCCAAAACCACATTATGTTGAGACCTTTATCCCTTCTAATGTTTTTGATATGGGTGCTTCACAAAAAAAATTCTACAATATGAAGTTAGGAGGAGCATTGAGAATTAGAGAGGCCTCAACACTTTATAGAAATCAATAGATACATGATGAACGAGTAACTAGCTGTCATAGAGCATGCCTTAGACTACTAGAATATCACGCACACAACACCTACTATAAAGACCACATATCTTTTCACTTCCATGGTACTATATTTATGCCACACATCAAGGGAACCGGTTGTGACATGATTCATTGGATATAGATCAAAACGATAGTAGCTATATGACCTGAATTCGATCTTTTATCTATCGGGTGAGCCCGTAGATTATCCTCTTTAGGTTGAAGATAATGACTACCGCTCACAACATGATCTTATCCGACATGGAAGCTTCAAGCACATTACCGACATCTTTCGATATTATTTCTCATATCAGCACACATCAACCTTGGTGATTATTAAGCGATCCTCTCTTTCTTTTTTTAGTATCTTAATTGTTCTTATTTTATTTTGGATTATCATGTCTTTTATTTTGTTATTTGGTTGTGGTTTTATATGGTTGGATTAGACTTGACAAAAATGTCATGAATAAGTTTCCTTTTATAACCGAATGTGACCCGGGAAAACAAAAGGTGATAGGGAATTCTAAAAATAGATTTGAAAAAAAATGGATTCTTTTCAATATCAAAGTAAATTGAATAATTGTTTTTCATTTTTGAAAGTTTTATGACTAAGAAATTTTTGACACAAAGGCATACATTTCCTTTATTTTATCTCTAACTTGACCATATAATATTTTGAGGAAAATTCTAGAAGTGTGTGATTTTATTGAGTCTTTCTAGTGACAAAAACGATCGAGCGTTTTTTGCTTACGTTTAAAATACTTTAATTCATTTAAATATCATGTGATAACCTGAAAATGACCATACTTTGATGGAATTCTAAATTGCATATGCTTGAACGAGATAAAGAAGAAACTTGAACTTGTACATATCGATCATTAAACAAACAAATGGAAGCTAGGATATATTTGGGTGTTAAAGAGGCGTTTCACGGGGCATCTTAGATTCATTGGTCAAATATTGGTCAAGTCTCACAAGTCACAATCAAAGGTCTGAATTTGGAGATTGAATAAAGGGAATCACTAAATAAACACCCCATTTTTACTTACTACACACATCTATTCAAAGTCAAAGCCTTTTTATTGGTTGAAACTGCATTGTTTTCCGGAAAAAATAAATATGATTGGTTAAAAATACTTTGACTTTTGTATAAGATATATATAGGGTGTTAAAAATACTTGAATAAAACACAAGGTACCAAGCGAGTTGGCCATTTCCTCAATGGTTTGAGGGTTTCTAACATGTCTTAAGCATCTCTAAAGAAAACTTCAAACATTTTACTTTATGAATTATGTAATATTTATGTGAATGACGATAGTACCCATAAGTTGTCATTTAGAATTTTGATGTAAGTTTTGGGGATTTCTACAACGTTGAAATATCATCTATTATCATACTATCTTTTATTTCCCAATATTGAAATTACGGGGTGTCATAGGTAGGAGTGTGCAAGTGAAAATTTCAATCGAACCAAAAATTGATAAAAATGAGAAAGTTATAACTGAAAAGGTGAATCGTTTAAAAATCCAACAATTTGGTTTCTGTTTTAGGATTTTTTTTTTAACAACAAGCAAATAAAACATATAAAAGCTAGCAAGAGGCTAACACAAAGATACAAAACATAATAGAAATAAAACAAAACCTTACAATGCTCATATAAAGTCTAAGATACATAACATAACAGCTATAACATCCACCACCACAAAGATCTATCCAGAATGAATATAGCGTCAGATAGGAACATATCCTATGTGTCTTCAGTAAAGTAGACAAATCATAGACAACTCATGACAAACCGAGAAGGAAATGCGATGAACACGAGGCATCACTGATGAATCGAAGTAGGAACCGCAACATCTACCCCAGATAGCTAACTTGGTGCGCTAAGCAGATACCAAGCCCATAATGGTAGCAGTACCTCCAAAACTCAGGTGTCTTCGTAGAAGACTTAAAACTCGTAGGCGTTGAAATCCAGAACCGGAGGTCTATCATGCCACATGGGATCCAACCACCAAACGCATCACGCCATAACATAAGGTAAAACTCCACTTGAATTTGAGAGGGGATAGTTAGTCATGGACCCACACACCAGTAGGAATAGGAGGAGGACCAGCTTGCCAAAATACAACACCCCATACTTAAATCTAGATTATGTTTGGAATTTTTGCATATAAAACTATGAATAAGGAAACCAAACTATATCAAAATACTAAAAAATGTCATTTTGTGCATAATTATAATCGATTAAGTATGTTAAATTTAAACATGATAAACACGCATTTGCGATTTTGATTACAAATTGAAAGAATAAGCTCACATTTTCATCGTATTATAATATTTATTTTTAGTAGATGACCATTTATTTATTGAAATTTGGTAGTATAGTTAATGAATAATCTCAAAAAATTAAGGATTAAGTTCTTATATACCCTAATAAAGAGATAAATATCATATTTGTCATATCTATAATTTAAATATCGTATTTGCCCTAAATAAATATCCAATAAATCATATTTTCCCTAAACTTTTTTTAACATTTTTAATCATTATTTTTTATCAAATGACTATTATACCCTTTGTGAAAATCTAGTATAATATGTACCAAATAAGTTCTTAATTAGCACATATAGATGAAAGAATGTTAGTATTTTTGGATTCACCCATAGTTTATATGTAAGTAAAATACATAGTTTTAATATACTTTATAGATTAATTACAACTAAGAGAAATTTGTCAAAAATTTATATATTTTGGCTCTATTAGGAAAATTCATTCCTGATTTTTATTTTGTGATTTAATCCTTTAAACCTGCAAAAGTGTGTGAAAAAGACCCTTTCACCTGAAATGGCAGGTTAGAGGTTAATTCACAAGTAAAATGATTTTCAGGGGCTTTTTCATAAATAAAATGACTTTTTTATCGTTTTTGTAAGTGGCATAACTTTTACATACGACGTCCAAATTCTACAAATTTTATATTCCTAGAAAGATGGTAAGTAGTACTACAACTTTGTTTTACAGACGTTTGTCTGAATATGTTCAGATCTTTCATTAGAATCCCTTAAACATGAACACAAACTCATTTATGTCACTTTTTAGTCATTTTCAAACATTCATCTCTTATTCATTATAACTCAAGTTAACCTGAATTTTTTTTCTATGTTTTTATTATTTCAAATAATGCAATTTTCATACTGATGACGTTTCTTCATTACTCATAGATTTTGAAATATATATAGGTGTAAACATTGTATCCTCAGTAATTCGATTTCTATATATGGTATATAGAAATTTCGAAATTAATATAATACAGGATAAATAGGAGTTTGAATTGTAATATAAAAGGTTTATCTTATTTGAATTCAAAAGGGTTTATCCTTAAGGCTTATCAACTGGTCATCTGGAAACTATAAATAGGGGTCTCTGGGCACTTATTATTTTCGCCAATTTCAACCTACATTCTCTCTGGAATTTTCGATCCACAATCCTCCTAGCTTGGGTGTGACTTTCATTTGAAGCAGGATATTTTTGCTGCTCAGCTTCCAAGAAATTAAGGTTGGTTTTTCTGTTTTGATCTTTAGATTTTTTATTGGCCTTTAGGTTAATTGTTATATGTTCAATAGTAGAAAACATAGCTCCTCATAGGTTGCATGTGAACTTAGGTTATTTAGTTCATGGTTTGCAGAAAACCTTTCAGTGGTATCAGAGCCTGTTCTTGTTTTCTTGTTGAATAGTTATAACTGTTTTATGGTTTAAAGCTTATAAACCCTAATTTTATTTGGATCGACTTCTTGGATTAGGGTTTTGGAAACCCTAATCCCCCCCCTTAGAAATTTTCGAAATTCCCATTAGGGTTTTAGGAGGTTTTCTATTTTTGGTAACTTTAATTGTTTAATTAAATGGATAACCTTAAACCCATTTGTTTGAATTCGAAGTTTAAGGGTTTAAGATAGGTTTAAAATTAATTTGATTAATTTGATAATACCTATCTACATTTGAATTAATTTAATTAATTGTTAATTAAAAGATAATTCAAAGGATTTAATTAATTTTTAAAAAATTGTGAAAATTAAGGATAAATCCGAGAAAAATATATTAAATGTTTAAAATATTTAGATTTAATTAATTTAATTAATTATTGATTAAAATATAATTAAAAGGATTTAATTAATTTTTAAATTTGCGAAAAAATTAAAGATAAATCCAGAAAAATATTTTAAATGTTTAAAATATTACGATTTAATTATTTTAATTAATTGTTAATTAAAGGATTATTAAATCGAATTTTAAAGGTTTAATTTAATTTTAATTTAATAGTTAAATTGGAAAAAATTAAAAGATAAACCTTGAACATTTTAAAGGGTTTTAAAATATATATTATATATGTTATTAAAAGTTAATACTATATGTATAAGATAAAATTGGTCAGTCAATTCAATAGTAGGCCTCATTCACTAAGCTGATCTATAAAGTGGGTATAAGGAGGCTGCCTATAAAATGGCGGTCTAATGGGTGAACACTCTCGCCCACCGCTCGCCTGATCAGTGGAGGATCGTTAGCCGAACAGTTTTGAAAGGACCGCTTAATCATTAAAAGTATAATGATCAAAGTACTAGAACCATTTACAAAAATCTCAATCTAGTTACTTTAGGAAAAATGTGAATTTGATGCTAACCCATGAAATTGCACATTGCACTTTATGAAACGTTGGTGGAGCGTGTGTGGTTTACCGGCACACCAATGAGGGTTCATAAAGAGTGCCAATGGGTGTCTCGGGAGTTATCATTGTTGATGGAGCGAGTGTGGTTTACCGGCACATCAATTTGAGATGATAATGGACCCCGAGAGTACCGAGCTAATTTTCATGGTTATTCACACCCGGTTTGTGATCCTCGGCATCCCAGTCACAAACGGTGGGGCATATCCGAGATTAAACATGCTATTGAACAGTTCAATAAATCTCAAAAGAAACTAGGAATTCCATTTATAATAAGATTATATTTTCCGCGGTAGAATTGGCTGAATCGTCATTCGCCTACCTTTATAAAATTTGCAAATAGATTACGACATCCCTCTTCTAGTTTGTAAATTGTTATAGTTGGATCCTAGCCTTATTTTATATTGGGTTATTATAAGGACCGACAAGTATCTAATTAAACTTACCTTCTTTTATAGATGTCTTATGCTGATCAATCCGCTCCCCACTCAAACTCCAGTGTGTCAAACCCCGATCCTTGGCGGAATCGATCAAGGCGTGATATATTGTTCAAAGTCTCATGACAACTATGTTATAATATGATTAGATTCAATTAAGTACTAAGTATGCAAACAAGATCCACAACATGCAAATACAAATCAAAATACAATAACATTTATTACATCAAATTTAAATAGTCTTGTGGGTTTCTAAGGTAAACCCTACTTTTCATCAACTTCATTCTTCAAATCTGCATCATGGGTAAAAACAGGTCAACTACGAGAGTTGGTGAGTAATCTAGTTTTATTAAAGAAAATTGTGAGTTTGAATAATTTGGAATTTGTTTTCTTTTGAAGTTGGCAAACAAGTGTTATTGAGATAACAGTTTATAAATCAAAAATTGTTTAACAAATGATAACAACAACAATAAGTCCTCACCCTATAATATTTTATGTGAATTATTGCCCTATTATATTGCAATAATTATAGTAATTCAATAAAAAAAGTTATTTTCTGAAAATTTCCAGAACTTCTTATTTTATTGATGGGATTCTGAGAAAAATCAGGTATATATATAAAATGAGTTTTAGATATTTTGGTGAATTTAATTTGTTTCATTAATGAATTTGAAACTTTTAACAACATACATTGATGAATGCTTCAAGAGGGATGGAGATTTGAGTATGAGGGATTGTTCTTGGCTGGAAAATTGATATTTCATGGAAGAATTTTGAGATTGAGAGTGAGAGAAAGAATAGAGAGAGTTTGAGTGGTGATGAGAATAATGTGTTGGGAGAAAAATGAAAGGAAAGATGATGGGAGGTGTGAGTGGGAGACCATGGGAATAACTTTTGGCCTTTGGTGGTCTTCATAATTTCCCACTAGCACAAGCATCTCTATGTAATACACTAATTAATATAAGAATTTTATAAAATTTAATGTAGAGTTTATAAAAATAGAGTTTTATAAAAAAAAAATAGGTTATTATTTGATTATAACAATCTACTTTGATTTGAAGTTTAATTATAGCATTCAAGTTTGATTCTTTTAATTTAATTAGAGCATCATACTTTGATTTTATTTTAATATGGTATCATAATTTAATTTGATTATAGTTATAACGTTATACTATGCTATATTGCTATTAACGTCAATTTATATCGTATTGTATGGGTTTTGATCCTATTAGCGTCAAGTAATCTTGAGTAGGGTTTATTAAATTTCCAATTGGGTTGGGTTGACCCGAATCCATTTTAGGCGGATGTCACAGTCTCCCCTACTTTAGTAAATTTCGTCCCGAAATTTAAGAAGAAAGTACCTTAAGAGAAAAGCTGCGGGTATTTGGTACGCATTTGATCCTCACGCTCCCATGTATACTCGGGTCCACGTGCTGACTGCCACTTGACCTTGACCAGGGGAATGCGACTTCTTTTGAGTTGCTTTTCCTTTCGGTCTGCAATTTCCAAGGGTTTCTCGATAAATTGCATTGTCTCGTCGATTTGGATATCCTCGAGAGGAACATGAAGGTTCTCGTCTGCTAAACACTTCTTGAGGTTGGCTATATGAAATATTGGGTGAACTTTATTAAGTTCTGTTGGTAGATCCAACTCGTAGGCTACTGGTCCGATCCTTTTCAGGATCTTAAACGGCCCTACGTAGCGGGGTGCCAATTTACCCTTGCGTCCAAATCGAACCACACCTTTCCATGGGGACACTTTTAACATGACCATGTCACCCACGGTAAATTCAAGCGGTTTGCATCGCTTGTCGGCGTAACTCTTTTGTCGGCTACGAGCTGTGAGAAGGTTATTGCGAATCTGAGTGATTTTGTCGGTTGTTTCCTGGATAAGCTCAGGACCAACGATTTGAGAATCCACTGTTGCACGAATTACGTAGGACTCGCCAATTTCATGCCAGCAAATAGGAGATCGGCATTTACGGCCATACAATGCCTCAAATGGTGGCATCCCGATGCTAGAATGATAACTGTTATTATAGGAGAATTCCACCAACGGTAAATGAGAGTCCCAGTTTCCTCCGAAATCTAAGACACACGCCCTCAACATATCTTCGAGTGTTTGAATTGTCCTCTCAGATTGACCATCGGTCTGAGGATGATAGGCGGTACTGAGATCGAGGCGGGTTCCCATGGCTTCTTGAAGTGATTGCCAGAACTGAGAGAGAAATCTCCCATCACGATCTGAAATGATGCTGAGAGGGATGCCATGTCGACTAACTATCTCGTCGATGTAAATCCGAGCAAGTTGTTCGACCTTGAAATGTTCACGGATGGGAAGGAAGTGAGCAGATTTAGTCAAATGGTCAACGATTACCAAAATGTTGTCATGTCCCTTTGTGGTACGGGGAAGTTTGGTTACGAAATACATGGTGATCGCTTCCTATTTCCACTCGGGGATTACCGGTTGGACCAATAGTCCAGAGGGTCGTTGATGTTCTGCTTTGACCCTGGAACATGTAAGACACTTGGCTACGAATAAAGCAATATCCTTTTTCATTCCCGACCACCAATAATTGGTTCTCAAGCCATGATACATCTTGTCAGCGCCCGGATGAATGGAATATCGAGTTTTATGGATTTCTTCCATCAGGAATGTACGAAGATTGTCGCGATCTGGGATCCAGATGCGATCTTGATAATAGAAAATACCATCAGATTTAGATTCCAACTCCCCATCAATTCCCGTGGGCATGTCATTTTCGGTAATTGCCGAGTGTTGGGCTCCTCGAATTCGGTCGCTGAGATTGGACAAGATAGGAGAACATATTAAATGAAATGCTTTGGCATGTTCTTTTTGGCTTAACGCGTCGGCTACGACGTTCGCCTTGCCCGGATGATAGCGTATTTCACACTCGTAATCATTTAGGAGTTCGACCCATCGTGTTTGCCTCATATTGAGTTCCTTTTGATTAAGAATATGTTGCAAGCTCTTATGGTCGGTGAAAATTACGCATTTAGTGCCGTAAAGGTAATGCCTCCAAATTTTAAGAGCGAAAACCACGGCACCGAGCTCCAAATCATGAGTCGTATAATTCCTTTCGTGGATTTTGAGTTGTCGTGATGTGTAAGCTATAACCTTTCCCCTTTGCATCAAAACACAACCTAGACCGAGATTGGAGGCATCGCAATATACCACGAAATCTTCGGATCCTTCAGGGAGTGTAAGAATCGGAGCGTCACACAACCTTTGTTTAAGGGTTTGGAAAGCGTCTTCCTGCTTGGGTCCCCAATCAAATGGCGTACCCTTGAAAGTGAGAGAAGTAAGCGGTAAAGCGATCTTTGAGAAATTTGAAATGAAACGCCGGTAATAGCCGGCTAAACCGAGGAAGGACCGAATTTCCTTGGGGGTACGTGGGGCTTTCCAATTCTTGACTGCTTCAACTTTTGCGGGGTCGACTAAAATACCCTTGTCACTTACAATATGACCGAGGAATTGTACCTCATTTAACCAAAACTCGCATTTTGAAAATTTGGCATAGAGCTGATTTCCTTGCAATGTTTGGAGAGTTAGACGAAGGTGTCTTTCATGGTCTGCCTTTGTCTTGGAGTAAATGAGGATATCATCAATAAAGATGATAACAAAACGGTCGAGATAAGGTTTAAATACTCGATTCATCAAGTCCATGAATGCGGCAAGGGCATTCGTTAGGCCAAAAGGCATAACGGTGAACTCGTAATGACCATAGCGGGTTCGGAAAGCGGTTTTGGGAATGTCTTCTTCCCGTACTCGAAGTTGGTGATAACCCGAGCGGAGGTCGATTTTTGAGAAGCATGAAGCTCCTTGAAGCTGATCAAAAAGGTCGTCGATCCGAGGTAACGGATATCGGTTCTTGATGGTCAATTTATTTAACTCCCGATAATCGATACACATACGAAACGAACCATCTTTCTTTTTGATGAAGAGAACCGGGGCTCCCCAGGGTGAAGTACTAGGGCGGATAAATCCCTTATCAGTTAATTCTTGGAGCTGACTTGCCAATTCTTGCATCTCGGTTGGAGCCAACCGATATGGAGACTTGGCTATGGGAGCAGCTTCAGGAACGAGATCGATGCGGAACTCTAGCTCACGTACTGGAGGGAGTCCAGATACGTCATCGGGAAAGATGTCGGGAAAGTCTCGTACAATCGGAATATCTTCGATCTTCTTTTCTGTGACCTTTGTTTCCACCACATGGGCTAAGAAAGCCATATATTCTTTACGTAGATATGATCGAGCTTGAGTACATGACATAAGACTAAGCTTTTTCGAATGAGTCTCGCCATAAATACGAAGACTTTGACCGTCGGCAAGAGGAATACGAATGAACTTCTCGTAACATACTATTTCAGCATGGTTTTGGGATAGCCAATCCATTCCCACGATGATGTCGAAACTACCAAGTTCCATAGGAACTAAATTGACGGAAAATTTATGACCGCTAAAATCGAAAGTGCAATCTTGGATGACTGCATTGAGTGAAACGTATTTTCCATTGGCGACTTCTACGGTAAAGTACTCATCAAGAATCGTGCGAGGTGTGTGAAGTATGGGCTCAAATTCCAAAGACACAAAACTTTTATCGGCACCTGAATCTAAAAGTACTGAAGCGTAGCAGTCATTTATGAGAAACGTACCATTTACGACCTTATTATTGGTTTGTGCTTGGGTTGCGGTAATGACAAAGGCTCGGCCTTTGGGAGCTGGAACCTGCATTGTTGGATTTGCCTGGGCTTGAGTGTTGATGATATTGACTAGCCTAGGACACGCGTTTCTGAAATGGGTGGGGTCACCACAATTGAAGCATGTTCCAGTTGGATACCGGGTTTGTGTTTGCTGATTTGAGGGTAGAGCGAATGGTCGTTGAGTTTTTGGTGCACGACATGTGTCCGCCAAGTGGCCATAGCGACCACAAGTCGTACAAAGGCGACACGGGCTGGTGGTCATATGGTGATAGTTACAGTGGTTACAGAGGGGGTGAGGTCCAGTATACGGCTTTTTGTTTGGTTGGGCTTATGGGGTGACTTGGGTGATAGGAGTGGCAGGGGTAATAACAGCATGGTTGTGGTGATGGCTTTTCCGCTTCTTTTTGTCGTGTCGGTGTGAGGACTCGGACTTGATAATTAGGGGAGTCTCAAGGGTCGGATTTTCAGTTGCCATCTTTAAACCCTTGCGTGGGAGGACACCATCGTTCACATTGTCCTTGTTGAGTTGACCTGCTATTTCAATAGTGGATTCCAGGGTAGATGGCCTGCTGCTGGTCACCGAATCACGGATCTGGCGCGGTAACCCTTTGATGTATCGGCGTATTGCAGTTTTCATAGGTTGAACCATGTGAGGTAGGAGTCTTGAGAGATCATGGAATCTATTTGTGTAGGTCGCGTTGTCGCCTGCCACTTGTTTCAGATTCCAGAATTCCTCCTCGAGAGTTTGCAATTCGCTGTCAGGGCAGAACTTCTCTATCATGCGTTCCTTTAGTGTTGACCAGGTCATTCCCAAGGCAACAGCCTCTCCTTTTGCCCGTTTTTCTAGGTTCCACCAGGTAAGAGCATGACCTTGGAGGCACCCTGTGGCGTGACGGACCATCAGGTCCTCAGGACACTCGTTATGGATGAAAGTACTCTCCATTTCTTCGATCCATGTAAGGAGTGCGGTGGCACCATCGATGCCTTTGAAGTAAGGCGGATTGCAGTTACGAAAGTGCTTAAACAAGCAACGAGGAGTGGTTGCTGGAGCTTGCGGCTGAAGATCTTGAAGTTGGGTTGCAATTGTTGGGATGACGTTTGCTACCTCCTTGGCGATAAGGGCGGCTAGCCTTCGGTTGTTGCGAGCAGCGTATGGGGGTCGTAATGCCATCTACGAGAAACACGCATATGGACTTGTGAGTTATTTGTAAATTGAGTTTGTAGACATTGTTGGGTAAAATGATTGTAAAACACTTGTTGGGCCATGGTTAGGAGTGTTGGGCACCTTTTGGGCTTTCCATGGGTACTAAATGTGAAGCATGTAGCAATTGCGTGGGCCCCCACAATACTAAGTTTTCACATGTTTTTCCCATTTCAAGGCCCATTAGGGAACTTAATAGTCCAATGAGTTGGCCATTTTGGAGTGTATCCTTTCGGATACGTTTGATAAGGTCGGGTATTTTGATGGCTCAAAAGTAATGTGAATGATGCGCTTTGGCCTATAGGTTTGGGAACTCTCGCCTTTGGTCCCCAGGTAAGCAAACTGGTCCCTCGGTTGATTGGGATGTATACGAATGCTTACCTAGTCAGGACTTTCGGGCTACCGGCACCTCCCCCTTCCAGTTACTACGCGTCCATTACTTTGATCCTACCCAACTAGAGTGGATGACTTTTAATTTCCTATTAGCTCTAAGGAATATATATATATATGTATATAAATTTTTATTTTGAAACCATTTGAGTATGTGTGTGATTTTAAGAGAAAGAAAAGAAAATTCACAAGTGTATGCACACATATAAGTGTCGGGAAAAATACGTAAGCACATAAGGGAGCAATTAGCACACAAAGGTATTCCTAGGATTTTCTAAGTGCGAATTGCATGCAGTTGTGTGTGCATTTTATAAACTAGCATACGAGAGGACCCTAGAGGCTATAGACTAGGTCAAGGCAATTAACCTAATTCCCTATAGTCAAGGGCTCTGATACCAATCTGTCACACCCCGATCCTTGGCGGAATCGATCAAGGCGTGATATATTGTTCAAAGTCTCATGACAACTATGTTATAATATGATTAGATTCAATTAAGTACTAAGTATGCAAACAAGATCCACAACATGCAAATACAAATCAAAATACAATAACATTTATTACATCAAATTTAAATAGTCTTATGGGTTTCTAAGGTAAACCCTACTTTTCATCAACTTCATTCTTCAAATCTGCATCATGGGTAAAAACAGGTCAACTACGAGAGTTGGTGAGTAATCTAGTTTTATTAAAGAAAATTGTGAGTTTGAATAATTTGGAATTTGTTTTCTTTTGAAGTTGGCAAACAAGTGTTATTGAGATAACAATTTATAAATCAAAAATTGTTTAACAAATGATAACAACAACAATAAGTCCTCACCCTATATATACATATATATGTATATATATAGGATGGAGCATCTAATCATCATACACACTCAACCACGTGCAATCAATCACCTTAGCGTCCCAAGGCGGGGTGGTCAACCCAATAGCGCTATTATTGTCCATAACGTACCTCAAGAATACGGGCATAGTCATGGAGATTAGACTAAGAATGGTAATGCACTACAAGTACATGTAGCGTAAACAAACAATAATTATACAAATAATGATTCACATATAAATGTCCCAACAATGTCTCAATGGTAGAAAAATAATAAAATGAAGTCGGAACATATTAAAACCACATGATACACCCCAAAAGTATTGAAAAATATAAAATATGGGGTAGATTACTCACTTTAGTCCAAACGGAATACGCGTGTCGTACGATAGACGGCCCGGGTCAAAATGTCGTAGAACCTAATATAATTAATAGTTTTGGTTTAGGAACTGCTAAACGGGAATGGAATATTAATAAAAATAATTAGACACATATTCTTATATTAGATGAATTAACAATAATCCATTTTGATTTGAATATTAAGGTATTTATTTGTTAAATGAATTTTAAATTGAATTAATTACTTTGCATAATTAATTTATATTTTCAATTTAGGAAAGATTTTAATAACTTCTTATTAAAATAATAACTTGCCCAATCATAAGTATTTACAGATTTTAACAATTATTTATATTGAATAATCATTAAAATGCATTTTTACATGCTTAAATACTTAGGAAAATAGTTTTAAATAGTAAACAGTATTGAAAATTTCTGAAATTATTAGTAAATAATTAATTCATAAAATAGTAATTACTGTAAAATTTTCATATTTTTCTGAACTGTTTTAGTATTTATTTAATACTTTAATGATTAAATAACAACAAAATCTAGGAAAAATAATAAATGAACCCCAACAATTATGGGAAATTAACCATAGTTTTCTAACATTATATAGAGCCTATTTTAAGGGTGTTGGACATTTTTTACTATGGGAAGTATTTTTTATATGTTTCATTATTAATTAATCAATAAAATCATAAATAATAGCAAAACGATTAAGGGAAATTCATCAAACTTTTTATTTATGATTATTATATTATATGTGACATTCTGATAAGTGTTTATAATTTTTTGACATGTGTAGGTATTTATTATCAATTTAAACCATTAAACAATCATTAAATCAGGAAAATTAAGCAAACATTCTTAAAAAATTATGTAAATTTTGTCATGGAGTCTTTATAATGTTAATAAGCTGCGAAAAATATAAAATCTAATTTTGGACCTAAATAACTATATTTTGCTATTTATTTATCTATAACAAAATAAAATACACAATAAGCATAAAACAGTAATATAAATGAATGAAACTTCATAAATCCACTTTAATCAATATATGGGTCATTGCAGAATTTTTCCAGAATTTATTGTCAGTAAAAAGTATTTTATGTGAATTATTGCCCTATTATATTGCAATAATTATAGTAATTCAATAAAAATAAGTTATTTTCTGAAAATTTCCAGAACTTCTTATTTTATTGATGGGATTCTGAGAAAAATCAGGTATATATATAAAATGAGTTTTAGATATTTTGGTGGATTTAATTTGTTTCATTAATGAATTTGAAACTTTTAACAACATACCTTGATGAATGCTTCAAGAGGGATGGAGATTTGAGTATGAGGGATTGTTCTTGGCTGGAAAACTGATATTTCTTGGAAGAATTTTGAGATTGAGAGTGAGAGAAAGAATAGAGAGGGTTTGAGTGGTGATGAGAATAATGTGTTGGGAGAAAAATGAAAGGAAAGATGATGGGAGGTGTGAGTGGGAGACCATGGGAATAACTTTTGGCTTTTGGTGGTCTTCATAATTTCCCACTAGCACAAGCATCTCTATGTAATACACTAATTAATATAAGAATTTTATAAAATTTAATGTAGAGTTTATAAAAATAGAGTTTTATAAAAAAAAATAGGTTATTATTTGATTATAACAATCTACTTTGATTTGAAGTTTAATTATAGCATTCAAGTTTGATTCTTTTAATTTAATTAGAGCATCATACTTTGATTTTATTTTAATATGGTATCATAATTTAATTTGATTATAGTTATAACGTTATACTATGCTATATTGCTATTAACGTCAATTTATATCGTATTGTATGGGTTTTGATCCTATTAGCGTCAAGTAATCTTGAGTAGGGTTTATTAAATTTCCAATTGGGTTGGGTTGACCCGAATCCATTTTAGGCGGATGTCACACAGTGTTCCCTCAATCCTCTCATTATGTTCCAAGGTTCAATTGAACGGGACAAACTACAATGACTGGATTAGAAATATCAAGATGGCTCTGATGTACGAGAACAAAGAGTATGTTCTCGAGACCGAGCTTGTCGATAATGACCCTGAAACTGCTACTCCCGAGGAAATTGCCTCGTACCAAAAACATTCTTATGATGCGACCAAAGTGGCCTGCATCATGATCGCCACAATGAACGCCGAATTTCAAAGGATATACGAAGACTACTGGCCCTTCGAGATGCACAAGGAGATTGCGGAAAAGTTCCGCAAGCAAGAGCACATCGAGAGGTGCGAGGTGGTCAAGGACTTCACGAACAGCAAACCTAAAGATGGAGAGTCCATCTGCACTCACGTGCAAAGAATGCAAGGTTACGTGGAGCGGCTTAGGAAGCTTGCGATGCCTGTAAACGAGGAGTTGGCCATTGACATTGTGCTTAACTCCTTGCCAAGTTCTTATGACCAGTTCAGGCTGGCTTACCATTTGAACAACAATCAGGCTAACCTGACTGAATTGCATCATATGCTTCGGACTGCTGAGGACGGGATGAAGGGTAAAAGTGTACCCTCGGTTAATTCTTAGCCATTGGAAGTGGCAAAGGAAAGAAACGGAAGGGCCCTCCTAAAAAAAATTGGAGGGAAAAGGTTCAGGTCGGGTCATCCAGCAATGGCTCGAGAACCAAGTCTTCCCACATTGCAAAGAGAAGGGCCATTGGAAGAGAAGCTGCCCTAAATACTTGCAGGATGTCAAGGATGGGAAAGTAAAGCCATCGACAGCAGGTATATACACTATCTCTAAAAACTCACCATCTTCTAGTTCTTAGGTCCTTGATACAGGATGTGGTTTTCGCATTTGTTCTGATCTGCAGGGCCTAAAGGAAAGCAGGGAGGTGGAGTACGGTAGACTGAAACTAATCATGGGCAATAGGAGATCGTCCCATGTTACCAAGATCGGCGTTTATAGTTTAGTGCTTAGTAGTGATGTTAGCTTAGAGTTATTTAATTGTTGCTATTCGCCAGAAATGACAAGAAACATTATTTCATTTCACGCATTGTTCAGACAAGGATTTCAATTTTCTTTTGATAATAAAATTGGTTCGATTTCTGTTTTCAAAAATGGTATTTTGATTTTTACTGCTTATCCTTGTGATGGTGTGTATGAAACTGTTGAATGTGTTGACAATTTAGGACATAGTGTAAATTATATTGATTCTACTAGTGGTATAGAAAAGGCATGTCTGTGGCATAGTCGGCTTGGGCACATCAGCAAGAAACGCATCGCCCGACTCCAAAAGGATGGAGTGTTGGAATCATTCGACCTCAGGTCGGATGATGTATGCGAATCTTGTCTGTTGGGCAAGATGACTAAATCACCTTTCAAAGGGTCTTTTGAAAGAGGTGAGGGTCTGCTGGACATCATTCACACGGATGTGTGTGGTCCATTCAGATCAACCACAAAGGATGGCACGCGGTTCTACGTAACCTTTACGGACGATTTTAGTAGATACGGTTATATCTACTTAATCAAGCATAAGTCAGACACCTTTGAAAAGTTTAAAGAGTTTAAGAACGAGGTAGAGAATCAATTAGGCAGGAAGATAAAGATGCTCAAGTCCGACAAAGGCGGAGAGTATCTAAGTAGCGAGTTCCTAGACTATCTAAAGGAATGCGGAATAGTTTCGCAGTTGACACCTCCCAGGACACCACAATTGAACGGTGTTGCGGAGAGGCGCAACCGAACCCTCTTGGACATGGTTCGTTCCATGATGAGTCGAGCTTCACTTCCCATTCACTTCTGGGGTTATGCCTTAGAGACTGCCGCCCATATCCTCAATCTTGTCCCTACTAAGAAGGTTGCTAAAACACCTCATGAAATGTGGAAGGGGAAAGTTCCCTCGTTGGCACATATCAAAGTCTGGGGTTGTGAGGCTTTCGTTAGACGAGAGACTCAAGACAAACTCGCAGAAAGAAGCGAAAGGTGTTTCTTCCTGTTGGTCCGACTGATGTATCCTTACCTCTTAGGCGCTTCGGTAGGGTTAGCATGCCACCCGAGTTTTATGGTTTCCATATAACTTCGGATGGGGACACGTTTATCGGTGATAGGACACTGATAAATTTGGATGAACCAGCTAACTACCAGGAAGCAGTGGCGGGCCCTGAGTCTGCCAAGTGGAAAGAGGCCATGGATAGCGACATCAAGTCCATGTATGACAATCAAGTTTGGAACTTGGTTGACAACGTACCGGGTCGAAAGACAGTCGGGTGCAAGTGGATCTTCAAGAAGAAGACCGACATGGACAGAAAGGTACACACTTTCAAGGCAAGACTGGTTGCGAAGGGCTTTACTCAAACCCCAGGGGTTGACTATGACGAGACCTTCTCACCAGTAACCAAGATAAAGTCTATTAGGATAATGCTGGCCATAGCTGCATTTCATGACTATGAAATTTGGTAGATGGACGTCAAACCCGCTTTCCTTAATGGAAAGTTGACTGAGGATGTTTACATGAATCAGCCAGAGGGTTTTGTCGATGCAAAGTATCCCAATAAGGTGTGTAAGCTTGAGAGATCAATCTACGGATTGAAGCAAGCTTCTCGCGGCTGGAATCTTTGTTTCCATGAGAAAGTCAAAGAGTTTGGCTTCTCTAGGAGCGAGGATGAGTCCTACGTATATGTCAAGGCTAGTGGGAGTATAGTCACCTTTCTGGTGCTGTATGTCGATGACATACTGCTCATGGGAAACGATATTCCAACCTTGCAAGATGTCAAGGCTTGGCTTGGGAAATGTTTCGCCATGAAGGACCTAGGAGAGGCTACCTATATTCTCGGGATAAGAATATTGAGATATAGGAAGAAGAGACTAATTGGACTTAGTCAGGGTACATACTTGGAAAAGGTACTAAAGAGGTTTAGTATGGAAAATTCCAAGAAGGGAGAGCTGCCTATCCAAAGTAATGAAAAATTGAGTAAGACTCAAAGTCCGAGTACAGACGAGGAAATAGCTGAGATGAGTCGGGTACCTTATGCTTCGGCTGTAGGATCGATCATGTACGCTATGACGTGTACTCGCCCTGACGTGGCTTTTGCTTTGAGCATGGTTAGTCGGTACCAGGGTAACCCTGGAAGGGCGCATTGGATAGCTGTGAAAAATATACTCAAGTATCTGCGAAGGACAAAGAACATGGTGTTAGTCCTCGGTGGCAGTAATACCTTGAGAGTTGAAGGATATACAGATGCCAGTTTTAAGACGGATAGAGACAGTGGTCGGTCTCAGTCGAGCTGGGTATTACTCTTGAACGGTGGAGCAGTTACTTGGAAAAGTTCCAAGCAAGAAACAGTGGCTGATTCTACGTGCGAATCAGAGTACATAGCAGTAAGTGAAGCATCAAAGGAAGCGGCTTGGCTGAAGAACTTTATCGGTGACCTTGGAGTAGTCTCGAGTATTCAGAAGCCCTTGGAACTGTTCTACGATAACGAAGGTACGGTCGCCTTGACAAAGGAACCGCGAGAACATGGAAAGTCCAGACATATCGACAGAAAGTACCACTACATCAGACATAGGGTAGAAGAAGGTCACCTCCTTGTAAAGAGGGTATCATCGGAAGATAATCCTGCAGATCCCTTGACGAAGGCTCTGAGTAGGATTAAGCATAATCAGCATGCTAGAAGCATTGGATTAAGAGATGATATAAGTTTTTGTAATTAGATAGGTTATTAGAAACTTGTAACAATGCATTGTATTTGAATTTTGTGATTTAATAATGGAGATTTATTAATGGTTTACTACATTTGTCAATACTTTATCATTGTGTTTCATTTCGCATGTTTTACTTCCTGAGTAATTGGATTATTCAAACATCCACAGTCGCTCATGCTTTTAGGGAGTAAGTATGAAGTAAGACTGTCATGAATTAGTTGTAGATTGTCTAAGGAGTTAGACATTGCAATAAGATTGCTGCAACATTCATGAGTACTTGGAAATGGAGATTTGAGTATTGGATAAACCCGCGCTCAATGGATTGCTTCATGGATTACATCACGAGCAATATTGAGACGATAATATCTTTTGATCTTTAAGCTAAGACATATGAGTTATGATTTGCTAGGCGGTTGTTCATTGATAATACGAAAACGCATTGGTAACTCGGTGGTATAAAACGTGTTGTTGTGAGTGATTTGTCTGGTAAAAGACATAAGTATATGAGTCAAAGTTTATTCGTCCCTTGACCCTAACGGGGATCAGATATCTGTAGGCCTCTCGATGAATTTGAAGTTGATTAAAATGGTTGGCCAACCGGGACTAAATTGGTAGTCTAAGAGTCATATGCAAATTGGAAATCGAGGAACAGTGAATCAGACCAGGATTGATTTTTAATCCATGTCTTGAGTCTGAAAATATCTTGTTGGATGGAGGATCATCTGATCACTTATCTTTGGACAGAAGTGACTAGGTCAGAGTTTCGCAGTAGTTTCTAGGAAGCTTAAGGTGCTGGTTAATTAGAGGCCAAAATTGGTAATTATAGTCATAGACTTATCCAAGTGGGAGACTGTTGGATTAGGTGTCTAAGCCATGACTAATAATTAGTATTTACCTAATTAATAGTAGCACAGCCCATTTGGGTTGCCCTCATAGCTGGAGGTTTGGTAGAAAATTCGGTAGAGAGAAAGGTTGATTTATTATGGGATTAATAAATCAACAGGAATTAAATATATGGTTTATTAATATATTAAATTCATAATATATTAATTAGAAACTATATTAATTAATTAGAAATTAATCAAGAATTAATTGGATTTAATTTGGGGATTAATTTAATTAATTAAAGGTGCAGGGACTAAAACTGTAATTATTCAATAGTTGAGTAAGTGACAGTGGGAGTGACCAGTGGATTTCGATTTCTATATATGGTATATAGAAATTTTGAAATTAATATAATACAGGATAAATAGGAGTTTGAATTGTAAGATAAAAGGTTTATCTTATTTGAATTCAAAAGGGTTTATCCTTAAGGCTTATCAACTGGTCATCTGGAAAATATAAATAGGGGTCCCTGGGCACTCATTATTTTCGCCAATTTCAACCTACATTCTCTCTAGAATTTTCGATCCACAATCCTCCTAGCTTGGGTGTTACTTTAATTTGAGGCAAGATATTTTTGCTGCTCAGCTTCCAAGAAATTAAGGTTGGTTTTTCTGTTTTGATCTTTAGATTTTTTATTGGCCTTTAGGTTAATTGTTATATGTTCAATAGTAGAAAACATAGATCCTCATAGGTTGCATGTGAACTTAGGTTATTTAGTTCATGGTTTGCAGAAAACCTTTCAGATTTCTATTTCTGTCGATCCCAGGCGGCACAAACACGAAGGACGCTAAATCCAGGGAGAATCAATTGGGGAGGATGCGTGAGAGTGGAGAGGAAGGAAGGAAGCGGTGGAGAGCAAGGAAGCTAAATCGCAAAAGCGGTAGAAGTTTGTAGAAGACGCAATACCGACCTGGATACACGATCCAAATCCAAGAGGCAACCCGCGTGTAACAATGTGGAAAAAAACGAACACAACAACATGGAAAATCACGGGAATTGATTAATAGGATAATTATTTAGGGGCAGCAGGTGGGGTATAATATATATACACATAAATTAGATGTATTTCTTGAGACACATATACATGTGCATAGTACCCGATTGTTGTTGCCCAACAAAGAACACAAATTGTAGGTGTCGTGCACCCTTGCAGCTCCAAATTAACTAGGGATATTTCCTGCAGAGATTGTAAAATCATGGGACAGCAATGGTATGTAAGCTACTTTATGACAATTATTATAAATGAAAACTTGCATGTGGAATATATCTAAAAAAAGGGATGAAGTTTGGGTATTTTGGTCTTTGGCGGCTTTAAACGGACATTCCAAGTGTGGGTACGACATCAAGAATAATCTAGTCCATAAATTATGTTATGGTTTCTAACAAGGGAAGAGAAAAGGGCATTATGGTACAATCAATATAGATTGTTAAAATACATTCATTTTGCTCGAATATCTTCATGTAGGTTGCAATCTTTAAAGAAATTAAATCCTCAAAGCATTTGCTAGAGATATGGCTTCACTTTAGATTAGCTAATTACTATCCATTACAAACTTTAGTAGTACAAGCAAGACCTTGTTGTTATATTCTAGTACATGATTTAGTTCGTATCTTAGTACATGGTGAAAAGTGAATTAAACAACAATGTTGGAACTAATGACTCTTTGCGTTTAAACTACAATCGTACGACTTATTTGGTTTAACTCAAATTAGATCATGTTAATATTAATGCCTATTCAAGGATATTAAGCGGTAGATAATTATATTAAATACTAAATAATTATGAAATCAAATTTACGATATGATAGTTTTACACTATATCTAGATTATAGATTGTAAGGAAGAGTGTGAAAGCTGAATCTAAATTATATTTATGTTTAGGTCTATCGGTGGATTAAACTGGATTACGAAATGAAGCAGGATAACATTTAGCTATTTGTCATTTAGAGGTGAGTATATAGAATTTTCAAGCACACAACCTTATAAAGATAAAAATGTTTTGTCGTATTTGTCTTATGTGTATTGTGTGACTTTATGTGATTGTGCGTATGGTGACTTATGTGTTAGAACGTATTTTCTTAAAAGTTTAAAAAATACGATGTTTTATAATTACATGAAAAAAAACGGGTAAAAGGGGGGAAATGTGAGTGATGACTTGAGATGTCCAAACTATAAAAATGAAAGATGTTAAGATGAAATATGTACTTGGACCCCCCCTCCGACTATGATGGACTGATATATTCATCCCCCGTCACTTCTCCAATCATGGGTGACTCGCCCCCATAAAGACGAAAGACGTTAAGACGTTAAGATGTTTGAGAGGTCCAGTTGAAAGATGCACTTGGACTGCCACCCTGAAACACCCTCGCTTAAGGCTTTTCATAAAACATCATTTTAACCCATGATTTATCATCATTATTCAATAAAATCATCATTTAGTGAAAACTTTAGTTTCAACATCTTCAAATAAGTTATTTTCCTTCAAAACCATTTTAAAACACATGGGGTTTAATGAGAAATAATTTAGGTTTAAGTTGCGGAAAAGATCGTTTGGTCCCATTTTAGATAAAACATTTTAGTTTATAAAATAGCGAGGTTGTAACAATTCAAATACCATTACACAGCTTAAATGATACCACACAAACCGTGGCCTTCTAAACATCCAGCTTCACTAAGTCTCCTAAACTCCTCAACCTGAGTACACATCAAAATAAGTTAGGCAATTGAAATGCCTAGTGAGCTTACCCGAGGTTGACCCATTTCGAGTGGGCAGTGAACTACCACACTCGGGACAAACCCCCAAAAATAGTTTTGAAACACACTTCAAAAGTTATTTAAAACATCATAAGGATTTACTTAAAATGGATAGTTATGAAATGCAATGCAATGCATGATGCAACTATCCCAACCCACGTCCATCTCATAAAAGTCAAACTCACCACGATGGCACCTACCTAAGTTCACAAATGACACGCACGAAGCATGCCAATCGATCCCCGTATAGGCCAAACTAGGACTAGTGGCCACCACACTAGCCCCATGAGGGTTAGCAACTCCCTCATGCGGTTCCCTATTGTCGGGAACGGTTTTCCCTAAATCCGGGACAAACATCTCATTTTGGGCATTTTGCCCATGATTTACCTAAATCCGGGACAATCATCTCATCTTCGTCATAAGGTTCACTCGGTCAATCCCATCCTATATGCAATGCAATCCACAAATAGGATGCTGAAAACATCTTTCAAAACATCATCATAATCTTTATTTGAGAACATCTTTAGAAACTTATTTTCATGCAATGCACAAGTAGCAATCATATAACACATTGCACATAATATCATGTATGAAAAGTATTTGATAACACACACAAAAGATAGTGGGAAGGATGTGTACTCCCGGTAAACTCACCCAAGGTCAACTGACGAGTCAACACTAACTCCACACACGGTTGAAGCATTTGAAGGCGCTCCTAGACATCATCTCATCCATCACATCCTCTTAATTGAGTGTTAGCTCAAGTCCTTAGTCTCACCTCCAAGTCACTACAACATATCTCCTTCCTACAATACAAGAACGGAAGATATCATACTCGTTTCATCTAAAAGTCGCACTATAATTACTTCTTTAGAACTAAGAAGGAACAATAATCCATCATCCAAAATGAAGTCCTTGACCCTCTAATATAAGGAAAATCTTAGATAAAACATTCCCAAAGATTGGCATTAAAACAAGGACCCAATGCCCAAACCGAAAAGCTCAAAACCCAAAAAGTGCCCAAAATCCGGACAGAGGCCAACACGGGTCGTGTAACTCACTGTAAGGGAAACACGGGTCATGCTTCTACAGCACGGGTCGTGTTACGCCCAGGTGCAGCTCCGATTTTGGTCATTTTCACTCATTTTTGACCCGATTCAAGTTCTAAAACCTCCCAACACTCATGGACATCAAAAGGACATTATTCCTTCTCAAAATACACATCATTAGACTCAATTAAACTATTCAAAACCATTTCAAATGGATCAATTACATGCCATGATCACAACTTCACGCTATAAGCTTAAACCATGGAATACCCAATTCCATTCTAACAATTGATGATTACAAGTGGAGATTCCTTCTTCCATTCCATGGAGTCATTAGGAAATGATCCTCACTCCACTTATACATCAAAATTGATACATTAAACTCATTCATCCATCCATTAAACAAGATATCCAATCATCATCTACATGAATAAAACCCATTTCAACACCCAATTCCCATATTTTAGTGATTCAAGGTTTAAGGTTACAAATCAAGGGTTGGAATCCTTAGGGAATCATTAGAAATGAATCCCCTCATCCAAAACTACCATAAACACCCATCAATTTCTATATTCCTCAACAATTCATCAAATCCCCAATTTCTAGGGTTCATAACACCCAATTCAATCAAATCTAAGGATCTAAATCATCCATGGATTGGATGTTGATCCAAACAACTTAGAAACATCAAATAAACATTGGGGAATCACAGGAAGAACCTCATCCCATCATAAAACTCGTATTGGGTCAAATCCCCAAACTCAAACTCGAAATCTAGGGCTAGAAAAGTGGGTTTATACCTTAGATTGCTTGAATTCTTCAAGAACTTTGATCAATCTTCAAGTTCTAGCATCTTATCCCCCATGATCTCTCAAAATCGCCACTCTCTCCTTCTCTATCTCTCTAAATCGTGTTTTTGCTGAAATGGGGGAAACCCCCATAAAAAACAAGTCATCTTTCAAGAAGTTGCAACAATAGTCCCTCTAGTTTGGTCCTTCTCCACCCAACACCCCAAAAGTCCATTTATCTAACTAGAAGTCTCTAAGTTCACACTTATGCCCCAAATATAATTATTTATTTCACAAGAGTCATTCTACAGGTCAACACTAACCCTTAGTTTCCTAATTTGGCACAAATGGTCCCTTACACTAAAATTCTTCACAATTTAGGTCCTTAATATTAATTAAAGGAATTATTAGACCTAATTTAAATTCTACATCAATTACTTTAATATATCTTCTAATTTTCTAAATCCATGACTAGTCAAATATACTTAGGGTAAGTTTGGCCAAATTTACACTTTTAGTCCTTATGACAACATTTCTTACATTTGGTTACAAATTGATTTTAAAACTATATTTGGCCTATTTATTCACAATATAAAATATAACAAAATATTAAATTTAGTTATTCATTTATTTTCTTTATTTACAAAATAGATTTTATTTGTCGGTTTAAGCCCAAAACACGGATGTTACACACCCCCTCAGATGATCCAAAAGACGATTGACGGACTGATACATTCATCCCCCGTCACGTCTGAAACATGGGTGACTACCACCACTATGACGAAAAATGTTTAAGACGAAAGACGTTTAAGACGTTAAAGACGTTGGCTTGATATTCTAGATATTCTTGCCATTTTCACACAGGCTAGCTACTTGTTGTGATATGGACAAGCTACGTCGGCGATGCCATAAGACGTGCTTGGACCACCACGATGCAACCCAAACAGACGATTGACGGACTGATATGTTCATCCCCCGCCACGTCACCAATCATGGGTGACTCCCCCCATGTAACCCATAATGACGTGAATTCGAGAACGGACTAAGTGTACGGTCAATGGGGTAATAAAGACGTATGCATTTTGTTAAATATGATTGGGCATCAATACGTTTCTACTTATTATGAAAGGAGTCCAAACCCTATGTATCTCACCAGACTTCCCAGTCTGACGTATATTTTGTTGTGTGTCTCAGGTTTATGAAGTAAGGTACCAGAATAAAGCTCGATGATTTGCTTGATGTTTATTTCCTAGTTATAAAACTGTCTAGACTCACACGATGTTTGCTTATCTCATTGGGATTATTGTAAGTGGATTCATTTACCATTGTTTCGAGTACGAACAGTTACACATACGCAACCTTGTTTTTTATATATGAGATTTTCCTATAAAATTGTTGCGTTTCCCAATGACCGAAAGAGATGGATGTTTCAGAAGTTAAAGCTAGGTTAACATTAATTTTCAAGCATCCAATAATTAGGAAGTTAAAGCTAGGTTAACCTTAATTTTCAAGCATCCAATAATCTTTTCTTAAGTGGCAAATCTCTCCAAATTTAGTATTATACATAATAAGTATCAACATACTTCAAATAATGTTATATTAGTATCCTAATATTATATATATATATATATATATACATTTAGCAAACGGATGGATGAATAGTTCATATTCCATTCATCTCCTGCCACATGCACCACCGCCTTTTAGATAGGGATGAGCAACGGAACTGAACATGCCCTAACCGGTTTGGAACCGGAACCGAAAAGTAGTAAAACTCATAACCGAGAACCAGACCGGAGTTGGTGAGCCGGTGCCGGTTCCGGTTCCGGTTCCGGTGCCAGTGCCGGTTTTCTGGTTTTTTTTGTCAATGGAACTGGTTTTAGAAGTACGATGTTATAATGAACAACTAACCGGTAATACATTAATATTTCTCACACCCATCCATAACAAAAAAAAACATGTATAAATCGATTATATCTTTTCTCTTGAGACATAATAAAAGCACACAATTTGATCATATTTAAGGTCGGCCACAAAGTGTATATCTTGATTGTCGGTTTTGTTTTCAAAAATCAATGGTTCAAAGGGTAAGTGAAAGTGGGAATTGTCGGTTTTCTTTTCAAAAGTAATGGTTCGCCGTATGAGATTTTGTAGGAATTAAATTTCATATTTAACTAAATTTTAGGTTTACACTTTGTAATACCACAAATGCATCTGTAACATCATGAAATCAAAACATTATAAGGATTAACATCATGTAATAGCCAAGAACGGAACTTTACTATTTCTTTTTTCTTGTTGCCGGTAAGCAAAGAAGTAGGGTAAGATAATAGGAATCGTTTTTTCAATTCTAGATTATTAGGGTAGCGGCGATTTAAAAGGAAAGGATACAATCCAATATAATCTTTAAAATTTTTAAAAAAAACTTGCATGGATTAAGCCTCGCTAAACATTCGGTCCGGTTCCGGTATTAGAACCGATTTTATGGTACCGAACAGGTATTAGAACCGACACCAAAATTGTCTTTGGAGAAAAACAGGCACCGGCCCGAAATTCATGAAAACGGTCCGACTCTGGGACCGGTACCGGGTCGGTTCCGGTCCGGTCCGGTTTTCCGGCACCTCTTGCTCATCCCTACTTTTATACATCCATACAAATAACATTTGATTCAAGTGAAATAGTAAATCCATTTGTCATTTTTCTTTCTTTCCATTAAACTTATTTAAAAGCCACAAATTCTTTTTGTCTACATACATCTATTTTTCGTCCATTCCATTTGCCATCCATTTTTCTTTTTTGAAACTCATTTAAAACCAGAAATTTTCTTTTTCGTTTTACATACACTGATTTTTGGCCCAAAAGAAATTCATTTATTAACTTTTTTTTTAAGTCATGGATCCGATGTATAAATATGTACCCGAATTTTGGGCCGCTTAACTTTATTTATTTTTATTGTTTCTATTCCATTAAAAGAGTTTTGGTAACTTTTGTTATATGATATTCGTTTCAAATCCGAATATGTTATTTAGGTTAGGTTTAATTTTATCTACATAATGATATGAATTTTTGTCAATTCGACGTATATTATAAACAATATATCTTCGGTCTAAAAATTATTTTATATTTATAACCTTACTTAATATTTAGTATAAATCTGAATGTCATTAAAAGCGTCTCATTTTTATCTAGACAATGATATGAATTTGTGTCAATCTGACATATATTATATATGACATATTTCGGGTATAAAAATAAATTTTTCTTTTTCACCTTAAAAATTATGGTTTATTTATTTATATTATTAAAAGTTACTTCTTTCATACTTCTCATTGCAACAACAAGAATACTTCTCATTGCAACAACAAGATATCAATGAAATTATAGCGATTGATTTGGAAATTTTGATTTGAGGATTTCACCCATTACTAATCCATATCGTTGTCCATCAAACCTTCATCTTTTTTACAATGTTTACACAACTTTTTATTTCTTTTAATATATTTTGTCCAAAAATTTTTATGAATCTCTAAATTTCTTTATAATTTTGTTTTTTAATATTTTGACTAGGGAAAATGACTTATTAGGGTAACCAACTAGTTGATTTGTTCACGTTTAGTCACTTTCTTTTTTTTCGTGCTTTATTTGTCATTGAACTATCTATTTTGTTCATGATACATCCTTACGACCTGTAATAGCAGGTTACAGCCTAATTGACATCTATTTTGTTCACATTTGGTCACTTTCCTTTTTTATTCGTGCTTTATTTGCCATTAATTTAATTAATTTTCCATTTTTAATTTATTTTTTTATTCATGCAGATCTGAAAATGACTATTTTGCCCTTTTTAGTTTATTTTTCCATTTTTATTACATTTTAAGGATTTTTTATTAATGACTTTTAATTAAAAATAAATAAGAAAACAACCCACCACCGCCTCTCTCTCTCTCTCTCTCCGTCTCTCTCAATTAATAAAACATGCAACTAAACACACACACACACACACACTTTGCAATTAAACACACACACACACACACATACACACTTTGCAACTAAAAACACAGATATCACCACCAACTATAACAAAGATCTGGACAAATATGATGAGAGGAAGAGCACTCCAAACCTATCGAATCAGAATGTTGCAATTAGAAGTTTCCTGATCTGTGCAAAAACAAACATTGAAAACAAAAAGTACACATCAAAGTTGTTTTGCCCCGACAATCCACCTCCATCGTTACAAGCCAACGATTCAACCAACTAAGCATGCTACGAAAAACTTCTTGGATTAAATCAGACGAGCCATTAAGCATGCTACGAAAAACTTCTTAATGGCTCGTCTGATTTAATCCAAGAAGTTTTTCGTAGCATGCTTAGTTGGTTGAATCGTTGGCTTGTAACGGTGGAGGTGGATTGTCGGGGCAAAACAACTTTGATGTGTACTTTTGTTTTCAATGTTTGTTTTTGCACAGATCGGGAAACTTCTGATTGCAACATTCTGATTCGATAGGTTTGGATTGCTCTTCCCTCTCATCATCTTTGTCCAGATCTTTGTTGTAGATGGTGGTAATGTCTGTGTTTTTAGTTGCAAAGTGCGTATGTGTGTGTGTGTGTGTTTAGTTGCAAAGTGTGTGTGTATGTGTGTGTGTGTGTTTAGTTGTAGGTTTTATTAATTGAGAGAGACGGTGGTGGGTTGTTTTCTTATTTATTTTTAATTAAAGTCAATAATAAAAAAATCCTTAAAATGTAATAAAAATGGAAAAATAAATTAAAAAGGGCAAAATAGTCATTTCAGATCCGCACGAATAAAAATAGAAAAATAAATTAAAAATGGAAAAATAAATTAGATTAATGGCAAATAAAGCACGAATAAAAAAGGAAAGTGACCAAATGTGAACAAAATAGATGTGAATTAGGTTGTAACCTGCTATTACAGGTCGTAAGGATGTATCATGAACAAAATAGATAGTTCAATGGCAAATAAAACACGAAAAAAAAAAAAGTGACTAAACGTGAACAAATCAACTAGTTGGTTACCCTAATAAATCATTTTCCCTTTTGACTATTGTATATACATAATTTCATGCAGCAAAGTACGTGGTGTGCATTAACTAGTTCCACACATTTAACATTGTAGCTTGTTCCTCTATTGATACATTAATAAGTGTCAACTATCAAATAATCAATCCATTAAGGCTATTATTTTAACATGTCATAAATTAAATGCTTGTATATTAAAGTATGTATACATCTCAAGTCTCTATACCACGTTAACAACCTCATGGGATACACACTCATAAATTCCTTGTCCCATAAACGATGATAACCCTTTTACTCATTACTTTTCATTGTCATTCTTTAATGATGTCCTAATTCATCGACGGAGTAAAACTTTACTTTTCTTGTACAATCATAAGAATTGGCCTCAATACTCTTGTTATTGTGTTATATATAACATCACATATCGCATTTACATAAACTTGATGATTCTTGTCCCACATTATATGTTGTACACAACTTATGCATCAAAACATGCTAACAACGCTAGATAACATGTTTATATCATTCAATTCTTCCTAATTAATACTCATTTACAATATTCCAAACAATTCCAACATAGGATTTATCACATTTCCCTTTTCATCAAAGTATATGTTTCAATTTCATTATTGATGTTTCCATGTCAATAATATGTTATCTATATTCAAAGTATCACCAGTGACTACTAGTCTCAACATCCAATACAATTTACAACATCTAGGGGTTTAAATCAATATTCCAATTTTCATCACAGTTTCATTTATATAGGAGATAAGAGTTTGATTACCTTTAATCATAATAGTAGAAGCCAAAATCTTCAATATCCTCTTTAAATCAAGCTTCTTGCATAAAATTTCCAGCCATGGAACACCATCTTCCTATTCTTCTTTACATCCCATGGTTTTGTGTTTATGATATGAGTAAAGGCCGAAAATATATATTATTCTTGTGTTTTAAGTGTTGGTCAAGATAGCTTGACACATGGCTTCATAAGAGAGTGCCAAAAATTGTCAAAGGCGGTCCAAATAATAACACCCGGCTTCCAAACTCTATTTCACTCGGGCAAGTGATAACATATGGTATGTTGTGTGTGGACAAGTATTAAGCTAGAAACGGGGTATATCAGCTCTTGTGCAACTGGGTATAAGTCTATAGACTGCATATGTGTGACCGAGTGATAAGAAAATTTTGGTATATCATTGTGTTGTGCGGTCGAGTGATGATCCAAGAGCAAAGTTGCTCGGATCGCACAATAAATCATTTTGCTCCCTGACTTCAAATTCCAACTTGTGCTACCAAAGTAGGAGTTGCATGGGGTTGTAGCTCAATCGCACACCCTTCATATGCAATCATATTTCACATAGGTGCTGTTTGTTTTTGAAGAGGTAAATGCTCTGCAGTCTGCGGACCACATCTGCAGAGCATCTACAGAGAAGAGGTGGACTAAATGTCTGCAGACTGCAAGAAAAAGACTGTTTGTTTTTTAAAGTCTGCAGGTTGTGAAAATATACTGAAATTTAAACAAACTTTTTTTAAGTAAAACACATGAGTACGTTCAATTTATGATATTAACGAATTTAAGGATCAAAGTAAACATTTAGTTTTTTAAATAATAAAAAATAAAAATTACGTAACCAAAGTTGGATTTACAAATAGTTTGTAAAGCTAAAAATTTGCGTAAGATTGTGAACCAAAGTTCTAATGTTAAAATATATTTGTAGGTTTCAAATAGTTTATAAGTATGATTTACAATAAAAAAGTGTCTATTATATGATATTAACGAATTTAAATATCAAAGCAAACATGTCTTTTTTTAAGTTTGTGACATTTTTTTAAAAGTTTTATAAATTTATCTTCATTTTGTTTAAAAACTTAGAAAAATAAATTTATCTTCTTTTTTTTAGGTTAAAATTGTATTAATTTAAAACTAGAAGAGCTCTGCAGACCCTTGAAGACATTGGTCTATGTCTGCCCCAAAAAAAGGACGCGCAGACCTTTTTAGGTCTGCAGTCTTCGAAAAAACAAACACTCTCCGAAGGTCCATGTCTGCGTGCCGTCTGCGTGACACAAACAAAAGTGGTCAGGAAGATCTGCAAAGAAAAAACAAACAGCCCCATAGTAAATGATCTTTATACCCCTAAATACCCATGCATGCTTCAATACCTCTTTGCCGTGAACATGCAACTTTAAGCATTAGTATATTCTTTGTCATGAGTCTGTTTTTGTTTATTCTTTTTGCGTTGCAATCCTCTTAATGTTAAATATGCTCTAGAATTAGAAAGCACCAAAAATAGTGCTTTGAAACCTAATTCCAAAGTCATTTTGAAAAGATATCCAAAGTGCATTCAATTTCTTGTTTTCAACATGTCTTTACATATTTGAGACTATCTCATCCATATGTACTCTAAACTTTAGCGAGACCATATGAAACCTTAATAAAGGTCCTAAACTTGTTCTTTTCATCATTTTGTCTCATCTTGTGACATATAAAATATTTCCAATCATGCATCGTCATTTTATGTATAAATAAAATCCAAGACTTATGGTTTTCAACCAGTGAACATATATACCATTTGTTTAAACATAAATTTCATTAGAATTTAACCCTTAGGTTCCATCTTGTAATGATAACAATTTGTCCCGTTTTGCTACATCAAGAATTCTATTCCTTTCTAACGAATCTTCGATTATTCAAAAACATATTTTATCTACTTAATCGAACATTCTTAACTTAAAAATTGAAGGATGTTACAATAATATTTTCCTATCCCTTAAAGTTGTTCCAATTAGTATTTAGAAAATACATAAGCACTATTAACTGAACTCAAAACAAATTAAAATGAGCTCACTTAAACTAAAAATGTATAATAAATTTAAAACGATCAATCTCATCACAAGAAAATCGATATAAAATTGATTCTAGTCTTTAGACATTGATCAATTTATAAGTGGTTTTTTGATAATAATCAAAATCTGACACAAATTCCTATCATACATCAAGCCTTTATTTGGACAGACATAAGATGCACATGAAACATTGACAATGCTCAGACAAAATTATGACCAGGAGTATATCTGAATTTTGGCCAAACAATTTTCCTTAAAATATAATAATCCGGAAACAAATTTAGTACACCGAAACATCTTAATACTTTAGATTAACCAATTTTCACAAAAAAAAAAAAAAAAAAGTACTTTGATAACATGATATTTCAATCAATTGATTCAAATTATTAAGACACTAGCAGTAATCATAAAACCAAATTCTTCGTCACACTTGAATCCCAGAAAATAAACCAAATTGATACACATATATACCCACATCTGTTCACTTTCCATAAATATTTGATAATATAAAACATACATACCATCTCGATCACATAAGCCTTTTCATGTACAATACAAGTCCATGCCCTATACTTGATATAAGAAAACATGGACCTTTATAATAAATCCAGATCAATTTACATTAGTCTTATACTAAAATAATGAGAAAACATGATAAATGTGCAATATGTAAACAGTTTTGCGCACCTAGACACACACACATGAATATATACATGATACAAGTCCACAAAATTTCTAACAAGTGCAATTAGCATAGCCATTCTATCTCATATGTACACAACCTAGCCACCAGAATGAATATAATTCTATAATATAAGTTTTAAACATCCAAAATAATTTCATCAATGGATCCAAGACAGTAACATTCTAAGCAATAAAAAAATATACACAAGTACAAGAATCTAACTTGGAATTAATTTCACTAATAAGTTCCATAATTCTACATTACAAGTTGACCTTCCTATCGGGTATACGAACAAGCATTTTCATTTCACTTATTTCGCATTCTAAAAGGAATTTAAATTTATGTAACCATAAATAAAATTCAATCAAAATTTAGCAATATATAATAATAATATAATAAAACCACCAAGAACACTAATCGTACCACTAGAAAAAACCTTCAAACTCTTACCGGCTTCTGAAGAACAGCAGATAAGTAAACCTCCGAGTTCCCTGAACCGTTCGTCTTCTCACCCACAACCCATTTCAGTTTCTTATACCCAAATCTTTCAATCAATCGAGTCAAATTCTTTCTCTTTTCGTCATTAGAACAAAGAAAATTATCCAACCAAAACAACCCACCAGCCCTAATGATCCGATCAATGTCAAACATCAAGAACTCGAGTTTTTCAGATCGCCCACCAATGTCAAGACCGTTTCCGACATGAATTATGTCGAAAACGTTTTCGTAAAAAGGGAATCTGTGATCTAAACTTAAGTATAATGGGAAAATCCCTCTTGCAGCGATGAATTCGTTGAAAGGGGCATCGACGTTTAGAGTTCCGGTGACGATGGTGACGTTTTTCTCCGCCATTCTAGCGGCGAAAGTACCAGATCCACCGCCGATATCAAATCCGATTCTAATTCCGCCACTTCCGAGAGATAAAACATCGTCGATTAAGAAATCGTTTTTACCTCTAGATTTCACGAACCTTTGATTCTCATTTCCGTTAGTGATGTCGAAACAACCGGCACAATCGCGGTTTAGTTTCTTGCTGTTTAAACAAATGAGATTCTTGCAACCAAGACCACTCCAACTGTAAATCTTTTCGCTAACATTTCTCCAAAGTGAAAGTGGAAAAGGGTGAAGACCAACCTTAGGGATTGATTTCGCGAAGCATCTTCTTCGTGGTAACGGCTCGCATCCTTTCAAAATCAACTTCTGAGAAAGACTCCAATCATCTGGGCAAGCTCCATTCGGTTTGTAATTCATGTATTGCGACAAGAAATCCATGGATTTGTAACACGAATGCCCCACAGAAGCCACCATTTCCGTGATCCCAGTTCTTGAATCTTTCCCTAATGGAAGCTGATTTCTTTGTAGAAACAATTTCAACTCATTTGGCATATTGGGTGTCGAAAGATCAATGCTTTCGTATCCAAGAAGCTGTTTTTCCATCTGGGCAAGTTTCTTTTGGGAAGAATCGATCTCTCGGAGGATTAACGAGACTTGTTCGGAGATTAAAGAGATGTTCTTGTGGGTATGATGATGGGTAAGGAAGTGAATCTGGTGATGGGGTTTTGGGGAGTAAGTGAAGGCATATAAAGCGAAGAGATTTGTGGTTATGACTGAAAACAACATGAGAATATGTACAGCTGAAGAACACACGGTGGCGCTCTTGAATCTTGCCGTTCCGTCGCCGATTTTTAGCGAAACGGAGCCCATTTTTGGTCGGAGAATCAAGATTCAGGAAGAAGGGAAGAAGATGGAGAGTTTGTTTGTGTGGATTTGTGAGAGTGAGTGAGGGAGCAGGTGAGGAGAAAAAGGTAAATAAGACATTTAGCTGAATTAATTAGGACAAGTAGTGAGGAGAGATCTTGTGATATGTCGGTTGAATTTTTAATACTTGATGTCTTGGGATGCTTTCGTAAATATGGGAATTTTTCGTTACCTATAGTGGTATAGTGAAGTTGAATAAAAGAAAATTTGTGGAGATTAAAGATAACTAGCGGACGCCCGCGCGTTGCACGGGTTAGTGGAAATGGTATTTAAGATCTGTGTTTATAATGTTTAAGTTGTTTGCTTTACTTTATCTATGTTTCTTTTAATATAAATATAAATATATATATATATATATATATATATATATATATATATATATATATATATATATATATATATATATATATATATATATATATATATATTTGTAATTTTCTTTATAAAGAAGGAATGGGTTATGGGTCCGGGTCATGGAAGGTTTTTGGTTTCTCGCTTTTTGTAAATTTATTCGTTCTTGGACATTTTTACTGGTTTCTTGGCTTAATTTATTTAGCCATGATAATTCATCAGCCACATGCCCACATGTCTTTCGGTAGGTTTTGTAGTATGTTACATTTTGGTCCCTGGGTAAAGCTGATTTTTTTTAGTTTTGGTCCCAAAAACTTTCCTCTTTGCGATTTTGGTCCTTATATGAGGGTTTTGTAACATTTTTAGTCTCTATTCGAAGTATCATTTTACTTGCCAAAAACTCAACAATAAGGACCAAAACTACAAAAAGCAGTTATATCAGGGGCCAAAAATGTAATTTACTTGTATAAAGTCTAGAATTCATCAAAAAACTTACCTGGAGACTGTCAATCATATGTTGATAATCCAATACATGGGGTATCAACCGTGCCAATATTTTTCTAAAAAAATAAAAATATTATAAAAAATCGCTTCTTTTTGTATCATATTAATATTTCAATAAAACTTATAATTTATCTGGATGTGTGTTTTGATTTCTTTAGCTCGGTTCGCGTATTTTAAAGTATTAATAGTGTGATGATATTGATTATCAGCACGTCAAGTAGTTGCAATCATGACTGTTTGAGAATTCCCACGCAATCCAACTTTTAGAATTCGTGTCAATTTGCTGAAAAATAATAAAAATGAAAGTACGTTCCTATTTCTTGTATTAAACATAAAAGTTAATTCCAAAATACCTAAAGCAATTGCATCGGAACCCTTAATGATCTTCAACCTCTTGCAAGAACCAATAAACATAATGTAAGAAAAAACAAAATAAAAATATACCAAATTAGAATTTGAGTTTCGGGTCAGATCTGTGGGTGGCCCGGCTTCTTAAATCGCTCGGGGTGGGTTGGGGCGCTTTCTATTCGCGGATCCTGGGGTGTATTGTTTCTCTATCTTATTTGTCATTGACTTTCAAAAGAACCAAACAAAATGGTTGACTTTTTTAAAGATATAAAAGTACGTTGCTAATTCTTGCATTTAACACTTTTTGTTAAAACTTCATGATTGGATCCTACACAATTCTATTGACATCAGAAAGAAAGGGAAGGTTTCTTTGTTACTTTTCCTACAAATCATTGTTTCCGATCTCAGAGAGAATCAGAGAAAATGAAGGTTTTATAAAACTTTATAATGACAAAACGTCCCTCCTATTTTACCATCCTTACAATTATCGAATACTTACACAGTGAGGGCAAAAATGTAAAAAACTTGCCTGTTCTGGTGGCCTACTCAAGGCAGGTGATACATACATGGAAGCAAGCAAAAATCTAGAGAGGACATAGTAGTGATCTGCATTATCACCCAACCATACTTTCACCTGAAATCAATGGAACAAAACTCAATGACAATGAAATCGTGTGTATAATCCAGGACATTATTATAGTACTTATTCATTCAATCATTCGCAAATGCTAGTTTTTCGTTGTTTTTACTGGGAAGATTAACCAATAGAGTGGTTTTGTATCCAATCCCCCTTTAATTTGTAACCAATTTCGATCAGTTTGGGTTCAAATTTGCAAGAACATTCATATCATTTTTCGTTTGAAAATTACATGGTCCAAGGATGAAACTCAAAACGATAAAACGTATATTATCGAGACGGAGAAATTGGATCAACGTGAATGAATCAAACCTTGATGAAATTGTATTTGGAAGAACCATTACGAGTGATAATTCGCAAGGGGAAGCCGTATGTAGTTTGTTTTCTCTCTGATTCTTCTACTTCACGGAAAAATAATGTGTTTGAAGAAGATGAATTCGCTACACCAGTTTTGCAATTCGGTCATAATGAGAGATATGTCTTTCTTAGAGTCACCAATCAGTTGGGCCTTTGCCTTTTCCCCCAAAATCACATATTTTGTTTCTGTGTCTGGACCTACATGTATACAATTAATAAATAAAAATAAGAATAACTTAACATCTTATAAGATTCAAAAATTTAATCCACTGAAATAATTCTCTTATGTAAAATTACCAGCATTGAGCCTGTAAAGAGTGCTGCTTATCTTCACTGATGTAGAATTAATACCACCACAAAGACCTTTGTCTGAAGAGATAACATTATTCTTCACACTCACACCTATTAAAACAATAACATATGAAAAACGTGTATAATAAAGTAATAAAGAAAAGTGATTTTAAAGCATGATTTATAATTTTATATGTAATGTGTATAATAAAAAATTAAAAACATACTTGGAGTGTCACCAAGGAGAGCAGTAAATGGTTGCCATAGACCACGAGAATTTTCAGCTCTAACTTGAATTGCTCTTACTTTTGAAACTGCAACCATCTTGATGGCCTTTGTAATCTTCTGAATATTCCTAACACTCTTCATGCGGTTTCTAACTGCCATAATATAATAATTTAACTTTGAACATGATAAATAGAATAAGTGAATTAAGTATAAGATTTTAAATAAACAGCATGGATAATTCAAGATGACAACATGGTATCATGTAATTACCAATTTGAGTTGAAATGGAACGAACCCCAAGGCCAACTTCCTCCCTGTAAACACCAGCCAAACGTGTAATAATAACTATTATCATCAATCAAATATTAAAGTTGTGGGGTTTATGGAAAATAAATATAAATTGAAGCTAATACTGATTCAATTGCTTATATACGTTTGCTTTGTATACTGTTCAGTCCATGGAAAGTAGTATTTAATTGAAAATCAAACTTCTTATTAAGAAATAACTAATAGTTTTAGTTTTCATTTTTCAGAAACAAATAAAAAATCTTATTTGACCAAAAAAAGTTGTTCATTTAGTCTTTGTTTAGACTACAGTAAAAGCTTTCGACTATTCATATAATATGGAAGGTTAGTGATAAAAATTGCAAGTGCCTAATCCTGTGGTTTATAAAGGAAGTAGAAAAATGAGAAGAGAAATTTAATTAATTTAGATACAAGAATATTCATATCTCCATAAAAGATCGTTTAAGAATCTAAATGGTATGAGAGCACACTCAAATGAAATCAGATAGCATTAAGAGGGTATGCAGGTATATTGGGTTCCAGCTTCCTTAATGTATAAGTTGGCCTTGGGGGATTTGATCCTCGCACAAAGAAATGCAGCTGCAGAGAATCAAACGGCGATCACGAAAAGCAGTGAGCGTGAATTGCACATATCTAAATGAAGAAAGGGAAAACGATTTAATGACAAAGCTCTCCGTTCAGTTTGACGATGGTGACACTCGACAAATAAATATGAATGCCATAGTTTTTGCATGAAGGAAAGACTGCCAACCTTCGTTTCTCTGTGGAGAGGGGAATCATAAAGATGAAGACGTAGAGGAGAAATTCTGAAAAGGGAAAGATGAAATAATCCACAAACAAAAAATCCACATATTTAGAAGGAAATACACAGCTTACCTCTTTTCAATGGAATATTTAAGGGTTCGATTTGTGCTTCGGTACTCTAAGCTTCGATTGAAATGCAGAAGAGAAATTAAAGTCGGCAGACGGTGGTGCACAATTGCACGTAGTAGAAGAAGTTGTTGCCTTCGATTCTTCAACGATTGGGCGTAGAAGACACAAAATCGACGACAGAGCGATGGATGTAAAATCCACACAGTGCACATGCACCGGACGGAAAATCTCCAACTTCCACTACAAGCACTTGCGATCTCAGTTTTGTAGGCCGTTAGCGGTGGAGAAGACGGAAAATCACCACAGTCTTCCTGTAAGAGGCGGAAGGCGGTGGCGGTGTAGAAGAAACATAATCCACAGAGCATGGAGAAATCGAGAAACCTGGAAATAAGAAGCGGAACCCAAAAAAAAACCCGAAAACCGGATCGATGCGCGGAGAAGACGATGAAGGAGACACAATGGCGGTGTAGTTGAGGCAACATCGAGAATCATCTAAGTAGAACCGGATCCATAAGACGAAACCCGACCCGAATTACGTGTAGAACCGGTTGTCACAAATTTTAAAGGAAGCGCATGTACAAAACCAAAAATCACGGTTTTTAATTAATAGAATAATAAGGTTGAAATTGAAAAGACCTATTTTAGTACATTGTGATGGAAATATACAAATTATTTAGATTCGTCATGCATTATTGGCCGTACACGTGGATAGTAAGAATGAGAATTTGCGCAATTTTCTTTCGCTAGATAAAGTGAAATGGAAAAGATGGAGTTAGATTCGTTAGTTTAAGCTTTCTTGTGTTTTATTTATGATGTTATATAATTGGAAAAACAATGTATAAAAAGCATGATGATTGTTAGATTTAAAATATGGGTTATTTACAGAAAAGTCCCCATATTTTGGGAAAAGTAACGATTTAGTCCTAAAGTTTTTTTTTTGCACAAAATAACCCACAAAACTGGCAATGTGACACAAATTGATCCTTTTGATCCGGTAACCAGTTATAAGCCGGTATACAAGGCTGATGTGGCATTAATAAGGTGATGTGGAATTAAATAGGATATATGTTTGAAAAAACCCTTTTTCGCTTTTACCTCTCTCCTGTTTCTCCCTTCTGCTATCGAATACGAAGAGGCAAACCATAGATAATGGAAGAGCTCCAGGATTTGGAGCTAATCGACGTGCAGCTTGATGAGTACTTCATAAGGAAACAAATTTCTAGATGCAAAGATGAGTTTCTGAATACTCTTTGTGAAGAGGAAGATGCAGATAACGATGGAGACAAGCATGTTTCTGAGAAAGAGGAAGAGGACGACAAGGAGGAAGGTCAATAGAAAAAGAAAGAACTGCAAGTGGATAGTGACTATGAGGAAGATAGTGATGACGATTTTGCATACTCGACACACAACCCCAATGTTAAATGGAACTTAATGAAGCCAATGTTTGGTGAAAGGTATGAATCCCCACAGCAACTGAAATTGTGTTTAACCAACTATGCCATTAGTAAGGGCTATCAGATTCGTTTCAAAAAGTGTGATAGACTAGTGGCTATATATGCCAGTGATCCAAAGAAACATCATTGCCCATTCATGGTTAGGGCCTCTTGGATGAGTACCGAAAGGTCATTCCAGATAAAAAAGATTACAGACCTACACACATGTGTTAGGAATTATAACAACTCGAAGCTTATGAATCCAACATGGTTAGCAAGGCAATTTGTGAAGGAGTTGATCAGGAAACCTAACCTGAAGTGCAAGGAGATGCAGGCAATTATACAAGGAAAATTTCATTGCCAAATCTCATGGGCAAAATGCTATAGAGCAAGGATGAGGGCTTTGTCATTAATTAATGGGAAATTGAGCGACCATTATGCAAGGGTTTGGGATTACGGACATGAATTACAGAGATCCAATCCAGGCAGTACAGTTAGGATATCAGTTACTCTTAACCCTGATCAAACCACAACTTTCCATAGAATCTACATATGTTTTAATGCAATTAGAGAGGGATGGAAAAAAGGATGTCGTAGGGTAATTGGGTTGGATGGATCTTTCTTGAAGGGACAATGCAAGGGTGAACTCTTAACTGCAATCGGTAGGGATGCTAACAATCAGGTGTATCCTATATCCTGGGCTGTTGTTGAAGTTGAGAACAAGAATAACTAGAAATGGTTCTTAGAACTTGTTGATGAGGACCTTGGATTGGAGGGTGGAAGGGGTATGTGTGTAATTAGTGATCAACACAAGGAGGATGCCAGGAAGGCCAAGTGTGAAAAGAAAAAGACATGTATCTGAAAATCAGGACAAGTACTCTCAGGTGTCATCCAAGGGTAGAACCGTCCAATGTAAAAATTGTCTTCAAAGTGGTCATAATAAAACCTCATGCAAAAATCCAAAAGTGGTACCTGAACCTCAGCCTAAGAAAAAAATGGGTAGGCCTAGATTGGAACCTGATTTGCTCAACTGGTCAGGAACTAGAAGAGGGGGCAGAGGTGGTGTAAAGGGTGCTGGAAGAGGTGGTGGTAGAGGCAAAAGAGGTGCAACATCCGAGGCAAAAGGAGATGGTAAAGTATATGATGATACACCTAAATCAGTTACAGATGATATACAAGGTGTCATTAAAGACATGAGGGAATCACATTACACTTTTGAAGAAATCATGGATTGCCTTGGTTTAACTGAAGATGAATTCAATAAATTTGCAGGAATAAAGGAAGTGCATGTGGAGATTGATTTAAGTGTTGTATGATACTCACTTTATACTTATGTTTATTTAGTTGTAACCACTGATGTAACCACTAACTTTTTATGTTATATTCATCTTAATACAGGATGTTGCTGCTGAGACAGAAGGAGGGACTCAAGATCCAGAATCAGTCCCTGAAACTCAACCAGATCAGATTAATGAGGGCCTACATGAAACTCAAGTGGAGGAAGTTGGTGACAAAGAGGAGCAAATTGTATATCAGACTCAATCAGTGAGAAAGTTGGTGCCAAAGAGGAGGCCTTCAGAGAGGATAACACTGCAGAAACTGAAAAATCAAGTGGTTGCCAAGAATGGGCTGGGGATGACTGCAGAGAAGCAAATTAATTTAGATTAGGGTGCTTGACAACAAATCTTTTGTGTACACATGTACAAACTTTAACCAATGGTATATGATGCATATGTGAAATGCATCTTGGTTAAACAATTCTTTTGTATAGCCCCTTTTGTACAAAGTCAGGCTTAGGGCATATGAATGCATCTTGGTTAACATACATGTTTGATCATACATTGGTCATTGATTATGGGTAATGTACTTACCTTTTTGTTTGATCATACATTGGTCATCTTGGTTAAAATACATGTTTCATCTGATTTAGCAACATACTTTCATTTCTGTTAGTCAAACTATGTTGGTCATCTGTTTTACCAACATACTTTCATTTATGTTAGTCAAATGTTAGTCAATCTATATTAGTCAAACTCTGTTTTAGCAACATACTTTCATTGATTCCATACAGACACTGCTGATTCCATACATACACTTGGTAATTCAGTACAAAAGACTACCATCCAAACAAAAGACTACCATCCAAACACATTACCCCTAACTTATACCCAACATAACAAAATACTACCATCCAAACACAGAACCTACCATCCAAACACAGAACCTACTAAGATTACTTACACAAAGCAAAGAAAATTACAAACCAACAAACAACAAACAATACTTTCAAACTTCGACCTACAATTCCACCTCCAGGTTCCTGTGCTGCTTGTTGTTCCACGATTTCTCCAGCCATTCCAAGGTTAATCACATTGCCATTGTTGTGAAAATCAGCCATGAGATCTTTGTACCACTTGTTTGGTAGAGGGGGGTCTACCCAAGCAAAATACCTGCAGTCCTTTTCTTCATCACGAAAATTAGCACAACCCACGAACCTTCTGCCTGGATTAGCTGGAGTCCATGAGATCCATTTTCCAACTAGAACCTCACAATAGCACCTGTCTCTTACCACTTGCCTACGTGCTCCATTAGGTCCCACGCTTCCAACTGATGAAGAAGACGCCATCTGTTTTTTGCGTATGCGATTTAGGGTTTCAAATGTCCCAATAACATTCATATATACACGTGCTCGATTAGGACCCATGCCCATTTATTGAATCAGCATCCACATCACCACTTTAATGCCACATCAGCTGGGGTTACCGGCTCATAACCTTTTACCGGATCAAAAGGATCAATTTGTGTGACATTGCCAGTTTCGTGGGTTATTTTGTGCAAAAAAAAAACTTTAGGACTAAATCGTTAATTTTCCCAAAATAATGGGACTTTTCTGTAAAATGTATTGTTAAGTTAGAGGTGTATTTATCGGATGATAACAAAAAACCATTTCGTATTAGTCTTTTAGGGCTTATGTTTAGGATTATTCATTTATTCACTAAAATGACTCCCTTTTGAATCGACATATCCTAAAAAAACCACCTATTTTGCATCTTTTAAAAAATGACCACTATGTTCGCCTAAATTGGCTCGTGAGTTTGCTCACACAAAGCATTTACTTTTTCTATAAGAGTACCTCATGAACTTTATTAATATTTGGGAATTGCATTATTTTGACAAATTGGTCTTAGCTTAGTTGTAACATGTTTGTTCCTTTGGGTGAACGTTGTGAGTTCGATCATCACAACTCTTTTTTCCTGTAAACAAACAGAAGATAAGTAGGTTGTCATTTCTTTTAGTAAAATATAAATAGGATGCTATTTATGTCACACAATATAACTACTGAGAATTAAAAATGATAAGTATATATTGCTATCTCGATTAAAACTGATGTATACATTATCATTTTATTAAAATATGATAACTATATTGTTATTCACACCAAATACATCAAAGTTGTTGAGAATTAAAAATCGAAGTATATTGCTATCTCACACCAAAATGAAATATACATTGTCATTTTGTTAAAGTATGATAAGTATATTGTTATTCACACCATATACATCAAAGTTGTTGAGAATTAAAAATCGAAGTATGTTGCTATTTCTTTTGGTTATGTACACTTCAAAACAACACTCTTTTTCCTTTATGTTTCTGAACACTTCAAAAACATATTCTCAGTTGTTTGTTTCAAAGCTGAAGTCATTGGTGATTGTCTCTCGAGGAACCATGTTCGTAATTTGTCTAACTCTCCCTTTAGCCTTTGAAAATGCTTGAATCACATTTAATTGTTAGCTTTGCTAGATTCAACACCACTTGTACAAAACAACAAGATGACCAAATACTTTGTATAATCTCATGCCAGTATTCATCATGAAAATAAAAAACAACATAAGTTTGTATTGAAAAAACACTATTATAGTGTGTGATCTTTGGCATCTGGAAAGTAGAAAAGACTTCTTGGGATCTGGAATCGACAACATCAAGAGAGATCTCCAGCCATCATAACCAAGCATGTACCCTACAGCGAGAGAGATCTTCAATCATCGAGAGAAAGAGAGATCCAGGTTTATATAAACACTATCATGGTCGGTAATCTTTACCTATAGGAACCAAACCTAAGATCTGCACGGATTCAAAACCTCCATCAATATATATATATATATATATATATATATATATATATATATATATATATATATATATATGTGTGTGTGTGTGTGTGTGTGTGTGTGTGTGTGTGTTTGTGTGTGTATGTCTGTGTGCGTGTGTGTGTCTGTTAATAACCAATACTAAATGAGAATCTACAAATTTATAAGAACATAAGAACTTTGTTTTCCGATGAAATACACATACATTATCATATTAAAAACATCCAAATAAACATATGTTTTAGTGAAAAGAATTGATATTGTCATGAGAACTCTTTTATTAGACGATACCCATGTACTTTCTGGGAATGTACGCATGATGTGCATGTCCACATGTCATATGCATATATATTTTCTAACCATATATTCATTCCGTGTAATGCCCTATTTTTATTTTGTAATTATTTATTTAATTGTTTATTTAAACCCTAATTTATGAAAACCGCTTAAATAATTAGTTGCAAATTATTAAAGATAATAATAATAACGTTAAATTAACTAAATTAATAATTGTAAGTAAAATAGTAATGACAACAACAACAACAACGATAATAATAAGTTTTATAATTAAATTGAGGGACTAAAGGGACCTTTTAGAATTTTAGAATGTTAGACTCTGGAGTTAGTGAAAGGTTTTGAACACAGTAACATAATCATATGGCATCGGAAACATATTAAGATACTAGTTAAATGTTCAAACTAAAACCTAGAAGGATCTTATGTTCATACTATTATTGCAATGACAAGCAAGACGGAAAACATACCTCTCTATTGGCCAAAGATCTCATTGCTTGTAATATTGTTATTGCCACTTTGATTGGATGTAAAGGATCCAAACCAGAATCCCTCTAATGGAATCGCACCTAAGAACACCAACGAGCAAGTATGACATCACCTCATTGAAACTAGAAGCAAAAAACCAAAACCTAATTAGGGTTTGGTTGTGTTACCATAAGGGGGGAGGGGAGAGGCAAGGGTTGTGGCACCTTAGGGAGGGAATTAACAATTAGGGTATGACCCTTAGCTTCCTATTTATAGGCAACTAGTAGTTTGGTGCCAAAACTACCTCCCTTTTGCTGATTTCGTCCCCTGGACTGTTACAATTAATTAAAATCTTTTAATTAATTAACATTCAGTCTCTGAATTTAAACAATTCTAATTAATTTAAAATTAGCTTCTATTTAATTTATCATAAGATGACAAATTAATGACTAATTTCTCCAAATTTCCTTTTGTCATATATTTACTCAATTGGATCTTAAAGGTAACCAAAAAGGATCCTGTTGTTATTAGAAATATTACCAATAGTTATGACCTTAGACACTATTTCCAACAGTTAGAGGGTTGTTTTAGCCATTATGATAACTTGGAGGGTTAAAATGCAATTTTTCTAGGGTTGCATGCAACTGTCGGCTAAGAGAGGGAGAGATTAGTCTCTTTATTTGCTTCATAACTCTCACCTTTAAACCTACTTTAAACTTAATATTGATCTACATTAAGCGCCATGATTAAATACCATTTAATTTTCACTATTTCAACTTCCTTACTTCAGTTTCATTTTCTAAGCCAAAGGAGTAAGGGAGAGAGAGACTGGAGACCCGAGAGTTAGAGAGAGGAGAGAGAGTTGTTGGAGAAAGAGATGCTAGAGAGAGAATGAGAAAGTTGTCAGAGTTTGTTAGTTAGAGAATAAGGGAGTAGTATGTTGATCGGTGGTCATTGGTGAATTCAAGCACAAGTGATAAGTTTCAACCTTGTAATCACTTGTTCAACCCTTATCCTAATCTTCTAGTAATGTCTTAATATGTATCTTAACACAATTAATTAGACCTTATATCATTAAGAACTTAATGGATGTTTTATTAAAAGAATGGTTAAGAAACATATTAAGAATGATAGAGAAACATACTAAAGTTCGTAACAACAAACTTCATTGGACTTGTAGACTGTTTTATAGAAAATTCGGGTTGGAATCAGGAAATATCACATGACACGAGAAACGTAGAAAATCAAGTCTAGTTTTCAAAAATTTATACATAATCTTATTTGGAGTTACGATTAAAAATGTATGGCTAAAATACTGAATAGTGGTCTAAACATCTTAATTGAGAAAATTTCAAGAATTTACCCTTTTAAGTCCTTGATGCATCAAGACGTAATGAATCAGATATTTTGGTATAAAAGACATATTTTACGAAGCTAATAAACATATGTAAACGAATGATATTAATGGGTTAATGTAAGAACCTAAAAGTTTCAATGTATTATAAGCTAAAACTATGTGTAACTTAGATTTTAATATGTATGAAAATGAAGTATTATGTGAAAAAGGGTAATTTGGTCATTTTGAATGAATTTGACCTTGATGTAAGATTTTTATGTTTTTTAATGTTATAATATGTTATAAGTGTTTCTATGCTTTGAAAAAAAATGTAGACCAAAAATGCAAAAGTAGGCAAAATGGATGAAAACATGTCTTAATAGTGGCTGATGAGTTTCCTGCCATTTATATGGCAAACCGTAGGTATATGGTCGCGACACTACTAATGAAGTGCAATGCTATTTTACGTATGATTTTAGAAGTATGTTGCTATAACTATGCAAGACATATTAGGTCGCAACACGATGAAGAATGGTCGCGACGTGATAAATGTATAGTGTTTCGTCGGTGATTCTTTGACGTAGAACACTCGCGACACGTAACGCTAGGCCTCGCCATAGATGGAAAATGACTAGATTTTATTGGTCAAACTTAGCTTAAATGGGTTTGACCCATTCATCAATTGTGTAACACCCCTCGCTAAAAGCTTTTTATAAAAACGTTGTTATTAAACCCTTAGGTTTTCATCAATGTTTAAATCATAATATGCGGGAGGTTGTGGTCCCAAAACGTCTCGATGTCGTTAAATTGGCTTTTGAACATCATTTTTAAAATGAAAATCCATTTGGGTTTTGTTAAAGAAATCGTTCCAGAGTTTAAAATTTACAAAAATCACATGGTCCCACTTTTAAAATAACTTAGTTTGAAAAAGAGCGAGGTGGTTACAATCCAAATATCATTACAACGTTTAAATGAAACCACACAAACCCGTGACCTTCTAAAATTCCAAGCTCTAACCAGGTCATCATTAATCACCAACCTGAGTACATGTCAAAATAAGTTAGGCAATGTAAATACCTAGTGAGTCTACCCGATGTTAGCTCATTGAGAGTAGGTGATGTCAATCACCATACTCCAGTCAAAACTAAAATATCCCAAACATCAAACATAGTTGCAAAATCCCTTTTTATGGTCAAGTTTGACCAAATCAGAAAAGTCAACAACCACTATGCATCATCTTCACTAAATCTAAGATTCATAATTCACACATGTAAGCTTCGATCCATTTTACACAACATATAACAAATCTAAAACAATTGCGCTTCTTATCATAGTTATGCAAAAATTCTCATATTTTCCAAATGTTGACCAATCTTTATCATCTCTAACACAACCTATGTCAAGAATCAATGTAACTTAACCGGGTCCATCATATGTTTTCAAATTCTAATCATGAAGATCAAAGTTTGACCATGGCGGAAAAGTCAGCCCTTTTAAAACTAAATAAAATCACCACAACCAAATATTTATCCATGAGTTCAAGAAAATTCCAATAAATTTCTTACAAGCAAGAATAATTCCAAGCAATATTATGTTTTTGAATTTAGTTTATCTAGGATTGAAAGAGATTACCTTCAAATACAACCAAAATATATGAGACGGGATGTTTGAGGTTATTGAATCACAATCGGACCTGTTTGTTGGTGATTTTAGTGTCACCAACTATATTAGGTGTAATGGAATTAATACGTGTATCAAGGGTGACAATTTTAGTTTTGATACAAGTTAGGAGGTGCAGGAGTGCACACTTGTATCAACCAAATGTCGCCGGTACGCAAACTTAACGGGGGTTTCAAGGGGGCTTGCCCCCTTGAGCAGGGGTTCAAAGGGGGCTGCGCCCCCCTTTGCGGGGTCCAAGGGGCAGCACCCCTGGCGGGGTAGAAGTGGCATTTTTGATATACAAGAGAACGAAATCATCTTCTTCATTTTCGGATTTTGATTCTTGTGCCTTAGATCAAAATTGTTCCTTCAGGAAATATCCTAGTTTGGAATTCGTGAACCCAAGGCATTAGGGTCGAATTATCAAACAAGGAAAGTGTATTCACACGTTTCCTGATTTGATCCAGATTTCCTCATAACCCTAATTCGAATTCCCCCAACAATCTTGTTTGATAAGTTCGTTTTCTAAGTAAGCATGTCTGGAAATACTGTGAAGGAGATGACTGCTACGTTTGGCAAATTGGAGAAGTTCCAGGGTCAAGATTTCAGGCGCTGGCAAAAGAAGATGCACTTCCTCTTGATCACTTTGAAGTTTGGATATGTTCTGAGTACTCCTACACCAGAATAAGTGGAAAATGAAACCTTGGAACAAAACAGAAGGAGAAGCAAATGGGAGAATGACAACTACATCTGCCTCGGTCATATTCTGAATGGTATGTGTGATTCTCTCTTTGATACTTATCAGAGTGTTGAAATAGCCAGTGAATTATAGAACACACTTGAAGCAAAATATATTGCTGAGGATGCGTCCAGTAAAAAATTCATTGTGTCTGATTTCAACAATTATAAAATGATTGATTCTCGATCTGTCATGGAACAATACAATGAAATCCTCCGAATTTATGGTCAATTTAAACAACACAACATGAATATGGATGAAGCCTTTGCTGTTTCGAGTGTGATTGATAAACTTCCACCCTCATGGAAGGATTTCAAACACAATCTGAAACATCAAAAGGAAGAAACGAATTTGGTTCAACTTGGGAGTCACTTGAGAATCGAAGAGGGTCTTCGTGATCAAGAGAGTGACAATAAAGGCAAGGGCAAATCTGAAAATGGACAGCCCCAAGTTCACGTGGTTAAGGCCAATAATTCTAACAACAAGGGAAAGGGTAAAAAACATAAGTATGATTGTAACAACAACAAGTCCAACAAGAAAAACAAAGATTCCAAAGATCTTGTGTGTTGGAGATGCAAATTGAAAGGGCATATGAAGCGTGACTGTCGAGTGAAACTTGGAAATAATGAAGTTGGTGGTAGTGGAAAAGATGGTGCTGGTGGCAGTGGGTCTAAACACCAATCTGCAACCAAAGGTCAGTTTACAATTGACCTTGTAACTTCAGTACCTAATGTTCTTTCACTAACTCCAGAAGTTTCTTTTATACAGGAGGCTGATTCGGGTTCATGGTGGCTTGATACATGTTCCACTCATCACGTGTGTAATGATGAACGGTGGTTCACGAAGTTGAACATAGTAAATAAAGGTTCAGTTTTACGCATGGCGGATGAAGGATCAAAGCCAATATTAGGAACTGGTGTTGTTAGTATTACTTTTACTTCTGGAAAGACAATTAGTTTGTATGATGTCTTGTATGTTCCAAAGGTTCGAAAGAACCTTGTGTCTAGTGGTTTGTTGAATTGTATGGGTTATAAACAAGTTATCGATTCGAACAAGTTTGTGTTGTCTAAATGTGGTGTATTTGTGGGATTTGGTTATTATTGTGAACGTGTTTTTAAGCTAAATGTTGTTAATTGTTTTGCTTCCCATGACAAATCTGTTTTTATGACTTCTGCTCCTTTTCTTGATAATTCAATGTTATGGCATAATAGATTAGGACATGTTAATATTAGGAGAATGGTTGAAATGTCAAAATCCGGATTAATTCCAGCTTTTGACATTAATTCTGAAAAATGTAAAACTTGTATGTTAACTAAGATCACAAAACAACCATTTCCTAATATTAACAGAAAAACAGATGTTTTGGAATTGATTCATAGTGATCTATGTGATTTCCATGCTACACCTTCTTTGGGAAATAAAAAGTACATTGTTACTTTTATTGATGATTCCAGTCGGTTTTTGTTATGTGTATTTATTGCATTCCAAAGATGAAGCTTTCGAAAAGTTTAAAATATACAAAACCGAGGTCGAGTTACAATTGGGTATTTCGATAAAATGTAATACTTTCAATCAGTTGGAATCATTCATGAAACCACAGCTCCTTATACACCATAACAAAATGGTGTTGCTGAACGGAAAAATCGAATTTTAAAGGAAATGGTAAATTCGATGCTTTCCTTTTCGGGTCTAAGTGAAGGCTTTTGGGGTGAAACTATGATCACGACAAATTATGTGCTAAATCGGGTTCCTAATAAAAGGAACAAAGTTACTCCTTATGAGCTTTGGCACAAGAAAGCACCAAATTTGAGTTATTTTCGAATTTGGGGATGCCGAGCAATCGTGAGATTACCCGAACCCAAAAAGAAGAATTTGGGTGAAAGAGGAATTGATAGTATATTCATTGGATATGCTGAGCATTCCAAGGCTTATAGGTTCTATATCATAGAACCTAATAAGGCAGTTTCCGTTCATACTGTTATCGAGTCGTGTGATGCGATTTTTGATGAGCTGTGTTTTTCTTCAATTCAAAGGCCAAAGGATCTGATCCCTAGCACAAGTGAAATGCCTAAATCAGATGGTAAAGAAGTTGTTTCAACTCCAGAAACGCAGCAACCTCGTAAAAGCAAACGAGGTCGGGTTGCAAAAGATTTTGGTCCTGATTTTCAAGTGTACTTGGTGGAAGGATCAAGAGATGAAATAAGGACACAGATTCCTTACTCTTATCATTCCGAGGAGGATCCAAAGACCTTCAAACAGGCTATGGAATCTCGAGATGTTGCTTTTTGGAAAGAAGCAATTAATGATGAAATGTCATCAATTCTGGAGAATAACACTTGGGTGTTATCTGATCTACCTCCTGGTTCTAAACCTTTGGGTTGTAAATGGATTTTCAAAAAGAAAATGAAGGTAGATGGAACTATTGATAAGTTCAAGGCTCGTTTGGTCATACAAGGGTTTAGACAAAAAGCCGGTATCGATTATTTTGATACGTATGCACCGGTAGCACGGATTTCTACCATTAGATTGTTGCTTGCTTTGGCAGCTATTCACGATCTAGTGATTCATCAAATGGATGTCAAAACAGCCTTTTTGAATAGTGATCTTGATGAGGAAGTTTACATGAAACAACCAGAAGGTTTTGTTTTGCCTGGAAATGAGCAAAAGGTATGTAAACTTGTGAAATCATTGCATGGACTTAAACAAGCTCCAAAACAATGGCATTTGAAGTTTGATGAAGTGATTTTGTCTAGTGGTTTTTCATTAAATCAATCTGACAAATGTGTTTACAGCCGGTTTGATTCTTCTGGATCTGGTGTGATTATTTGCTTATATATGGATGATATGTTGATTTTTGGTACTGATCAACATCAAGTTGATGCAACTAAGAATTTATTGTCATCAAAATTTTCCATGAAGGACATGGGGGAGGCGGATGTAATCCTTGGAATAAGGATTAAACGGGTGAACAAAGGACTTGCTATTACGCAGTCTCACTATGTTGAGAAAATTCTCAAAAGGTTTAATTATAGTGATTGTACACCTGTTAGCACTCCCATGGATCCTAGCATGAAGTTGATGCCTAATAGAGGCAAAGCAATATCACAACTTGAGTACTCGCAAGCTATTGGTTCTTTGATGTATACTATGACTAGCACTCGTCCTGATATAGCTTATGCAGTAGGAATATTGAGTCAATTTACTCATAATCCTAGTACTCAACATTGGCAAGCTGTTCATCGTGTATTTAAGTAATTAAAAGGAACCAAGGATTATGGTTTATGTTATTTAGGATTTCCTTCAGTGTTGGAAGGATATTCTGATGCAAGTTGGATATCTAATGGGGAAGATCATTCTTCTACAAGTGGTTGGGTATTTTTGCTTGGAGGTGGTGCTATCTCTTGGGCATCTAAAAATCAAACTTGCATAAGAAGTTCAACAATGGAATCTAAATTTTTTGCACTGTCTGCTGCTAGTAAGGAAGCAGAATGGTTAAAGAATTTAATCTATGAGATTCCATTGTGGAAGAACCCGATTGCACCATTGTCTATTCGTTGTGATAGTGCTGCCACGTTGGCTAAAGCTTATAGTCAGGTTTATAATGGAAAATCTAGACATATTGGCGTTAGACATTGCATTATTAGTGTGACACCTCGAGACTTTATATATCGAAACTTCAGCTTTATTCATATATATCAGAGTTTTCGGTTACAACGGAAGCTATAAGGAAATACAAAGTAAGGTTTATACTAAAATCTAAAAGTTTAAGCAACAAGCAGTGTCTCCAAGTGTCATCTGGTCCCATAACTACGATGTCGAATACCCGATTTTATCCTACCGAGTGCGTCCAGAGATATATATGTAGATACGTAAGCCAAATGGCTTAGTGAATTCGTGTGTTTGTATACAAAATACCACATGCATTGATGATATAGAATATGAAATATGAAAATTATGTTGAGATCTCGGAGTCGTGGGTAAATTTATTTAAGTCATTTTCAGACTTCGAACTAGCATGTGTGCTGTCCGAGTCATGACTTCTATACAATGTACTAGTGGAGCTAGACATGTATTGCCGGTATCGACTTAGTAACAGCAGGATGCCTCCCGTGTACTAATCGTACCAATTTATATTTATTAGCGAACGACGTTACGTTCCCTTTTTCATTTTTTTACATTTACCCAACAACTCGTGTATACATATATAAAGCACTAAGCATGATAAAATATCGAAAAGCAATAAACGTGGCAATTATAATGCAATGAGCAATTAGGCATATAAACACAATATATATCATATATATCTCAGTTTGTAAAGGCATCATAAAAACTCACCTGATACAACTCGTGTATGTATCATTTCCTAAATAGTTTCCAACAGTGACTCATTGAAACGGTTAAAATTACGTCTAACGTTACAAACTGAATAACCATAAGTTAAACTATAACCAATAATATCTTCTTTATATAATAACGTATTATTAGTTATTTCATAGACTCCACGGTTTTAATTTAGAAATTGATACTAACTGAATAACATATGTTATAATAAAAATAGTAGTATTTCCATTATATAATACCATATTACGAATTATTTCCTATATCTCATGGATATAGTATAAAAGTAGTTATCAATTGACTAAAAGTAAGTTATAATATAACTAGTGATATTTTAGTTATACAATAACGTATTTCGAAATAAGTTTAAACGGAACACATGATACGACTAAAAATATAATATTATTGTGATTAAAATAACGTCTTAAGGCTTTATGATTATAACACGATTTTGAGTTTATAAACTGTAAATATAAATAGCCAAATAAGTATAAATAATTACCTTCAAAACTCCCATCATTACGGTCTTCCGGATACTGTTTATATTCTTGAACGCTCAAAACTCCCTTAAGACATAAATTTTAGTTTGATAGAATTATGCTTGATATCGTTTGATGAATTTGGTTGGCAATACAATGCTCTCTATATATACTATACAAATCTTAGTGCCCAAGGAAGTTCAAGATGATCCTCTCCATACTTGGACCCAAATCCACTCAATATTCTTATCCAAAAGATTACGTAAATACTTTTACATACATATCTTCATTTCTAAATCATAAAATATATTATCAACACATATATACACAAGTTTTTCTTATATGTTTTTAATAGTTAGTTTTTAATATTTATTTTAACTATATAAACATAATATATAATTTAGACCTATGTATACATCTTTTACCGGATAAATAAATAAGCCGTAACTTATAAAATATAACTTGTTAAATTCTAATAGAATAATAATTTAATACGGATTATTACCAAATATATAATAGATATTATTGTTAAAATTTAATAATCGATAATTTACAATTAACATCGTAAAACATACCTAATCAATATTAGTCGAAAATACGGATGTTACAATTAGAAATTTGATAATGGATGGTGTCATTTCGGTAGAGTTTGTTAAATCGTAACAAAATTTGGCGGACCATCTTACGAAAAGTTTGGCGCGGGACTTAGTGCACAAGTCTGCTATAGGGATGGGATTAAAGTCTATGTAAATTCTTATGGATGAGACACCCAATTCTCCTCTAATACAATGTTAGAGGTTGAATTCAATGCGGAAAGCTCATTTATATGAATTGAAACACACATCATAAATATCCCAAGGTAAGTGTGTTTGCACCTGTAGTGAGACCAGGATGAATTTAGTTTCTTAATGATTCTTTTGATAAAATGTAAGCAGGTACATGAATAAAAGAATCACCTATATGATCATGAAGTGTAGCCGTACTTCAAAAAGCTTGGGACTTGGCTTTTATACGATCAAGAATGGATTGGGACACTCGGCTTTATAATAGTGTCATGTAGTTTTTGTTTTAGATGATTGTTGAAACTAATGTGTATGTTATCTTCAGGTATTCAAACGAGTTGATGGGTTCAATCTTTAAGACACCCAGATTTCTCGAATATTTGAATTGTATAATATATTAACATGAAAATTCAATCGTATCGATATTTTCATTTATGCATTAATTTGAGATTTTTGTTCTAAAGTTTGTTATTTCATTGTTACACTAAAATGGGGGAGGATTGTTGGTGATTTTAGTGTCACAAACTACATTAGGTGTAATGGAATTAATACGTGTATCAAGGGTGACAATTTTAGTTTTGATACAAGTTAGGAGGTGCGGGAGTGCACACTTGTATCAACCAAATGTCGCCGGTACGCAAACTTAACGGGGGTTTCAAGGGGGCTTGCCCCCTTGAGCAGGGGTTCAAAGGGGGCTGCGCCCCCCTTTGCGGGGTCCAAGGGGCAGCACCCCTGGCGGGGTAGAAGTGGCGTTTTTGATATACAAGAGAACGAAATCATCTTCTTCATTTTCGGATTTTGATTCTTGTGCCTTAGATCAAAATTGTTCCTTCAGGAAATATCCTAGTTTGGAATTCGTGAACCCAAGGCATTAGGGTCGAATTATCAAACAAGGAAAGTATATTCACACGTTTCCCGATTTGATCCAGATTTCCTCATAACCCTAATTCGAATTCCCCCAACACTGTTGAGGTCATCCCCAGCCACTGATCGAATCACTGTCGGCCTCCATTATCGTCGTCGTGGTAGTGGACGTCCACCCTACAGCCCCCAACAACGCTGTTTCTTCTTCTCAGTCTCTCAATGTCTCTACCTCACGGTCTCTCTAAGTCTTGCCCTCTCTCTCTCTCGTCTCTGATTTTCTCAATTGCACAAGGTGTGCACGTTTTACTCTCTATCTATGAAAATGCACTTTTTATAAAAACTTACACTCTAAAAACGAAAAGATTAAAAGATATATTATTACTTCTAGTTTGACCGAAAGAAAAAAATAATAATACCGTCTTCCGATCATTTGATGGAAATAAATTAAGTAAATATTCCTGATAATATTAATTTGAGATTTTGAGCGATTTTGTATTTTATGCATATAATGTAATCTATTTTGGAGGACTAATTGGGGCCACTGAAATGGAAGTGGTGCTATTTTTCTTCTGAAAGTTTGCTTACTCATATATTAAATTATTAAATCCAAATGCAACGAAACAGACTCTTATAATTTTCCGTCATTGTCTTCATAATAACATCATTATACTAAGATCTATAAAGATGCTTTGTCTATTTTAAAAATAGTTTCATTATATCTTTCAGCCTTTTAGGTTGTCCTCATAAAAGTATAATACTTATCATAAGCATGTTTGATTTTATTTCATCTATTTTCTTAAATTTATAACATCAAAAGATGTATAAACTAATTAATTAATTATTAAACTTTTCTATGTTAAATTACACGTCAAAGAATTTATTTTGATAAAAATCTTTAATAGATAATACTCCTTAATAAAATAAAATTCGAACAAACATACACAATATCTTATAAAATAAGTAGCAGGGTAATGAGCCAGTCGAGTTTGAGTTGGATCCTTTTAGTGATACAAGTTGAAAATATCTATCTAACCGAAAATATATAGTTAAATATACAAATATTTTTTTATCCAACGTATTATGAGACTGCACGATATGGTGAGCAAAATGCTCATCGGCATCTACATGGCAAAGTGATGCCGCCAGCGTCACCACCCCGTGATGCTGGCATCGGTTTTCAACGGCATCGGTATGCTTCCGAAAATTCATCGGCATCTCTCTCCAATTTCCCTTTATTTCTTTGCCATAAACACCACACCATCACCCCACATTGTAGGTATACAAACTTATTTTCGTAAGCATCCTATGTGGCGACCGATAGTGATGATTTCGTAGACATCCATACCGCTTAGCCTGATAAATAAATAGATGAACTGACTTTTTTTTTTTCTAACACCTGCTATTGTTATAAATGGGTTGAATCAAGAACAGCGCATTTAAAATTAAAATTTTGAATAAGATAAAAAATTATACTTATTTAAATAAGTTACAAATTTCAATTATTATTCAACATTAAAAAACATACAACCATAAATACAAATGAAGTCAAATAATATTAGAAATGTCTATTTCTTAAGCAACTAAACTTTCATTTTCATATCAACCCGATATTGTGAAATGTAACCGTCATTGTTACTTACTAAATATTTTTGGATCATTTCTCGATTTATGTGTCATCTTTGCGTAGTGGTCATGTTAATCTTCTTTATATGTTCTAATTTTCCAAGACTATTGACTTGTTGGTCTAATTGGTGGCTGACGGCTATATAGTTTGGATTCAACCGTTCAAGAGAGACCAACATCGTGATGATGATGATGTCATGACTCGTGAGGGATCGAGGGGCTTAATTAGAATTCAACATCATGAACTATCAAAGTAAGAATGTTTTTTTTAGAATGGCTGGTTAGTGGTTAGCAGTTAGTAAACGCCTATGCCAAGGATAGAACCCTGGACCTCCTGTCTAAGAGGACAAAGCCTCTACCAAGTGGCTTGTGTTTTTTATGTTGGGGTTATTTTATTTTATATGTATAGATATAAATTAACTAAATATAATAAATATTTATATTACATATTTACATGAATATAAAATAAAATTAAGTATTGTATTTAAATGGGTCGGCATGTTTAGATCATGCTAGAAATTTCAACCCTAACACAACCTGTTTAGCTACATTGGTTCACCAGCAATTTCAAATCACCTGCTAATTTTGAGTTGTGTTGATAAGTTGAATTGTTTTATATGAACTCTAATAATCGGATAGCTAAATTTATCATTTCCAATTTGACACTTAATTCAAGTTTGGTTGATAAATTGCTATTATGAGACATGTCTTTTTGTGGTGTTTAGCGTTGTCTTTGTTCACTTTTACACCAAGTCAGTAGTAACAACATGGACAAACCCCATAATCACATTGAAATACGATAGTCAGAGACGGATTCTTACGGTCACGGTGAAATAGGAGTTATTTGGGGTTGAATGAGTTAAACTTGATAATAAGGGACCAAATACGGCAAGTTAGCAAACATATGAGCATAAACTCTCGACCTCTCTTCCATTCACAATCCAAAGAGTGCGAGCCATTTATAAAATGACAATTATGTTTGAACTTTGAAATGTATCTATTTCGGATTTGTTCAAACTAATTTTATCTTACATCAAAATTATTTTTCTAATAAAAAATACATTTTAGATTTCAGAATAAGCATTTTAAACAAATAAAAATATTCCAAAATTTGAAGAACATGTCTGAAATCCGAAATTTTGAGATAATGCGTCTACTTTTATTGAAATCTTACAATAAGTTAAAGAAATAACAAAAACGAAGTAGATTACAATGCAAATGCATAAACATTGCCAATTCGGTCATAAAACGGTAAGCTAAACATTTTAAATTTATAACATAGAAATAATTTTCGATCGAAAAATGATGAAGCTAAACATATTAAATTTATAGCTTCTCAATTTGAAAACTTTCTTCTAAACCCTATTTTTTTCACTTTCACGCCTCCATTACTCTAAAAGACGACCACGACCACGACCACAAGCATAAAAACAATTTTTATGATTGTATTCACTTCATATTTTACATTAACCGCCCTGTAATTTCATCCCACAAATGAGTCATATATTCCCGGTCCACTGCATTACCATGTTCTTCAAGGTCTTCTTCATCATTATCAACGCCTAAACATTTTAAATGCTCAGTGGACCATTGCTGTTTTTACCCATTTCTAATAAGGAAAAAATATATACAAATCAGGTTTGAGTCAGAATTATATACATATCAGATTGCACGTTCAGTTTTATGCAATATCAGATTTCAAACCCTACAATAAAATCTGATTCCAATAATCATTCTAGCAAGGAATATAAAACCAAGAAATCTAATTCCATATAATATAATACAAATCTGATTCCAATGTTCAAATCTGATTCCAATACGCAAACAAACCTAAAAATATCCACAAACCATATAATACAATAGAAATATGATTTCATTTCAGATTGCAAATCTAATTCCAATGTACAAACAAATCATGAGAATCTGATTCACACACACACACATACACACCATATAATATAAATTTGATTCACAACAATAGAAGTGACAAGAAGTTGAATCAAAGATCGATATACAACAAGCACCAATCGTTGTTGTTATTGGAAAAGGTGGAGCACTGTCGGTTTAGCCAAAAAATCAAGAACTAACAATGGAATCGGCCGCTGTCGGCTCGTCGCTGGTCGATGACGGTATGGGGAGGCATTGTTGGTCAACGGTGGTGTGGGGCGGTGTGAGGAGGGGTGTTGTCGCCGATGGAGAAGAAGAAAATAAAGAAAGTCGATGGAGAAGAGGAGAAAGAAAGATTACGATGCTCAAGGAAAAAGACCGATTCTTTTTTTTAGGGTTAAAACATTGTTTTGGGCTAGAAGTGTTTAGAAGACCCTAGAAGACCTATTGCCAAGTCTGCACCAAGAAGATGCCGCACAGAACTTTTTAGGTTTGCGATATTCTAAAAAACAAACGCTCTACGAGATAAAACGCTTGCACGCTCTCTACGTTGCTCAGACTGAATATGTCATGCAGAGCTTCTAAAAAAAACAAACAACACCTAACTCTACTGCCGCCACAAGAACCACCACCACATTTGCCACCATTACCTCCGCTGTCACCACCTTTGACACTATCACCACTATTCTGCCACCACTTGAGCTTATGCCAACACCACTACCACATCCGCCACCCCCGCCACCACTATCGCCGTCATCACCACAATTGCTTTTTTATTATAATCTAGAAATCAATATGGTTAATGAGTGTATTAATATCTGGCTTGTTAATTTATCATCATCTATGATCATTGTGTTTTAATAACATTTCTATAGTCTACAAACTTTAAAAATAAACAATATTTCCTTTACATACTGCAAACTTTTAATCAAACCTCTTCAAAAGATCTTTAAAAAAACTGAAAATATTTACAGCTTAACAAACAAACACCATATTAGTTATATCTTCCCATGTAATTTCTAGAGTAAATTACAGTTTTGGTCCCTGTGGTTTACCAAAACTAACAGAATGGTCCCAACTATTGGAAAATCACGTTGGGAGTCCCAAAGGTTTCCGAAACACTACAAATCCGTCCCTGGGGCATATAAAAAGACTAAAATGCCATTTTTATGTCTTTTTCCTTTTTATTTAAATTACTTAATTATATTATTAATAAAAACAAAACCTCCCACCCCCACCCTACCCCTACCCCGTACCCTCCCCCCCTGTCACACCCCGATCCTTGGCGGAATCGATCAAGGCGTGATATATTGTTCAAAGTCTCATGACAACTATGTTATAATATGATTAGATTCAATTAAGTACTAAGTAGGCAAACAAGATCCACAACATTCAAATACAAACAACATTTATTACATCAAATTTAAATAGTCTTGTGGGTTTCTAAGGTATACCCTACTTTTCATCAACTTCATTCTTCAAATCTGCATCATGGGTAAAAACAAGTCAACTACGAGAGTTGGTGAGTAATCTAGTTTTATTAAAGAAAATTGTGAGTTTGAATAATTTGAAATTTGTTTTCTTTTGAAGTTGGCAAGCAAGTGTTATTGAGATAACAGTTTATAAATCAAAAATTGATTAACAAATGATAACAACAACAATAAGTCCTCACCCTATATATACATATATATGTATATATATAGGATGGAGCATCTAATCATCATACACACTCAACCACGTGCAATCAATCACCTTAGCGTCCCAAGGCGGGGTGGTCAACCCAATAGCGCTATTATTGTCCATAACGTACCTCAAGAATACGGGCATAGTCATGGAGATTAGACTAAAAATGATAATGCACTACAAGTACATGTAGCGTAAACAAACAATAATTATACAAATAATGATTCAAGTATAAATGTCCCAACAATGTCTCAATTGTGATAAAATAATAAAATGAAGTTGAAAACATATTAGAACCACATGATACACCCCAAAAGTATTGAAAAGTATAAAATACGGGGTAGATTACTCACTTTAGTCCAAACGGAATACGCGTGTCGTACGAAAGACGGCTCGGGTCAAAATGACGTAGAACCTAATATAATTAATAGTTTTGGCTTAGGAATCGATAAACGGGAATATAGTATTAATAAAAATAATTAGACATATATTCTTATATTAGATGAATTAACAATAATCCAAATTTTGTTTTGAATATTAATGTATTCATATGTTAAATGAATTTTAAATTGAATTAATTACTTTGCTTAATTAATTTATATTTTCACTTTAGGCAAGATTTTAATAATTTCTTATTAAAATAATAACTAGTCAAATTATAAATATTTATAGATTTTATATATTATAAACAATTATTTATATGAAATAATCATTAAAAATGCATTTTTACATGCTTAGATATTTAGGAAAATGGTTTTAAATACTAAACAGTAATGAAACATTCTGAAATTATCATAAAATCATTATTTCATAAAATAGTAATTACTGTAAAATTTTCATATTTTTCTTAACTGCTTTAGTATTTATTTAGTATTGTAATAATTAAACCACAACAAATTTCGGGAAAAATAATAAATGATTCCCAAAAATTCTGGAAAATTAACCATAGTTTTATAACATTATATTGAGCCTACTGTAAATATTTTGGATATTTTGGACAATGGGAAGTATTTATTATGTTTTTCATTATTAACTAATCAATAAAATCATAAATAATAGTAAACTATTAAGGAAAATTCATTAAACTTTTTATCTATAATTAATATGTCATATATGATATTGTGACAAGGGTTTATAATTTTCGGACTTGTATAGCTATTTATTAACAATTTAACCCATTAAACAATCATTAAATTTGGAAAAATAAGAAAACATTATTACAAAAATCTGTAAATTTTTTCATGGGGTCTTTATAATGTTATTAAGGTGCGAAAAATATAAAATCGTGTTTTTGACATACATAACTATATTTTTCTATTTATTTAGCTTCAACAAAATAAAATACAAAATAACCATAAAACTGTAATATAAATGCATGAAACTTCATATATTATGTTTTCTCAGTTTATGGGTCATCCCATAATTTTCTCAGAATTTATTGAATACAAAAAGTATTTTATATGAATTATTGCCCTATTTTAGTGCAATAATTATAATAATTCGATAAAAATGAGTTAATTTCTGAAAATTTCCAGAACTTCTTATTTTATTAATGGGATTCTGAGAAAAATCAGGTTTATACATAAAATGAGTTTTAGATATTTTGGTGGATTTAATTTGTTTCATGTATGAATTTGAAACTTTTAACAACATACCTTGAGGAATGCTTCAAGAGGGATGAAGATTTGAGTATGAGGGATTGTTCTTGGCTGGAAAATGAAGCTTTCTTGGAGAAATTTCGAGATTGAGAGTGAGAGAAAGAATAGAGAGGGTTTGAGTGGTGATGAGAATAATGTGGTGAGAGGAAAAGGAAATGAAAGATGATGGGAGGTGTGAGTGGGAGACCATGGGAATATCTTTTGACTTTTGGTGGTCTTCATAATTTTCCACTAGCACAAGCATCTTAAGAGTTTTATAAAATTTAATGTAGTGTTTATAAAAATAGAGTTTTATAAAAAAATAGGTTATTATTTGATTATAACAATCTACTTTGATTTGAAGTTTAAGTATAGCATTCAAGTTTGATTCTTTTAATTTAGTTAGAGAATTATACTTTTATTTTATTATAATATGGTATCATAATTTAATTTGATTATAGTTATAACATTATACTATGCTATATTGCTATTAACATCAATTTATAACGTAGTGTATGAGTTTTGATCCTATTAGCGTCAAGTAATCTCGATTAGGGTTTATTAGATTTCCAATTGGGTTGGGTTGACCCGAATCCATTTTAGGCGGATGTCACAGTCTCCCCTACTTTAGGAAATTTCGTCCCGAAATTTAATAAGAAAGTACTTTAAGAGAAAAGATGTGGGTATTTGGTACGCATATGATCCTCACGCTCCCATGTATACTCGGGTCCACGTGCCGACTGCCACCTGACCTTGACCAGGGGAAGGCGACTTCTTTTGAGTTGCTTTTCCTTCCGGTCGGCAATTTCCAAGGGTTTCTCGATAAATTGCATTGTCTCGTCAATTTGGATATCCTCGAGAGGAACATGAAGGTTCTCGTCTGCTAAACACTTTTTGAGGTTAGTTATATGAAATAGTGGGTGAACTTTCTGAAGCTCTGTTGGTAGATCCAATTCATAGGCTACTGGTCCGATCCTTTTCAGGATCTTAAACCGGCCTACGTAGCGTGGTGCCAATTTACCCTTGCGTCCAAATCGAACCACACCTTTCCATGGGGACACTTTTAACATGACCATGTCACCCACGATAAATTCAAGCGGTTTGCGTCGCTTGTCGGCATTACTCTTTTGTCGGCTACGAGCTGTGAGAAGGTTATTGCGAATCTGAGTGATTTTGTCGGTTGTTTCCTGGATAAGCTCAGGACCAACGATTGGAGAATCCACTGTTGCGCGAATTACGTGAGACTCCCCAATTTCATGCCAGCAAAAAGGAGATCGGCATTTACGGCCATACAATGCCTCAAATGGTGGCATCCCGATGCTTGAATGATAACTGTTATTATAGGAGAATTCCACCAACGGTAAATGAGAGTCCCATTTTCCTCCGAAATCTAAGACACACGCCCTCAACATATCTTCGAGTGTTTGAATTATCTTCTCAGATTGACCATCGGTCTGAGGATGATAGGCGGTACAGTATGTATGTATATATGTATGTATATGTATGTATGTATGTGTGTATGTATGTATGTATGTATGTATGTGTATGTATGTTTGTAATGTCATTTTATAGCTGATACGCATAAGAGGAATAAAATATGCAAGATACAGGTGGACCACGAGCTGTATATACGCCAGGTGAGTAGGTTCTAATCCATTATTATGATATTATTTAATTAAATGTTCTTTGAATTATTTCCACTTTCCGGAGATATAATTTTTTTTATAAAGAGTCTTTTCGTTTTCCCTGTCCTTATCGGAGTTAAGCAGTGAATGTTGAAAAAATAGCACTTTGGGTAGTCGAAAGGTTTTTAAAAGTCTTTTCGTTTTCCTGTCTTTATCAAGTTAAGCAGTTAATGTTGAAAAAAATAGTACCTAGGGTAATCGAAAGGTTTTTTAAAAGTCTTTTCGTTTTCCTGTCCTTATCAAGTTAAGCAGTTAATGTTGAAACAATAGCACCTAGGGTAATCGAAAGGTTTTTAAAAGTCTTTTCGTTTTCCTGTCCTTATCAAGTTAAGCAGTTAATGTTGAAAAAATAGCACCTAGGGTAATCGAAAGGTTTTTAAAAGTCTTTTCGTTTTCCTGTCCTTATCAAGTTAAGCAGTTAATGTTGAAAAAATAGCACCTAGGGTAATCGAAAGGTTTTTAAAAGTCTTTTCGTTTTCCTGTCCTTATCAAGTTAAGCAGTTAATGTTGAAAAAATAGCACCTAGGGTAATCGAAAGGTTTTTAAAAGTCTTTTCGTTTTCCTGTCCTTATCAAGTTAAGCAGTTAATGTTGAAAAAATAGCACCTAGGGTAATCGAAAGGTTTTTAAAAGTCTTTTCGTTTTCCTTCGATGAATATAATCTCAGAAGATCTAGGGCCTTCATCTTTGGGCTTTGCTTATGAGCAATCTCAAAACTTACTTCCAGGTTGAATTCTAGTACTTTTATGTCAGTTTGGTTTTTATCATCTAACATTTGTTTTTTTTTTAAAGCTCCACTAATGGATAGTTTAACGGATTACAATCCAATCATGGACGAGCACTTAACGAACAGTGAGATTATCCCCATGAATCAAGGATTCATGGCTAGCATACAGAATGACAATCAACTACAGGTGATTCATAACGACAGTGTTGGAATGAATCCTGAGTTTGAGGGAGGTTTTCAATACCAGAATCACCTTCAGGTGATTCAAAGAAATCTAGAGGGATTTCAAAACCCTGGGTTCATAGCTGAAAATCAACAGTTACTGCCGACGTCAGATACTAATGTTATTGCACCAAAGTTTATCTTTGGTCAGGATCATGCTCAATTGATCCAGAATGACAATAGCACAACCGGATTTGATTCTTTGAGTCCAAGAACCACAGTAGTTGGCAGTGGAAGTGGTTCTAGACAACCATTAAGTAAGGAAGCAATAACTCAGCACTTTAACAAGCCTCTTTTGGAAGCTGCAAAGGAACTCAACGTTGGATCAACCCAGTTGAAGAATCGTTGTAGGGAGTTAGGCATACCAAAATGGCCTCGAAGACAGCTTAAGAGTCTAGAAACTCTTATTAACAATACTCAGGTTAAAAATTGCATTTTTTTTTTCAAAATTTTAGTACCAAGAGATTGTATTGACTGAAGGTATTTATGTAACAGGAATTGAATAATATTGCTAATGAAGCAGACGTAATACTTGGTATAGAAAATGAGAAAAAAGCAATATTCGAGGGTTCCAGTTCGAAGATGACTGATACCACAAAGAAATTTAGGCAAGCTGTATTTAGAGATGTTTACAGGAAACGAAAGGCCGAGGAGATGGAGGAAACTTCATCAGGGACCCATGCACAGCAGCAATCTTTGCCATCCGGTTCTGCTATAGATGTTGATTTACTTGGGCATGTAAATGATGAAGGCTCACATCCTATAATAGAAAGTATGGTTATTCCTATTCTTCAGGAAGGTCCAAGTCAAGTACTTTTTGATGAAGATTGGAGTTTCTTAGATCAGGAAGATATGAATCTTGATTTACTTGAGAATGTAAATGATGAAATTTCACATCCTATGATAGAAGGTATGACCATTCCTATTCTTCAGGAAGGTCCAAGTCAAGTACCTTCTAATTCTGATATGAGTGGTTTTAACCCTGACTTTCTCAAGATCATAAGTAAAGAGAAAACAGAAGACTTAACAGGTGACATAGCCTGCTTTCGGCGTTCAGATTGAATTCCAACATTAGTCTAATGAAACCGTTGGTACCGTTCCTGTTTCCGTTTATGCCATTAATGCTAATGTTTGTCATGGCGGCTGCCACAACGACATGAAATATAACGGTGTCCACCAGTGGAGTCATCGTTCGATCTGTTGATGGTGTGATGGTATGTTGGTTACTTTGACAAGGTGGCATTCTTGTGCTATTGAGATTAAAGATGGAATGATTGTAGGTTTTCGATAATAGTTATTGGTTAGATATTATCGACCGTGTAAGGGTAGGGGTATAACATGTACATAAAATGTCTAGATGTATGGTTCTATAGTATTATAAAATACTCCTATAGTATTTTAGATTTGTATTCTGTTTTAGAGTTTATTTGTATATGGTTATTGATAAGTTTTTTTGACTTGTTGTTCACTACAATTATTCCTAAATACATGTTAGTCATACCTTGGACCAATAGAGTTGATCAGGCTCTATTTATCCTAGATATGATTACATAACTATCTAGGCCTACTCGTAGTGTTCAACTCATCTTATTACTCTTGTATTGTTTTGGTTATGACACTGTTCTAGTATGTATGTACTTGTACTTATACTTTATAAAAATATCATTGTATTGGGCACCTTCTGGGCTTTCCATGGGTATTAAATGTGAATCATGTAGCATTTGCGTGGGCCCCCATAATACTAAGTTTTCACATGTTTTCCCACTTCTAGGACCATTAGGGAACTTAATAGTCCAATGAGTTGGCCATTTTAGAGTGTATCCTTTCGGATACGTTTGATAAGGTCGGGTATTTTGATGGCTCAAAAGTAATGTGAATGACGCGCTTTGGCCTATAGGTTTGGGAACTCTCGCCTTTGGTCCCCAGGTAAGCAAACTGGTCCCTCGGTTGATTGGGATGTATACGAATGCTTACCTAGTCAGGACTTTCGGGCTACCGGCACCTCCCCCTTCCAGTTACTACGCGTCCATTACTATGATCCTACCCAACTAGAGTAGATGACTTGGAATTTCCTATGAGTTCTAAGGATTATATACGTATAATTTTTTTTTTTTTTTTTTGAAACCACTTGAGTATGTGTGTGATTTTCAGAGAAAGAAGAGAAAATTTACAAGTGTAGGCACACATATAAGTGTCATGAGTAATACGTATGCACATAAGGGAGCAATTAGCACACAAAGGTATTCCTAGAATTTTCTAAGTGCGAATTGCATGCAGTTGTGTGTGCATTTTATAAACTAGCATACGAGAGGACCCTAGAGGCTATAGACTAGGTCAAGGCAATTAACCTAATTCCCTATAGTCAAGGGCTCTGATACCAATCTGTCACACCCCGATCCTTGGCGGAATCGATCAAGGCGTGATATATTGTTCAAAGTCTCATGACAACTATGTTATAATATGATTAGATTCAATTAAGTACTAAGTAGGCAAACAAGATCCACAACATTCAAATACAAACAACATTTATTACATCAAATTTAAATAGTCTTGTGGGTTTCTAAGGTATACCCTACTTTTCATCAACTTCATTCTTCAAATCTGCATCATGGGTAAAAACAAGTCAACTACGAGAGTTGGTGAGTAATCTAGTTTTATTAAAGAAAATTGTGAGTTTGAATAATTTGAAATTTGTTTTCTTTTGAAGTTGGCAAGCAAGTGTTATTGAGATAACAGTTTATAAATCAAAAATTGATTAACAAATGATAACAACAACAATAAGTCCTCACCCTATATATACATATATATGTATATATATAGGATGGAGCATCTAATCATCATACACACTCAACCACGTGCAATCAATCACCTTAGCGTCCCAAGGCGGGGTGGTCAACCCAATAGCGCTATTATTGTCCATAACGTACCTCAAGAATACGGGCATAGTCATGGAGATTAGACTAAAAATGATAATGCACTACAAGTACATGTAGCGTAAACAAACAATAATTATACAAATAATGATTCAAGTATAAATGTCCCAACAATGTCTCAATTGTGATAAAATAATAAAATGAAGTTGAAAACATATTAGAACCACATGATACACCCCAAAAGTATTGAAAAGTATAAAATACGGGGTAGATTACTCACTTTAGTCCAAACGGAATACGCGTGTCGTACGAAAGACGGCTCGGGTCAAAATGACGTAGAACCTAATATAATTAATAGTTTTGGCTTAGGAATCGATAAACGGGAATATAGTATTAATAAAAATAATTAGACATATATTCTTATATTAGATGAATTAACAATAATCCAAATTTTGTTTTGAATATTAATGTATTCATATGTTAAATGAATTTTAAATTGAATTAATTACTTTGCTTAATTAATTTATATTTTCACTTTAGGCAAGATTTTAATAATTTCTTATTAAAATAATAACTAGTCAAATTATAAATATTTATAGATTTTATATATTATAAACAATTATTTATATGAAATAATCATTAAAAATGCATTTTTACATGCTTAGATATTTAGGAAAATGGTTTTAAATACTAAACAGTAATGAAACATTCTGAAATTATCATAAAATCATTATTTCATAAAATAGTAATTACTGTAAAATTTTCATATTTTTCTTAACTGCTTTAGTATTTATTTAGTATTGTAATAATTAAACCACAACAAATTTCGGGAAAAATAATAAATGATTCCCAAAAATTCTGGAAAATTAACCATAGTTTTATAACATTATATTGAGCCTACTGTAAATATTTTGGATATTTTGGACAATGGGAAGTATTTATTATGTTTTTCATTATTAACTAATCAATAAAATCATAAATAATAGTAAACTATTAAGGAAAATTCATTAAACTTTTTATCTATAATTAATATGTCATATATGATATTGTGACAAGGGTTTATAATTTTCGGACTTGTATAGCTATTTATTAACAATTTAACCCATTAAACAATCATTAAATTTGGAAAAATAAGAAAACATTATTACAAAAATCTGTAAATTTTTGCATGGGGTCTTTATAATGTTATTAAGGTGCGAAAAATATAAAATCGTGTTTTTGACATACATAACTATATTTTTCTATTTATTTAGCTTCAACAAAATAAAATACAAAATAACCATAAAACTGTAATATAAATGCATGAAACTTCATATATTATGTTTTCTCAGTTTATGGGTCATCCCATAATTTTCTCAGAATTTATTGAATACAAAAAGTATTTTATATGAATTATTGCCCTATTTTAGTGCAATAATTATAATAATTCGATAAAAATGAGTTAATTTCTGAAAATTTCCAGAACTTCTTATTTTATTAATGGGATTCTGAGAAAAATCAGGTTTATACATAAAATGAGTTTTAGATATTTTGGTGGATTTAATTTGTTTCATGTATGAATTTGAAACTTTTAACAACATACCTTGAGGAATGCTTCAAGAGGGATGAAGATTTGAGTATGAGGGATTGTTCTTGGCTGGAAAATGAAGCTTTCTTGGAGAAATTTCGAGATTGAGAGTGAGAGAAAGAATAGAGAGGGTTTGAGTGGTGATGAGAATAATGTGGTGAGAGGAAAAGGAAAGGAAAGATGATGGGAGGTGTGAGTGGGAGACCATGGGAATATCTTTTGACTTTTGGTGGTCTTCATAATTTTCCACTAGCACAAGCATCTTAAGAGTTTTATAAAATTTAATGTAGTGTTTATAAAAATAGAGTTTTATAAAAAAATAGGTTATTATTTGATTATAACAATCTACTTTGATTTGAAGTTTAAGTATAGCATTCAAGTTTGATTCTTTTAATTTAGTTAGAGAATTATACTTTTATTTTATTATAATATGGTATCATAATTTAATTTGATTATAGTTATAACATTATACTATGCTATATTGCTATTAACATCAATTTATAACGTAGTGTATGAGTTTTGATCCTATTAGCGTCAAGTAATCTCGATTAGGGTTTATTAGATTTCCAATTGGGTTGGGTTGACCCGAATCCATTTTAGGCGGATGTCACACCCCCTCTCTCTCTCTATCTCTCTCTCTCTCTCTTCTGTTGGAATACGATAGCATAAAACAACGCAGCGGAAACAGAAATCAAAATCGTATTCAACCAATATCACAAAATCATGCACACTTTTGTAACTGTAAAATCAAGAGGGTTCAAGACATACATTTTAAATCTCAGATCTGATTGTGTTAGGATGACGAGAGCCCAAAGTAGAACTCCTCTAATGTAATCGCACCCAAGACAACGATCCAGCACCCGTTGATGTAGTATATACCTTTGCTTGAAGTTTTAGCACGTAATACTTAGGGTTTTGAAAGAAATCGGCCGTATACCGAGGGGTGGGAGGAGGGTGACGAAAATTAGGGTTTTGGCAGCCTTTACAACTCAGATCTAGGGTTGTATTTATAGTGCTCTTCATCCTTATCCCCTCCTTTGTGGATATTTCACTTTAGTCCTTTATCCTTATTAAGTTTCTAATTAATATACCTTTACTTTGGTATATTAATAAACTTAACCATTAAGTTTCTAATTAATATACCTTTACTTTGATATATTAATAAACTTAACCCCTCAAGTTTATTTTCGATCTCTTTTAGCTAAATCGTCTCTTGCGTGTAACCCAAAAGGACCCTACTATTTATAATAATATTACCAACTTGTTATAACGATGGGCATATAACCAACAGTCTCCTAGTTGCACTTGTTATAACAACTGTATGGTCTAATATTCCTTAACCTAGCAAGGTGTATGTCATCCTAGACAAATGCCGTGTTCATCTAATGAAACAGCCCTTAGGCAAGTGATCAAATATTCCTTTGTTCTACAAGATATCCATATGAACGTCTGACATGGAATTCTGTCAGTCTCAAACATTCAAGATTATGTTTCCCGATAGAGATTTGTGATGACCACAACAAACTGCACTTATTGATTCTATATCAATTCAGTTCGAGTACGGCCGTACATTTGCTGTCAACACCAAATCATCGAGGGGCCCACGGATATCGCTTCTCCTGTTAGGGCAGAAGGAACAAATAAACTTTGACTACACGGATCTCGCCCACTCATCATGTCATATCTGGACATTCCCTGTATGGCTGCCAGTTACGGACAACGTTGGAGAAAACCAAGACATAACAGACTACAGGACTAAGAATCAATGCATCTCCGCTTGAAGAATATAAGATATTACCATATTAGAATTACTCGTGACATATTCCATGAAGTAATCTCTAAGTACAGATTACTCCAATACTTAATCCTTATTAAGTACACATGAGAATTAGCGCATCTCTATGCTATGTCCATCTCTATGGACAATTTACTAATTCCTCATGTCAGCCTTGAATCAATACTTACTCCCAAAAGTATGACCGACTGTGGACGTTTTGAATAATAAAATAATTATTCAGGAAGTCAATAAAACATGCAAAATTGGAACACAATGATAAACTAATGAAATGATTGCCTTCATGCATATATTAAGTTCTCCACATAATAATCTTCAAAACGAATAGAGTTTCACATTGCTTGAGTTCCAAAACCAAATCAAACTAAATTAAATACACTTAAAACAACTCATTTGCAAATCTAATGCCCATCGACCTAGTATGAGAATCATGCTTGGCCTGAGATAACGGTTTAGTGAATGGATCAGCAAGATTATCTTCTGATGTAACTCTACTAATCGTGATGTCTCCTTCTTCAACGAGCCTCCGGATATAATGGTACTTCCGGTGTATATGCCTTGTGCGCTTGTGAGCTCTGGGTTCTTTCGCCAAGGCGACTGCACCCTCATTGTCACAGAAGATCTAAACTGGACCATCAATGCTAGGAACAACACCGAGATCCCTGATGAACTTCTTCATCCACATGGCTTCCTTTGCAGCTTCATTAACTGCAATATACTCAGCCTCCGTTGTCGAATCAGCTACTGTTTCTTGCTTGGTACTCTTCCAAGTTACTGCCCCACCATTCAGTAAGAACACGAATCCTGACTGCGAACAGGAATCGTCTCTGTCGGTTTGGAAGCTAGCATCACTATAACCACTTACAGTGAGTTCTTCCATGCCCCCATAGACCAAGAACACTTCCTTCGTCCTTCGAAGATACTTAAGAATGTTCTTGACTGCGGTCCAATGATTTTCACCAGGATTGGCCTGATAATGACTCGTCATACTCAAGGCACAAGAGACGTCAGGCCTTGTACATAACATGGCATACATGATCGATCCCATTGCTGAAGCATATGGGATTCGACTCATTCTTTCTCGTTCATCACTAGAACTAGGACATTGGTCTCTACTCAATGTCATACCACGTTGCATAGGCACGAATCCTTTCTTGGAATCCTGCATCTTGAACCTTTTCAAGATTTTGTCTATGTATGTACTCTGGCTTAAACCAATGAGTCGCCTAGATCTATCTCTATAGATCTTTATACCAAGTATGTATGCCGCTTCTCCCAAGTCTTTCATAGCAAAACAATCCCCAAGCCAAGTTTTAACACTTTGCAACATTGGGACATTGTTTCCTATGAGTAGTATGTCATCAACATACAGCACAAGGAAGACAACAGCACTCCCACTAGCTCTGACATATACACATGGCTCATCTTCACTTCTCGAAAATCCAAACTCTTTGATTTTCTCATCGAAGCAGAGATTCCAGCTGCGAGATGCTTGTTTGAGTCCATAAATCGACTTCACAAGTTTACACACTCTATTGGGATATTTGGACTGTACAAAACCCTCTGGTTGTGTCATATACACATCTTCTGAAAGTTTTCCGTTAAGGAAAGCGGTTTTTACATCCATTTGCCATATTTCGTAGTCATAAAAGGCTGCGATGGCAAACAATATCCTGATAGATTTAATCATTGCCACTGGTGAAAAAGTTTCCTCATAATCAATCCCTTGGATTTGAGTATAACCCTTTGCCACCAGTCTGGCTTTATATGTGTGTACTTTTCCATCCATGTCTGTCTTCTTCTTGAAGACCCATTTACACCCAACTGTTTTAAGGCCAGGTGTTTGATCAACCAAGTTCCAAACTTGGTTATCATACATGGATTTCATCTCGCTCTCCATAGCCTCCTTCCATTTGGCAGCATCTGGGCCTGCCATTGCTTCCTGATAGCTGGTAGGTTCATCGTCATTTACCATTGACTCATCACCTTTAGTAATATGTAAACCATAAAATTCAGGTGCATGACGTACTCTATCAGATCTCCGGACAGGAGGTGGAGGTATGTCAAATTCCCCAGCTGTACTTGGCTGAGGCTCAACAGGTTTTTCAACCTCTGATTGAGAGCTAGTGCCAACATCAGGTCCTTTATTGATTGGTTCTTGAATCTCCTCAAGATCAATTTGGCTCCCACTGGCCTCTTGGAGTATCAGCTCCCTCTCTCGGAAGACTGCCCTTCGTGCAACAATCACCTTGTTTTCAGAAGGTTTGTAAAACAAATACCCAAAAGAATTAGCAGGATAACCAATAAAGTAACACCTCTCTGATCTGGGTTCTAGTTTGTCGATGGCTTCACGACGGACGTAAGCCTTACAACCCCAGACTTTCAAATGCGCTAATGAGGGTTTAGTCCCATTCCATATTTCAGAGGGTGTCTTGTGTGACATCTGCCTAAAATGGATTCAGGTCAACCCAACCCAATTGGAAATTTAATAAACCCTACTCAAGCTTACTTGACGCTAATAGGATCAAAACCCATACAATACGATATAAATTGACGTTAATAGCAATATAGCATAGTATAACGTTATAATTATAATCAAATTAAATTATGATACCATATTAAAATCAAATCAAAGTATGATGCTCTAATTAAATTAAAAGAATCAAACTTGAATGCTATAATTAAACTTCAAATCAAAGTAGATTGTTATAATCAAATAATAACCAATTTTTTTATAAAACTCTATTTTTATAAACTCTACATTAAATTTTATAAAATTTTTATATTAGTTAGTGTATTACATAGAGATGCTTGTGCTAGTGGGAAATTATGAAGACCACCAAAAGCCAAAAGTTATTTCCATTGTCTCCCACTCACACCTCCCATCATCTTTCCTTTCATTTTTCTCCCAACACATTATTCTCATCACCACTCAAACCCTCTCTATTCTTTCTCTCACTCTCAATCTCGAAATTCTTCCAAGAAATATCAATTTTCCAGCCAAGAACAATCTCTCATACTCAAATCTCCATCCCTCTTGAAGCATTCATCAAGGTATGTTGTTAAAAGTCTTAAATTCATGAATGAAACAAATTAAATCCACCAAACTATCTAAAACTCATTTTATGCATAAACCTGATTTTTCTCAGGATCCCATCAATAAAATAAGAAGTTCTGGAAATTTTCAGAAAATAACTTATTTTTATTGAATTACTATAATTATTGCAATAAAATATGGAAATAATTCACATAAAATACTTTTTGCAGTCAATAAATTCTGGGAAAATTTTGGAACAACCCATATATTGAGTAAAGTGGATTTATAAAGTTTCATGCATTTATATTACTGTTTGATGCTTATAGTTATGTATGTTAAAAACTAGATTTTATATTTTTCGCACCTTATTAACATTTTAAAGACTCCATGACAAAATTTACAGATTTTTGTAAGAATGTTTGCTTATTTTTCCTGATTTAATGATTATTTAATGGTTTAAATTGATAATAAATAGCTACACATGTCCAAAAATTATAAAACCTTATCAGAATATCATATATAACATGTTAATCATAAATAAAAAGTCTAATGAATTTCTCTTAATATTTTCCTATTATTTATGATTTTATTGATTAGTTAATAATGAAAAACATAAGAAATACTTCCCATAGTCCAAAATATCCAAAATATTTACAGTAGGCTCAATATAATGTTAGAAAACTATGGTTAATTTTCCAGAATTTGTGGGAATCATTTATTATTTTTCCCGAAATTTGTTATGGTTTAATTATTAAAATACTAAATAAATACTAAAGCAGTTAAGAAAAATATGAAAATTTTACAGTAATTACTATTTTATGAAATAATGATTTTCTGATAATTTCAGAATGTTTCATTACTGTTTAGTATTTAAAACCATTTTCCTAAATATCTAAGCATGTAAAATTGCATTTTTAATGATTATTTCATATAAATAATTGTTTATAATATATAAAATCTGTAAATACTTATAATTTGACTAGTTATTATTTTAATAATAAATTATTAAAATCTTGCCTAAAGTGAAAATATAAATTAATTAAGCAAAGTAATTAATTCAATTTAAAATTCATTTAACATATGAATACATTAATATTCAAAACAAAATTTGGATTATTGTTAATTCATCTAATATAAGAATATATGTCTAATTATTTTTATTAATACTATATTCCCGTTTATCGATTCCTAAGCCAAAACTATTAATTATATTAGGTTCTACGACATTTTGACTCGAGCCGTTTATCGTACAACACGCGCATTCCTTATTGGACTAATGTGAGTAATCTACCCCATATTTTATAATTTTCAATACTTTTGGGGTGTATCATGTGGTTCTAATATGTTTTCAACTTTATTTTATTATTTTATCACAATTGAGACATCGTTGAGACATTTATACTTGAATCATTATTTGTATAATTATTGTTTGTTTACGCTACATGTACTTGTAGTGCATTATCATTTTTAGTCTAATCTCCATGACTATGCCCGTATTCTTGAGGTACGTTATGGACAATAATAGCGCTATTGGGTTGACCACCCCGCCTTGGGACGCTAAGGTGATTGATCGCACGTGGTTGTGTGTGTATGATGATTAGATGCTCCATCCTATATATATACATATATATGTATATATAGGGTGAGGACTTATTGTTGTTGTTATCATTTGTTAATCAATTTTTGATTTATAAACTGTTATCTCAATAACAGTTGCTTGCTAACTTCAAAAGAAAACAAATTTCAAATTATTCAAACTCAGAATTTTCTTTAATAAAACTAGATTACTCACCAACTCTCGTAGTTGACCTGTTTTTACCCATGATGCAGATTTGAAGAATGAAGTTGATGAAAAGTAGGGTGTACCTTAGAAACCCACAAGACTATTTAAATTTGATGTAATAAATGTTGTTATATTTGGATTTGTATTTGTATGTTGTGGATATTGTTTGCATACTTAGTACTTAATTGAATCTAATCATATTATAGCATAGTTGTCATGAGACTTTGAACAATATATCACGCATTGATCGATTCCGCCAAGGATCGGGGTGTGACATCTTGCTGACCTTCTTAGTTGGTACAAGGTTCAGGACTTTTGCTGCAGTCTCCAAGGCATAGCCCCAGAAACTGATTGGAAGCGTAGCACGACTCATCATGGACCGAACCATATCAAGTAATGTTCGGTTCCTCCTCTCAGCTACACCATTATGTTGTGGTGTTCCGGGAGGAGTCAGCTGTGAAACAATTCCACAGTTCCCCAGATGATCGTAGAATTCTTGACTAAGATATTCTCCACCCCTGTCGGATCGGAGGATCTTAATCCTTTTGCCCCGTTGATTCTCTACTTCGTTCTGAAACCTTTTGAACACCTCGAAGGTTTCAGACTTATGTTTAATCAAATAAACATACCCATATCTGCTGAAGTCATCAGTAAATGTGACGAAGTACCTTTCTCCATGTCTTGTGGCTGATCTGAACGGTCCACACACATCAGTGTGTATGAGGTCCAACAGATCCTTGCCTATTTCAAAGTTCCCTGTGAATGGCGCTTTTGTCATCTTGCCTAATAAACAAGACTCACATACATCATCAGACTTGAGGTTGAATGATTCCAAAATCCCATCCTCTTGGAGTTTGGCGATGCGTTTCTTGTTTATATGGCCAAGTCGACAATGCCATAGACATGATTTATCCAATACACTTTTGGATGTGTCTGAATCAACATTTAAGATTAAGCTATTATTTCTTCTAATGCTCACGATAGTTTCATAAATACCATTTGTAGGACATGCTTTAAAGTAAAGACAATCATTTTTGAAAACTAAAATAATTCCATTATCAAAACCAAAATCAAAACCGTCTCGATACAAAGCACTAAAAGAAATAATGTTTCTAGCCATTTCTGGCGAATAGCAACAATCTAATAAATTAATAGAAAATCCAGTAGAAAGCACGAGCTCGTAATCCCCAATCCTCTTGACAGCAGCCGTATGTCTGTTGCCCATGATCAGGTCAAGCTCCCCATGCCTTAACTTCTTACTTCTTCTTAGTCCCTGCACATCAGAGCAAATGTGAGTACCACATCCTGTGTCTAGGACCCATGAATTAGTAGTAGAAGTATTATGGAGTTCTATCATGTATATACCTGAGGTACCAGACACTTTGGGTTTGATATTCTTGATCTCCTCCAGGTATTTAGGACAGGTTCGCTTCCAGTGTCCCTTTTCTCCGCAGTGGAAACAAATGGCCTCATCAGGGTTTGGTGACGGCACTATCATAGAACCAGCCTTGCCCTTGTTGCTAGGGTTGGTGTTGGGGTTACCAACTTGACCCTTCCCTTTGCCTTTAGGCTTCTTGGCTTTCCTTTTCTTGATTGCCCCTTCCCTGATTGCCAATACCGGAGCCGTGGAGCTGGAGTTCTTAGATTTAGACATATTTGCCTCGGCAGTTTTTAGCATGCCGTGTAACTCCATTATGGTCTTTTCCAATCCATTCATATTAAAATTCAGTGTGAACTGACTGAATGTACTGCTCAGCGAGTGGAGATGATATCCGTAACCAATTGCTGAGCGATCGGAAATCCAAGTCGCTCCAATCTGTCAACGTACGCTTTCATCTTAAGCACGTGTGCACTGACAGCGGTTCCTTCCTGCTGCTTGCAATCTAGTAGGGAGATCATAGTGTCATATCGTTCATGTCTAGCCTACTATTGGAACATTTCCTTGAGCTGGTCGGCCATGTCGAACGCCCCAGCGGTCTCGAAACTCTTTTGGAGTTCCGGAACCATGGTCGCTAACATGAGACAAGCAACCTCGTCCGACTGATCTTTATGCTTTTGCCAAGCATCCCTAACAGCTCTAGTTGCATCATCAGCTGGAGCCTCAGGAAGAGCTGTGTCCAAGACCCATTCTTTCTTATTATACCGGAGGGCGATCCGAAGGGAACGCATCCAGTCCAAGTAGTTGGATCCGGTCAGCTTATCCTTAGAGAGGAGTTGCATTAGTGAGATATTTGTAGCCGAATTCGAATTTCCATTTGTGTTTGGAGCCATCTATATGAAAAGTAGATTTAATTAGTTTGATTAATCCTTAAAAAATTAATTACCCAAAACAATAATTTTACTTAAGGCTAGAATCCATATTTTACTTCTGGTGGTGAAGAGGTATGCCGTAGTCACCCCCAAAATTTATTTAGGTAGGCAATACTCTTTGCCAACTTCAATCTCTATGAAGCTTCTAGATCTTTTGGGATTCATTGAATCTGATCAATGGCATGTTTAATCCCATCATGCTCATCCTCTCTCTCGTGACGGGTATGCCGCGGATCACGAGTTTGGATGGTAAATCGGTCACGAAGGACCCACGTGACACCCGACCCATGATTCATGAGTTTTCGCGAGTATCACATCATTTTGGCCGAGTCCAATCCGACGCGTTGGCTATGGCACTTCCCACGCTGGAAGGGCCCGGTTAAATGTGTAGTTCTTTGTGGGTAGCATGAGATTTACATTTTCATAAAACGGGATTTTGTTTCGTTTTTGTTAAAACATTTTAACATTTTAATTGGCATAAGGGTCAATTTAAACTTTTAAAACCGGTTTGAAATTGCCAATTTGACTTTTGAAAAATTCTATTAACTTTTAACAAAATTTTCTTACTTGTGTATTTTCAGTAATACTTTTATCTTGAAACACTGTTCTATCAAACCCTTTCGGTAACTCCACTCGATAAAATGTGATAGGCGGTGAGGGTGGTAAGCAATGAATGCTATTTAAAAACCGACCTCATTAGGAATCAAAGAGACCTCCTTCAACCTTCTACACTTTTAGAGTAGGTGAGCCTAGTCACGGTCTGACCAATGTTTTTATTTTAAGTTATACATATAGATACAATTCTAATATATATATCATTTAAAATTTTAAGTATTCTTTGAAAATTATGTTTAACTATTAATTCTATTAAACACGCAAGGATGCAGTGTTAATAATTAATTTAAACAATCATCCATAAATTTTGAAGCATTTTAAACTTTGTGTTTAGCTATTAATCCTATTGAGCATGCAAGCATTCTATGTCAATGATTAATCTAAACAATCATACAATACTAAAATCACTATTTTATAACAAGAAATCTGATTTCAGAAAAATAAAACATCACGACCGCCGCGACGCGAAACACGAGAAAACGCGACGCGGTAATCAAAAGAAACCGATCATGACAAGAACGACGCTGCGCGGAACACTAGGAAACGCGACGCGGCAAAACCCTAATGATCGTAACTTTAGAAAAACCCGCGACGCGATATTTCAAGTACCGCGGCACGGGCGTCGATCAGATTCGATAAATCAGAAAAAACACGATTTTTAACAATTTTAATCGAATCAAAACAGTACAAAATCATGATAAAGTGGCTTTAATACCACTGTTGGAATACGATAGCATAAAACAACGCAGCGGAAACAGAAATCAAAATCGTATTCAACCAAGATCATAGAATCATGCACACTTTTGTAACTGTAAAATCAAGAGGGTTCAAGACATACATTTTAAATCTCAGATCTGATTGTGTTAGGATGACGAGAGCCCAAAGTAGAACTCCTCTAATGTAATCGCACCCAAGACAACGATCCAGCACTCGTTGATGTAGTATATACCTTTGCTTGAAGTTTTAGCACGTAATACTTAGGGTTTTGAAAGAAATCGGCCGTATACCGAGGGGTGGGAGGAGGGTGACGAAAATTAGGGTTTTGGCAGCCTTTACAACTCAGATCTAGGGTTGTATTTATAGTGCTCTTCATCCTTATCCCCTCCTTTGTGGATATTTCACTTTAGTCCTTTATCCTTATTAAGTTTCTAATTAATATACCTTTACTTTGGTATATTAATAAACTTAACCATTAAGTTTCTAATTAATATACCTTTACTTTGATATATTAATAAACTTAACCCCTCAAGTTTATTTTCGATCTCTTTTAGCTAAATCGTCTCTTGCGTGTAACCCAAAAGGACCCTACTATTTATAATAATATTACCAACTTGTTATAACGATGGGCATATAACCAACATCTTCATCCCTCGCCGGATCCATTGCCATCTCAATATTTATGTTGGTCCCGTATTTGGGACCTCCGCCGCCGGGGAGATATTCCGCCCCCTCGAAGCATACATTGAGCGCGCCTTTCTTCCGGCTGTAAATCCCGCATCTTTTCAGGATATGGACCAATGTCACCCCTTTCCAAACCGAAGTAGATATCCCGACGGCGCCCCAGTTGAACCCTATCGTCTGTTTTGTCAGATTCTGCTCCTTTCGGCGGTTCCCGGCGCAGACTAACGTCACCAGAAACTCCCTGCTTGGAAACTCGTTGACAAGCTGGGTCATGCTGAAACGCGCAGGTCTTTTCACCAAGCCGCATATCTCCACCGTCCAATCCTCCCAGGTGGCGTTAGGCACCGGACCATGGTTACGGATGTAATGAAGAGGGGCAGGGGTGATTAACCCATGTTGCATGAGCTTATTTAAAGGTGGCTCGGAGTTGAATGGGTGTTTTCAGGTGAGACGAACCATTGATGGGTTACGCTCGATCCATTGATCTGCAGTGCCCTGATCTCTTGGGTCAAAAACTGAGCTTTCCAAAACCTACTGAGACGAACGATACTAGTGACGATGAAGAAGATGAAACCGACTATCACGGTGGGAGGTTTTTTTAATTAATAATATAATTAAGTAATTTAAAAAAAAGGAAAAAGAAATAAAAAATGACATTTTAGTATTTTTATATCCCCAGGGACGGATTTGTAGTGTTTCAGAAACCTTAGGGACTCCCAATGTGATTTTCCATTAGTTGGGATCATTCTGTTAGTTTTGGTAAACCATAGGGACCAAAACTGTAATTTACTCTAATTTCCATGATTACCCTAAATAAAGTTTTAAGGAAATGATGAGGGACCAAACGTGCACTTGTCAACTAGCTGAGGGATGATGTAAGTGATTCCGTCAAATTCTTGATCTGGAAGGGTTTGATCGAAATCCGACTCTCGATCTCAAATACTTTTCTTTGTATTCATCGGGTGCTAAAAAGCGTATATATCCCCTCATTCTCTCTCTTGACCTAGCATACGCCCATCGTCACCGTCTTCCACCCATCATAGCCTGTCGCAACCGTCATCAATCTACCCCCAAATCCCTACATCTAACCTTCCGACGTAAATCCTCTTCGTGCTCTTAGTTTCACGCGATTACGTTAACAAGTTAGTCAATTTAGGGTTTTAGAAGAAGAATTGAATAAGTAAAATTTAGGGTTTTCAGTTTACTGGAATTCCTTAATTCGCTGGGGATCATTGTGTCTAATCCTTGGAAAAAACGACATCCATTTCCGGGAATCGAATTTGTTGTATTTGTTTATAAACATGCGAGGATTGCAGAAATCAAAAAGGGTTTCATGGGCGTCAGATTTAAATCTTTGTCAGGTATACGTAATATACGCGGTAAAAAAAGGTTTCGATTCATACATGCAGCTGTGATTATAGTCGATTTATATCCGGTTATAGCTGATGATACCTAAATGAGAATTTGGGAGATTTTCTGGACTCTACATTACTCTCGCATTCCATTTCAGTGCTGCATTTTGACTCTGGATGTCAAATAAGCCACCTTTCAACTTAAATATTTATTTAACCTCTAAACTTATTAGAGGAAATACTTGCCACCTATGTTGAAAACCTATAATACTAAAATGAAATAACGTTGCTGTTGAATTAACTTCAGAAAATCATATGGATTGCAGCTTTAAAGCACCAAATTTGACACCAAAGCTTAAAGTGTGGTTCTTTATGTGATGTGAGGCTATATGATATTTCATCATTTCATGGCATTTGTTATTTGGATAAATTAGTTTTATGTGTTTAGATGCTTGTGAATCTATGGGTAGGTGGATTAGTTTACTAGCTAGAAGTGTTAATATTGTTTTCTTGGTATTAAGATTTAAGAATGGTTTTTGATGACATATGTTTTGGATGATAAGATTTCATTTTCTAGATTGTACTTAATGGTGATGTTTTCTTAAAACTATATACATGAATTCTGTTTAGATAATGAAGATGTGTCTATATGCTTATTCATTTTTGTTCTTAGCCACATGTACTTCTATTCACTTCAACTTAGTGCTTATGACAATAACTTCTAAACCATGGTTTTAGAATGTAAGAATGGACTATTGCTCTTTATTTTCCATGAAAAGTTATAAAATTAGGAAACATGACTTCATTCTTGTTCTATGTTAGTGTCTTTCCATACCACAAAAACTTTGGTTCATTGGTACACTTAGTTCATGTAGTCATTGCTTTGTATTTTAGCCTGAAAATATAGTAAAAAAAGCAACTCAAAATTGTTTTTGGTAGTTCATATGAGATCAACATTGTGTTTTTAGACATGAATCTCACTGACATGATTGTTTATGTTTCATGATTGACTATTCTTACAAATCAGACACATGGAAAAGGTAGATGACTGTGTTTTTGCATATGCTAAGTTATTTATTTGTTTCATGACTATATCAAATCTGGAAATCAATTTGGAACATATTCATCTTTCTCTTAGGTTGAAATTTGATGTTTTAAAGGGATGAATTCAACAAAATAATAAACATAAAGTCAAAATATCAATAAATAAATTATAAAATACAATACAAATAAAATAACATGGATATTTCCATACATTAAACTGAGATAAGTAACCAAGTGAGCACATATGAAATAGTTGGTTGCTAAAATCATGACATAAACCCTTATGCAAAATTTAAACCAATTTAAAGCAACTTACATTAGTGTACATGATGATTGTTTGTTGAACTTTTGAAGTTTTGTATTTGACTTGAGTTGGTTATTTTATGAAATAAGAATCCTATTAAGTGAAACAAGGGAAGTTGACTAGTTGCATTGACTAAAATTTTTGTTGAAAAATAGGTGAAGCTGTTTTTATCAGATGAATCACCTTCACAAGTTGGATTGGGTGGTCAAGATCATCTTCAGGCAAAAGAATCATGGCATTCAGGGGGAGGTTCTGATGACAATTTGCCACCTGGATTTGAAGGGATTCAGCCTGCTAATTTAATGCACAATAAACTGTCTCAAATTACTCTCATTCAGTGGAAATGCCCTTCTAGAGTAAGTTGTTTCTGTTATTGAATTTTTGAATTCCTATTTCTGATTTTTTAATCTTTCAATTGTTCAGTGGTGTTTAGATTGTGGAAATGGGTATAATAATGATGAATTAAGTTTAAACTAAGTAATTAGTATTTATAGAAAATAAAAAATGAGTAATGTAGTCTTTTACTTGGAACAAGGACCAAAAAGTTACAAAAACCTCAAATGAGGACCAAAATGGCAAGAGAACTTTTTTGGACCAATATTGTAATGTTACACCATTTTGGACTAAGGTTGCAAGAGAAATCATTTTGGGGCTAAAATTAAAAGAGAAAACCTTTTTTTATTTTTTTTACTAAAATTGCAAGGGACCAGAATTGCAAAAATCAGATGTACTGAAGGACCGAATGGAATGAATCTTAATTGGTTCTTTTGGACCAAGATTGCAATAGAAAAACTTTTTTTGACCAAAATTGCAAAAGTCAGATGTGCTGAAGGACTGAATGGAATGAATTATTTTACTTGGTTTTGTCAAATCGATTATATAAGAGGATCATGTTTTTTCCCTTTCTATAAATTACAAGAAATGGTATTTTTTGTTTATATTCTTATTTCAGCTTCATTGGACCTTTATTATGTTTAATATTTCATTTATTAATTATTATAATTAAATAATTATTGAAGTATAGTTAAAAGTATACATCAGTAAAAATTTCTAATCACAACATTTCACAGTTTGTTCTGGATCCCACGTGGCAAGTAACTGCAGGAGAAGAAAGCAAAGAAGTTGACCTCGAAAGTCAACGCGAAATGCGAGTACTTGAAGCAGTCTACCCACGACCATCCGCAATCCCTCCAAAGTAAGTTACAACAACACCCCCTATACTTTCATTTCCTCACAACTTCACCCCCTAACAAAAATCCAAATTCAAAATTTCAGTCCCGCATCACCGATCCACACAGACAACAACACATACGACCAACACACTCCTCTCATCCCCATCACTCCAATAGAAGACGAAGACCCACCACTCGCCACCGCCACCGCCACATCATCACCACCAACCAATCCAATCCCGCCACCTGGCATCGAACCAGACGTAATGAACGCAGCCTACACCGCCCTAACAACCGCCATGTCAAGCAGCCAAGGAAACTTAATCGACCCAAACCTCCTAATCAAAATCCTCAGCACCCCAACACTAATCGAAAAACTCGTCTCCACCCACGGACCACCAACCGCCGCCATACTCCCGCCAGTCACCACCACCACCCCACCGTCATCTTCCGCCACCCCTCATTACCCGCCACCAAGATTGGGAGCACCGCCCGTCCACGTTCCAGTCCCGGTGTCGGTTTCCGGTCTGCCGCCACCGGAGGTGAAAAAAGATATAAGTTATTACAAGAGCTTGATTCAACAACACGGTGGAGAAAAAGAAGGAATGAGTGGGACTAATAATGTGAAAAAAGGGAAAATAATGAAACCGTGTATCTATTTTAATAGTACGAGGGGGTGTAGGCACGGTGCGAATTGTGTGTATCAACATGACGGTTCTTCGAGTCAACCGAGAGTTAGTAGTAGTAGCTTGCCGGAAGCACAAAGTGCAAAAAGAATGAAAATGGATAGAGAGATTACGGGTACATAGTTTCATTATGATTATGATGGTTTTTTTTAAGTTTGGTGTAAAGAAATCTTGATGTTTTTGTTTTTCTTTGATTTAAAATTTTGGTTGGTGTTTAGGTTTATGAATTATGATGATATGTGTTTTTTTTTTTTTTGGGTTGGTGTGGACCAACTTTTTTTAATGGCAAATGGCACGATTATTGTTTCTTTTTATAATTTGTTGTGTTAACTTGGTGCAAATAAGTGGTTTTGAATAATCGTTGATGAAAATAAACATTTGTGAAAATTGGAGAATGGGAAAATAATCATTGAACGTGAAATATGGACCAAGACATTATGAATTCTTGAAATGATGACTTGGTAAAAATATTCTTTTGGGACCGGGACGGGGACCTAAAACTTTGTAGTTTAGTCCTTGTACTTCCGTATGTGTTTGATTTTTATTTTTCACTTGGCAAATTTATGATTACAGTTTATAAATATATATAAATCCGAGCATGTTAGTGTATATTTATATTAGATACGTCTATATCGGCCCAGGTTCAAGCCGATTTGAGGCACCAGACAAAAGTAAAAGAAGAGGCCCATAAAAAACTAAAGGGTGAAATAAAAAAATGTTACTATTTGGACTTGAACCTAGATCATCTAGGAAAAGGCCAAGCAATGCCGATTGTTATTTTGTCTTTCTTGAATAACTTAAGATATAACATATTTTGATAGAGCAGAAGTTGAGACCTTAAATTTTGATGGCTCTGGGCCGTCGCCCAGCTTGCCCTCTATTGGGTTGGCCTTGTATCGGCCCATGTGTATATTAATGGCAAATAAAGCACGAATAAAAAAGGAAAGTAACCAAATGTGAACAAAATAGATGTCAATTAGGCTGTAACCTGCTATTACAGGTCGTAAGGATGTATCATGAACAAAATAGATAGTTCAATGGCAAATAAAGCATGAAAAAAAAGAAAGTGACTAAACGTAAACAAATCAACTAGTTGATTACCCTAATAAGTAATTTTCCCGTTATGCAAATATTATATAATATATGTACATATAGTACAAAATTTAAACATCTTATACAAATAACAAATCAGTTCATTTTTTCTCGCTTTTTTTAATACAAAGATGAACCTAAACCGAAATTTTCGGTTTTTGAAAAAAAAATAAAAACCAAACCGTCAGTTTTATGTTCGATTTCAGTTTTTCAGTTTTTTTTTTTGCGGTTATTCGATTCACAGTTCAATATTTGCTCACCCTTAACTGCTACATTGGCCATCGATTTCACTATTACTGACCTTGGGAATCTTAATTTTTTTTCTTGGTTGTTACTCAAGATCGACACGATAATATTTTGTTTCAACAAAAATACACCATGAAAATTCTAAAGCGGGCTAATATGCTTAATTGCAAAACAGCTCATACACTCACTATCGCTTTGGCCAAACTTGATGCTTCTGACCCTTTGTTGCTTATCCTATGTTATATAGGAGTTTTGCTGACTTCAGTGTCTTATATTCACTAGACCTAACATCACATACGCAGTTCAATAGAGCTACCTTTTGTCAACTGATATAGAAAAAGAATGCTGAAATGATATAAATGATATAGACAAAGAAGCTGAATTGTTATCTTGAATGTGTTTATTCATCAACGTAACCCTTGCTTAAATATGCAGGGATTTATATACTTTTACATATAATAAATTGGAGACAACTAATAGTGGGAAACACTAGAAAGCAAAAGATGGATCTTAGTTGGGGAAATGATGCAAAGCTGATCCCACACTTATAAAATATTTATAAAGTATTTCTTTTAACACTCCCCCTCACGTTGAATGGTGGGATTCCCAAAATTCAACTTGACCAAACAGTTGTTGAAATTTTTTTCATTTACAGCTTTTGTCAAAATGTCGGCTACCTGGTCTTCTGATCGAACGAACGGTAGTTCAATGATTTGAGTTTCTAGTTTTTCTTTGATGAAATGTCTGTCAACTTCCACATGTTTTGTTCGGTCATGTTGTACAGGGTTTTCTGATATTTGAATAGCTGCTTTATTATCACACATAATCTTAATTGTCTCTTTACGGAAGAGGCCAACTTCAGTGAGAAGTTTTCGTATCCATAGAGCTTCTGCGACACCTCGTGCTATTCCTCTGAACTCTGCTTCAGCACTAGAAAGGGATACCACTTTTTGTTTCTTACTCCTCCATGTGACTAAATTTCCGCCAACTAAGGTGAAATATCCCGATGTTGATCTTCGATTTCCTTTGTCTCCTGCCCAATCTGCATCGGTATAAATCTGGGTTTTTAGATGCCCGTTTGCTTTAAACAACACTCCGTGCCCTACTGTTCTCTTGAGATATCTGATGATTCTCCATACTGCCTCCATATGAGAGACCTGGGGTTGGTGCATAAACTGACTAACTACCCCTACTGCATATGAAATATCTGGGCGAGTATGTGAGAGATATATCAATTTTCCCACGATTTGTTGGTACCTTTCCTTATCTACTGATTTTGCTTGGTTGTCTATATACAACTTTTGGTTTGTCACCATGGGAGTTTCTGCAGGTTTGCAATCAATCATTCCAGTTTCTGCTAATAGGTCTAGAACATATTTCTTCTGGCATATGAAAATTCCTTATGTTGACCTTAATACTTCAATTCCAAGAAAGTACTTAAGCTGGCCTAGATCTTTCATCTCGAACTCTTGGAATAAGTTCTTCTTTAGTTTTGCCATTTCTTCCTCATCATTTCCTGTAATTATCATATCATAAACATAGATAATTAAACATGTTATATGTTCATTTCTCCTTTTAAGGAACAGAGTATGATCAGAGTTACTTTGTTTGAAACCGTAATTTTTCATTGCTAAGGTGAATCTACCAAACCATGCTCGAGGAGACTGCTTCAACCCATAGAGAGATTTCTTAAGGCGACAAACTTCACCTGGTTTGAAATTCTTCATGAAACCAGGAGGTGCTTCCATATAGACTTCTTATTTTAGTTCTCCATGTAGAAAAGCGTTTTTAACGTCAAATTGATGTAGCGGTCATCCTTCATTTGCAGCTATGGAGAAAAGGACTCTAATAGTATCAATCTTTGCAACTGGGGAAAACGTCTCAGCATAATCAATTCCATAGGTTTGGGTATAGCCTTTGGCTACCAACCTTGCTTTATATCTTTCAACCGTACCATCAGGTTTATGTTTTATTGAAAAAACCCACCGACATCCCACTGGTTTTTTCTCGTTTGGAATAACACATTTTTTCCATGTGTCATTTTTTTGCTAAGGCTTCTATTTTAGTTTCCATTGCATTTCTCCAGTTCTTTGTCTTCAAGGCTTGCTCTACGTTGGTAGGGATTTCGTCAGAGTATAGTGCAACATTGAAGGCCCTGGCTTCTTGAGTCAAGTTTCCTTTAGCCATATTTGCCATAGGATATCTGGAACCTCGAGATTCTATTTCCGGAGAATATCTTTTTGGTGGAATCCCTCTGTTAGTTCTTGGAGGTAACATATATCTTTCTGTTGGTTATTCCTGTATTAGTTCTTCTTGTTCTGTGGCAGTTTCATGATCAGGGGTAACAAGTTCAACATGTTCAAGAGAATCAGGTGTATGAGTGAGCTGCGTATTACATACCTCGGATGTCAGGTTGGGAAACTGATCTGGGACGACACTAGAGTTAGTATTTGTATATTGTGTGGATATGTTGTGAGATTTTTCTTGAGTAATTTCGTTGGTATTTTCTTCTGATGTTGCCTGAACATATTCTAACCAACTTAGTGCGTCTGAACACTCTATCTCCCCCTGACCACTATGTTGGGAGGCATAGTAGTATTCTGTTTCTAGAAAATCACAGTTCATAGTGGTGAACATGTGATGAGTCTTGGGGTTATAACATCTGTATCCCTTTTGATTCACTCCATATCCGACGAATACACATTTTTCCGCACATGGGTCGAGTTTATTTCGTTGAGACTTTGGTATATGAACAAAGGCAGTGCACCCAAAGATTTTTGGTTCTAGCATAAGGAATGAGGGAATTTTTACAAATCCAGATAGGGTTTGTAGAGGAGTTTTAAATTTGAGAGTATTGGTTGGAAGTCGGTTTATCAGGTATGTAGCTGTGGCAAGAGCTTCAGGCCAAAAAGTTTTTGGAACTTTTGATTCGATCAAAAGAGCTCTGGTTATTTCTAACAAAAAACGGGTTTTTCTTTCAGCCACACCATTTTGTTCTGGTGTATGTGGGCATGTAGTTTGATGGATTATTCCTTTTGATTGAAGAAATTGTTTCATAGAGGTGTTAACAAATTCCCCTCCATTGTCGGATCGAAAAATCTGGATATTTTTTTGAAATTGGGTTTGAATCATCGAATGAAACATAATGAATTTGTCAAGAACTTCAGATTTATTTTTTAAGAAATAAATCCATGTCATTCGAGTGCAGTCATCAACAAACAACACAAAGAAACGAAGGTTTTGTCCTCCAATGATTGGTGATGGACCCATACATCTGAATGAATTAGTGAGAAAGGAACATCAACCCTGGTGTTTTTTGGTTTGAATGTTTGTCTATGACTTTTGGCTAACACACATGTCTCACACAACGATAAATTTTTTGAAGGAAACAGTTTAGGAAATAGAGTATGTAAATAACCCGTAGAGGGATGACCCAATCTTCTGTGCCATAACCATGCTTCTCTTTCTGTGGTTCCATGAGCCATCATCATAGTACCATTTTGAGTCACCTCATCCACATAATACAATCCTTGTTTCTCAGTGCCACGCCCAATGATCGCTCCCGTCCTGATATCCTGTAAGATACAAAAGGTGGGATGCATTAGAACTGAGCAATTTAGTTCTTTTGTAACATGGCTTATTGATAACAGGTTTTGGGATAGAGACGGGACGTAGAGACAATTAGAGAGTTTTAACATAGGAGAAATCTCAATTGTTCCTCCTTGTTTAACTTCCATTTTTTCACCATTTGCAGTTTCTATTTGTGCTTTCCGAGGTTTGGATACCGAAATCAGATCTGATATTTCATGAGTCATGGTGTCGGTGGCCCCGCTGTCAAGTATCCAATTTTTATTTCGTATATTATCACAAGAAAACATTATATTTGCACTTCCTCCACTTTCTGGGTCGTTTCTGCAATTTTTTAAACTTGTCTCTATATGAAAAACCATGGAATAAACTTCAGGGGTATTTTTTGACACTTTCGTTTTTCCGGGGTCAAAATCGTTTTTTGTTGTTTTAGGGTTAAAATTCGGGAATCTCTTATTCCCGTTACCTGCGATTTCAAAAGGGCAGTCTTCTTCTCCATGTGATCCCGCAGCTACGCTTCTCCCATTTCCGATTCTCGATCCGCCGTCGCCGTTCGAAGCGGATCGGCTGTTGCTCACGGCGGCGGAGGTGATTCCGTGTGGGACAGTTACTGGTTGGTTCGATGGTGAAGTTACTCTCGCGATTCCCGCTGCGATGCCTCCGAATCCGCCATGGCTACCGTCGCCATTGATGGTGGCGTTGCTGTTGCCCACGGCGGCGGAAGCCTTACCCCTCTCTCCTCCGTTTTTTTCGGTGACCGATTTGCCCTTCTTGTGCCCGTCGATCCACCACTCGGGGTACCCGACAAGCTTGAAGCATTGCTCCTTGGTGTGTTTCATCATCCCGCAGTGCTCGCACTTTAGGTGTGTTTTGTCTTCTTTCTGAAATCGGTTGTTTTTTGAGATGTGTTCCGGTCGACGGATACCCGTTGAGGCAAATCCACCGCCAACGGAATCGGAGGTAAGCAGTCCCATCGCTAACCCTTGAGTTTCATTTGAAACGGTTCCCAAAATATTTTGGTGAGCCGCCTCTTTCCGAACAGCAGCATAAGCCGCTTCAGCTGTTGGTAGAGGATCCCATCGGAGGATATCTCGTTTAACAAAATCATATTTTCGATATAAGGCATTTAAAAATTGAAAAAGTTTTTGGTCAGACCTGATTCGGGTGTATGTTTGAATGTCTTCTGGACATTTCATGGGATTTGGATCGATTCTTTCGATTTCTCCCCATATCCCCTGTAAAGTGATCCAGAAGTCTTCCAGTGAAGTACCATTTTGTTTAATTTCGTTTGCTTTTACATGAAGGTTGAAAGTTTGTAGCTTGTCTTTCCCGCTGCTGTAAGTGACCACCAATGCATCCCATAGTGACTTTGCTGTGGGATACTCGGTCAGGTTACTTGCAAGAACTGGTTCTATGTTTTGTATTAGCCACGAAAAAACGACCAAATCATCTTGTTCCCACTGCTCGAATCTTCCATCGTTCTGATCTGGAGGGTTTGAGGTTAAGTGTGATAACAGGGCTTTTGATTTTCCGCCTATAGCGACCCGAATCATTCGGGTCCATAGAGCGTAGTTTTGGCTATTGAGTTTGAGGTTGATTTGTAGGCTGTCAGATAATTTGGGGTTTTGAGATTGGGAATTTTTGATAAGATTTGCTAGCTGTATGGCTAAATCATTATTTGAATTTTCACCTTCTGCCATTTGGTAGATGATGAGTTGGTTTAGAATCTCAACACCGCTCTGATACCATGTCAACTGATATAGAAAAAGAATGCTGAAATGATATAAATGATATAGACAAAGAAGCTGAATTGTTATCCTGAATGTGTTTATTCATCAACGTAACCCTTGCTTAAATATGTAGGGATTTACATACTTTTACATATAATAAATTGGATACAACTAATATTGGGAAACACTAGAAAGCAAAAGATGGATCTTAGTTGGGGAAATGATGCAAAGCTGATCCCACACTTATAAAATATTTATAAAGTATTTCTTTTAACACCTTTTACATGCATGATCCCCAAGAGCCTCATTCTAGGTCTCTTAAGTGATCCTACGATATATCCATGTCACTACTAGCCATCGTCTACAGTTATTTGCTACACCATTTCGAGTGATGAAGCCGAGTATCGCAGTGTTGCACACGTTGTTGCTGAAATACGTTGGCCACACAACTTGCTTCACGAACTTTATCAATCGCCCACCAATGGCACCATTGTCTATCGTGACAATGTAAGTGTCGTGTATGTCAACCAACCTGGTTCAACACCAAAGAACCAAAAAAGTCGTTATGGGTCAAGTTTGATTTTTACGTGTGTCATCGTCGCCCCAATATGCTGACATCTTCACCAATGGGCTTCCATCTACTTTATTCATTGACTTTCAATTCAATTTGGATGTTCAAAACCGTCCTCCCGTTCAAACAGCAAGGGGGGGGGGGGGTTAATGTGTGTGTGTGTGTCTATATATATATATATATATATATATATATATATATATATATATATATATATATATATATATATATATATATATATATATATATATATATATATATTAGAAGCATTCCTTCAACTCTATTAAGAATAAAATGGGGTTATGGTGAAGTGGTACATTTGATTTGATACCGCATCTTCTCATTTTGTCCATGAAAGTAAATCAACCAAAATAATAGTTTGTATTCCCAAATTCCAACACCTAGGTGAACAAGGAAAGAACAAACACAAAGAAAAAAATATCAATACACACAATCAGACAAGGAGGCCCCTATGATAGGTCAAGAACAGAGCTAGACACACGTCTAAATTAATATTGCTACCTAGGGAGAGAGAAAAAACCTTACAATCGGTCATCTTGATTTTTAAAAGGTTGGTAGCAACAAAAAACAATAATAACAGGAAATCAAACCTAGATTCACAAGAGACTCCAAGAAGATGAAGTCTCAAAAAATAGACAAACAGTTGCAAAGGAAGAAATGAGTCCAATATGACAACCTGTGCTCATCATGGTATCACAAACATGTTGATAAACTCAATCTTCATGTTGAGTCTCCTTCACCGATACCCCGTAATTATTTAAGGCATTTAAATATCCTAACAAGTTTAATGTTATGAAAGAAGAATATGACGCTCTTATTTCTAGTAGAACTTGGGTTCTTGTGCCTTCGCTTACATATGCTAACATGATCAATTACATTTGGTTATCTGAAAAGAAACACAATGTTTATGGCTCTTTAGTCACTAAAAGGCTTTACATTAGATATGTAGTATATCGACCCATGTGTATATGTTGGCCCTTGTAATCTTCCTATGTATTGTCAATTAATGAGAGAGAATCTTTTCATGGAAAATCAATATCTCATCAAAGCATTCCTTCAACTCCAATAAAGAATAATTCGGGCTCATCGTATACTGGTACATTTGATTTGATACTCGTATCTTCTCTCTTCTCCATTCATCGATGGGTCATTGGCGGCTCCAAACCGAGTGGCGTTCTACAACAATTGCCTCCATGTTTGAACCATGCATATCCATATTAATGTCAATGATTTTACCATCATCAAACATTTTTAAATACTTAGAATTTACACCTAGTACCACATGATGTTTCAAGTCTTCCTCAAGTACATATCAAAAGCTGTCAAATGCATACAATTATTGCCGAGATTAATCTAGGACCACTACCACAACCATGAGGGGTGGGGGTAGAACCTATCCTAGTTATACTAAACACTCAAACACCATGAAAGCAACAACATAAATAAATACTCCAATAAGGTTTTACATGTGGGTGCGTAATACGCACATGGCTCATCACTTGTTAACATGTGCAACAACCTGCCTCACAATAATCCAACTCAAAAAACAAATTAACAAAACTAGAGAACCATGTGTTCTAAAACTGAAATCCTTAATATTATATATTTATATATATGACGTCATAACCAAATCTCAAAAAAAAATTCACAAGACAAATGGCACAACCACTGTTTTTTCTTAAAACAAATACATAACAAAAAAAAAAAAAAAAAAAAAAAAAAAAAAAAAACACCCTCAACAAATTCATATAAAACAATAACCAATAACCACACACTCCATTCACTACTTCACCTCTGCCATTTCCTCTCTGTAACAAAAATAAAAAATAAAAAAAATTGGTTAAGATAATTAACAAGCCATAAAGTTTAAAAGAATTACCTTGACTGCCATTCCCCTTTGTGGTGGTGGACTCTAACGCTTGGGACATTGACCTCTGTATACGTGGCGACCCTTGTCTAGCGCCACCTGGCAATGAATGTCTTTTTTTTAAATAAGTTTCTTTGTCTTGCACATCTGGACTTGATTTAGGTGACACGCTGGCAATAGCTTTTGCCCTTGCTGACTCAGTTGCTTGCATGTAACTCGGTATTGAACCGTTACTACCTTCATGGTCGGAATTTTCGGGTCTCGGTGACCCGAAGGAGTTTCTTCTTTTTCCGGGTTTTGATTCTTTGGGTAAGTTTTCTAGACTGGCGCGTAGACCGGAGTCAACTGTTGACTTTTTACTCGTTGACCAAGACTTTCGTTTTTGACTCGATGCTTTTTTGTTGGTCTTTTTAGTGGAGAGTTGACTGTTGGGTGTGCCTTGTGATTCCGTGGCTGTTATGTGGCTTCTTGGAGATGATGATTCCGGAATTGGGGGGACGGAAACGGAATCGGAATCGGGTGCCAGCTCAATGTCGGGGGTTTTTTCTGGTACTGAAATGGTAACGTACTTTGTGGGGTTTTCTTCTTTGATGTTATTGTTACTGGTTTCTTCATTTGGAATTTTGGAATCTTCCGGAAGATTCTTGTTTTCGACTTCTGATTGGTCTGGTGAATCGAGTGTGGATGTGATGGAGAGTTCTGTCCCGCATTCTGAAACTAAGTATTCTTCACGGGCGGGTGAAATTACGTCATTGTCCTGTTTTGAAGAATTGTTGATGGGTTTTGATGTGGTGTCTTCAGGGGTACGATCGTCATTTTCTTGTTTAGATGAAACGAATGAGTTCGATGTGTTGTTGGAGGTCAACTCATCCTGGTTTGAAGAATTATTGACGGGTTTTGATGGGTCGGAAGGAGTGGTGTCTTGAGGGGTAAAATCGTCATTTTCTTGTTTAGATGAATCGGATGATTTTGATGGGTTGCTGTTCTTGGAATCCAACTCATGGTCAGAAGAGTTATTGGTGGGTTTTGATGGGTTGGAAGGAGTGGTTTCTTCAGGGGTAAAATCGTCATTTTCTTGTTTAGATGAATCGGGTGATTTTGATGGGTTGCTGTTATTGGAATTCAACTCAAGATTAGAAGAATTATTGATGGGTTTTGATGGGTTGGAAGGAGTGGTGTCTTCAGGGGTAAATTCGTCATTTTCTTGTTTAGATGAGTCGAGTGATTTTAATGGGTGGTTGTTCTTGGAAGTCAACTCTTCAAACCTTGACTGGGCAGCAATGAAAGCTGGATTACTTGCTTTTCTTGATCCAAAAACTGACTTTCTTCCTTCTGAATCCGGTTGATCAGTTGCAAGTCTTTTTGTTACACGTTTTGATTCCGTTTCTGATACGGGTTTTTCAAGAACCAAATCCATGGAATCTTCTAGAAGATCATCAGATTTCTGTGTGTGTGTGTTTGTAGCGTTTATAGGTTGAGGGTTTTCTTCTTCATGCTTTCTTTCATTTGACTTTTCTTCAGTATCGACCAAATCCTCTTTTCCATCAGCATTCATTTCCAATTCCATTGATTCACAATCCGGAATCACAGATTCCACTTGATTCTCGGTGTTATTAACCTTTTCTTGATCTTGATCTTGATTCTGTTCCGGTGTGCGTGATTCCACTGTTTCCGGTGAAGACACAGACATCCATCTCTCCAACCAATTCCAGGCGGAATCAGACTTTGAAGGGACACATTTGATGTTGATTTGTTTATTCTTTGGTGCAGATTCCAATAGCTTTTTGAAAGAAAAAAAAAAGTTGTTACCTTTTTATAATATCATCCATGAAAAGTAAAATGATAGAGGACAAAATGGTAAATGTGTTTACCTGGCGAGCAAGACTGTTGCTAAGAAGCTTCTCGATGGAAACATATTTCGGATCTGAATTTATTTCAGATGACAAATTTGCCCTTCGAGCACGAACAAGAGCTTGCATCTTGACAATGGCCTGAACACATTTTAAAGTTCCCACAGCATGATTCCTGACTAAATGCCCTCTCACAGCAGCTTGCAACTTCACAACATTCTTATGCTTTACAAGCTCTCTCTGAGCCTGAAAATTACATAAATACCCCCAAATCTAAAACACTTAACAGATACCATCTCTTTGATAGAGGATAAAAAATCAAACATATGCATACCAGGAATCTTCTAACAGCAGCCTGTATGACAAGGATGGCTGACTCATCAGGAACAGATTCAGATTTATTGTCATCTTCACAAGAAGGTTCAGTAGCTATGGTTGACAGTGACACTGTAGCATCTTTTGTAATGGAAGGCAATTCTTCTGTCCATATGCTGTCATGAGTTTTTTCAGATATGGAAGGAATAGCTTGTGGTTCAGAAGTGACTGTAACAGGTGTTGAGCTTGCTTTGTTCTCTAATGGCGTTTCTGTAATGACAGTGTTGCTCAGGACTCGATGCCTGGCTGATTTTTTCCTAAAACTCCATCCTCGTTTATCAGGACCTTTGTTCTGGAACGAATTCGAGTAAATTATTGAATTAGTTCAGAAAGAAAAACAGATTCATAAATTTTGAGAAGAAATTATGAGATCCGATCAATCTCTATGTTTGGAAATCAGATTTCGATAAGATACTATCAGTAAAAGCATCGACTTCAAGAACTAAAATAACTATTAATCGAGAAAAAAAAACGGTTTGACCTAACCGACCGCCAGACACGAATCGCGAGTTGTAACCCTCGAGAAACATCAAACCACACGAGATACACAGATTCAATCAAAATCTAACAGTGTTTTAGATTCGTTTACTCCAGCATTTCAAAACAAAATTTCCAAATTAGAACATCAAACTTCCGTTAGATACACTAGCTAATAAAAAAAGCTACCAATCATTCGACTTAATTTTACCCTGAGACCTAACACAAATCGAGATCTCAACCCCTAACACATTCAAACAAACAAAAAAGTCAGAACACACATACAGACGCATCTGGTATAAGTCAAACAACCACTGCGGATCAGTTAAAAACACTGAATTCTATGTCGACAAGAAATTAAGTGACTGCAATCACGAATCGCACTCACTTTTTTCAGAAAAACTTGATAAACATAAACAGCCAACGAGACAAACACATTTATACCTCGGAAGAAACATCAATATCATCTCTATCGACAGATTCATTGCTACCGCCACAGGATATGATCTTGAAGCAAGATGTGGTCGATTTTCCCATCTTCTACGGTTGCAGACGGCGTCGATCAGGCCACAAAGTGAAGAGTGTTTTTGTGTCGTTGGCCGTCACTTACTCGCACTTGAGAGTGTTTTTCGTCATTGATATCGGAACTTGCACCGGATTGAGAGGGAGGGGTATTTATGGAAGAACACCAGCCTAAACATACTCTTCCAATCTTAGGATACCCGTTTTTTTCAACACGTATTTTGTCCTTTATGCATAAAAACATATACCGTTTCACATATGACACTTTTTATTTTGAATCGTGAAAGAATATATAAAGTTTGTTTTTAATAAAATACAAGATTGTTACAAAATAATTTCAAATTTTGTTGTTGTTATTATAGGTTTATTTTAGCTTTTAAGAGTTTTAAATAGATAACTCTTTTAAGTTTTATATTAATATTATTTTATATCTGAAACCGGTTATGTGAAATTATCCATTTTAGGAGAATAATACCAAAGAATAATCAAACATAGAAAATTAATAGTTTTGCTTGGGATTTTATTCCATTGGTTTGAAAATTTTGATCTATCAACCTTAGAATGATTACATTTGGTAACATGACCCAACTATTTCACGTTATGGGCCAGAATATATCTCACATATATATTGTTTTAACTTATATAAATTCAACAATTTATTTTTGTTGCAACATCTCATCTTTTAACACTTTCAGAACATCTAAAGAGACCTATTTAAAAAAATTAGTCCCAACAAAATCATTTTAGATTTAAGGAATTAAGTCAATAAAGGGGTTAAAATCAAATATAACCAACCATATGAAAACATAGACACACAGCTAACTATTACAATATATGTCAAAAAAGTAGGTACGTTTTATTTCTATATGTAAAGTGTTCTATTTTCCAAAAGTTCGTGCTAGTAAAACAAAGTCGGGATATTTTGCTTTCGATGCATGAGTACATGTCATTTATAAAAAAAAAAAATGTAAGACATAAAGTCTCATGAGATATATAAATTTTGACACAAAATACTTGTACGTGCACACATTTTATTTCCAAAATCATTTTACAATTCAAAACATTCACTTTTCCAAACATTTGTACATATACTATTATTTAAAAAAAAAAGGTTTATTTACATTTCATTCAAAACATAAGTACACATATTTTTCTTTCCCAAAACATATGTTTATATACATTTCTTTCGAAAATATAAGTAAATTATTTTTCTTTCCAAAACATAGGTTCATATAACGTTCTTTCCGAAAGATAGATTCATATACCTTTATTTCTAAAACATAAATAAATATACTTCTCCGTCCAAAATATAGACACATATATTTGTGTTGTTTAAGTCCGTTTATCATTATTTAATATTTATTAATTAATTATTAGTTATATTATATAGATATGCTTAGGCCCGTTTAGACTCACACGCCTAATCGAGCTCGACAGATGAAGCTCGACCTCGAGCTTGCTTAATAAATGAGCTTGAAACTAAGCTCAAGCCTGGCTAGGGGCTTGTTTAACTAAATCTCAAGTCGAGCTTTTTACGAGTCGATCCTGAGTAACTCACGAGTAGCTCGACTCTTACAACCTTAAAAAACACGAAGTCAAACTCAGTTTAGCATGGTCAATACAGGCCTCGTATGCTTATGTGTGGATCATACATAAGGACGTTGATCATACCCTGTTTGTGCATATAAGGGTGTTGCAATGTCTCAACTTGTTTTGCCCTAACTTTCTCATAAGATATTAGTTTGGGTTGATTCTTTTTGAGACATATTCCTTTTTGTCTTAGTTACACCTTGGAACCAAAAACAATTTATATAGAGTACTTGAACTTGGAATTTACAATTAAAACCCAAGCACTATACTTTGGAAACTAAAAACAATCGCTAGACCTTTTTATTTTTGATTTCTTCATGCTCTGTAAGCCTTAACTCATGTTTGGGCAATTATACCCGATAGTTTACATAAACTACAATTTTATAAAGTGTGCTTCAATAATATTTTTGTTTATCTAAACATTGAACACAATAACAACCAACTTTGTTATCTTATTCAACTATAACAAATTACTTTGCTACTTCTTCACATTTAGGTCCAAACACCTAATGTTTTGCATCATTTCACTTATAATAAATATTAAAAACATGTATAAACATAACGTATACCATAATATAGTACAAAGGGCTTTTTTGACAACATTTATCATATTTTGTCCAATTTTACATTATCTTGCATATAACTATTTTGTTTCTATGTTTTTGACATTCCAAGATTCTAATACACTCAAATCACTTTCGGAAATGTTAATAAGACTCATATCAATTTTTTTATTTCTTATAGTATCATTTTGTAAGTTTCCTATTTTTGTACCACTTTAGACTATAATAACATTATACTTTGGATATTTGTCGAACATCATGGTACCATATGTATTCTTGTACCATTTTCATTCAAATTCATATTTGATAATGCATAAAAATATTCTAATTTCCATCACATTAAGCATGACTAATTCCCTTGCTTTGATTTTTCTTCTTTTTCACCCATTTCAGGCAAGAAAGTAATGTATTATGTACATTTCAATCATCTTTAGCATAATAATGTATCTAAACATATACATTTCCTTTATAAACACTTTATCACTTCCCCCAGAATATATTATCTATCTATTTAATTTGCGTGTGTTTTTGGGTTTTGTTGTACGTTTGTTTTTTACGTCATTTTCATCTCCTCATGTAACGTTTTTTTCCCCTTTTTGATCCGGTTTCTCAATATTTCGGAAACCCGTTTTTTCTCCATCTCTTATTCACATCTGCATATGCTTCTCAAGAGGACACGTATTTATCCACCGAACGACACCATCGCCTACTCATCGACGCAATCTCACTTCCAACTTCACGCATACCGTTTACCGATTCGCGATGACGGTGCCTGGCTGCAATTTGTGCTGCCGGGGCTTTAATTATGCGCCACCGTATGCGGACCTCGAAGCGAAGCTCTCACCGCCACCAACATCGATTACGCCGCTGTTCAGCACCACCCCCATCGCCCTATACGCCGCCTCTGACTACCGACATCAACCTATAGTTTTTCTCGGGGTTTTGACTCGACCGATAGGTTGAGGAAGTCGGGCGTTTCCTGTTTCTACATCACCGTTCGCTTTGCTTCTTCTTTGGAAGTTTTGCATTTCGTTGTTGGAGATGCGTGCTTGTGAGGGAAATTGATAAAGAAAGTAGTCAGGAAGAAGCGTAAACCACCACGTTGCGCATCAAAACAAGGTGTTGTGTATCTGTTGATCATTTAAATATTTTTCGTTTTGTTATTTCTTGATTTCATTTTGCTTAAAACCCCAGCTGTCGTTTCTTTTGTTCCAGTGGGCTGCCACTCCTCTTTCCAAAACACGCAAAGTCGATGTCAGAAAAAAAAGGGGGAGTCGGGAGGGAGAATTCGAACCAAAAACACGAACACGCAAACATACACTTGATTTAGGAGAAATCGATCAGAATGGAAGCAAGATTAAGTCTGAATGAGACCTTTGTGGGTTGCAATGTTCATCAGATCGGGAAAGAAGGAAACGAGATTGAGGGTTGTAGCAGCAATCACAAACACGCACGCACACACACCTCAATCTTCTGTGTGCGTGAATCTGAAATTGAAAGAAAGATTTAGGGAGAAATCGAGTTGCAACTGTAGCGATACCAGGGGTCAGATCCAAGGAAGGTAGAATGGCGAAAGGTGTGAAAGAAATGGTCCGAGCCTAAAGCAGACGCAAACTGGGTTCAACAAGCCACCCACGTACACTGTTGAGGTCCAAAACACGTGCCCAACATGCCCGGTGATTGATGTTCATGTACAATGTGGCAACTTTTCACAAGCTTTAGTGAACCCATTGATTTTCAGAGTGTTGGGTCACAACGACTGTGTCCTTAACTGCGTTTCACCATTGGAGCCTCTTGAAAGGATGTCTTTCAATTATTCTCATTCCATGTACGCGTTGAACCCTTCCACTTGGTATTATCGATGTGAGTAAGAGCTTTCAGTTAAATGTTATGTCAACTATTTTGATAGGCAATGTATCAAGCTTTTTTACTTTTCATCCAATTAGACATTTTTACCCTTTTTCTCATTTTCTTGATCTTTTCCACTCACTCAGGATATCAGTAGCTTGATTCATATTCGCTTGATGAAATCCTTGAAAGAATTGGTGAGATTGGGTCGACTTCATGATAATTATGTTGATATTTTAACCTTCGGATTTACTAGAGCGATGCTATCGCTCAAGTCTTTCAGCTGATCAAAGCTTATCAGGTACCTTCATAACATGAATTAGCCCCAATGTGTGTCTAAGTCTGTACTCAATTTTCGCAGATTCATATGTTTATTGTGTAGTTGACATGTGCTTTGTTTGTTATTGTAGGAGAAGGCTGCTAGACTGCCTCCTATTGTGGAAGTCAGGACTATCCTTGATCATAGCATTCGTGGCATGCTTTATACTTTCTCTCAGGTTCTCTAAACTTTCTTTTTCATTAGGGGGTATAACATTCATGTTTTCAATAAGGTTATTATTCCAACAAATCCAGATGTTCAATTTTACAATATGAATTTTTAGTTTAGTTAGGTTAAGTATGGTGGAGTAATCTTACTTAGGGTTATATTCAATTTAAGTATTAGCAATCAGACAATCACTCCATTTAATAATCAGTTTGATTTGACCTATAACAAAACTATTCATCAAATGTTATCCTAATTTGCCAGAAGCATGAGGGTTATCCATCTGGATCAATGGTTGATTTTGCATGTGACTCCAACAGATCTCCAATAATAGCAGTCAGTAATTTGGCAGTTCATACAAAGGTTTGTAAAAGCAAGTCAACTTTCAAGTAATTCACTAATTCAACACTATATATCTTGATCTCTTGGTTTGGTAACAACTAAAAATATCAAGGTTAAACATTATACTATTATTGAAATTTGTAATAAAGATTGTTACATGGGACAATACTAGACAACCTTCTTAGGGCTATTTTTGATGATGATGATGACGAGGAGGGCATTCACGTCTTTTGGACGGGACAGAAGTTGCAACTTTTCCCATTCACATCAGTTCCAGACCCAAGGGCCTTACAAACGTGTAGGAAGTTTGCTATTAAAATGATATTTTGGGCAAACAATTTTATGATAACAAATTTATCATTTTAATTTAGTTTGCTGATACGTATGCAAAGAAGCGCATTGCTAGACTTCAAGAAATATTTACCCGAGAAACACTTCAAGTGCCAAAAACTCAAGCCGAACTCAAGGAACTTGAATCTATTCATAAGGTACGTTTCCACATGTTTTCTTTTTCTTATTTACTATAAAATTTGAATAAAAAGTAAATTACTATCAATTTCATATTATAGGTGCTGGAACTTTACGTGTCGTGCAGCTGTATCGTGAGATCGCTTCAGCAACAGAAACCAGGTAAATACTTCGCCTCGCCCCGTGCAAAGCACGGGATCCCCACTAGTTTTTATTAAAACTTGACTATTGAGACATATTTGTAAGGACTTTGGTCTTTATAACTAGTCATCAACGTTTAAACCATTAATCTTGTAGATAAAATCGACTTCAATAAATAATCGATTAACTTCAAGATCGAAGTATAAAACCCAAATATCACGATAATGATTCAACGGAATATAAAACTATTGAATAATCAACCAAGAATAGATCGAACGGTAAAAAGAAAGAACACAAGATATTTACGTGGAAACCCAAATTGGGAAAAACCACGGACGGAGGAAGCCGATAACCAATTCACTATACTTTGCGGTGTTTACAAAGTGTTTGAGAGAATACAAAAAATACAAAGAGTTTAAAACTCTTATGTATTTATAAGAAGAGAAGATTGAGTTGTGAGAGATGGTGTGTTTTGCATAAATGGTTTTCTATCCTATTTATAGGAAATGTATTGCATGCCACTTAAGGAAAATTGGCTCATTAAAAGAAAATTCTGCATGCCAAGGTTTGAAAACAATTTTGCAGCCATGCCAACTTTGAAACTTTGTTTAGCAGCCACCATTTGAAGTCATATTCCACAATCTCCACCTTGACTTCAAAATGGAACAAAACTTGTATACCTATTTGCTAAAGCCAACAACTCTTCAAACTTCAAAACTCCATAAGAAACTGGAATCACCATGTAGGGAAAAATTGATCCTGAAAATTGAAATACTTCCTCCACCACGAGCCTATCATGCTCAAATGCGATCAGAAACACCCACCAAATCCAAACATGTTTTGAACTTGGCTATTGGAAGACTTTTAGTGAACATATCAGCAGGATTATCATTGGTGCTGATCTTGTTTACCGTAATTTCGCCTTTAGCAATAACATCTCTGATGAAGTGATAACGAACATCGATATGTTTTGTTCGATCATGGAACATTTGATCCTTTGTCAGAAATATTGCACTTTGATTGTCACAAAAAACAGTTTTAACGGATAACTTGTTTGAAAGCTCACCTATTAACCGTTTCAACCAGAGGGCTTCTTTCACTGCTTCCGTAGTAGCCATGTATTCGGCTTCGGTGGTGGATAACGCTACGATGGACTGTAACTGCGCTTTCCAGCTAATTGCGCAATCACCCAAAGTAAACACGTATCCTGTAATCGATCGTCTTTTATCCAAGTCCTTTGCATAATCGGAATCCACATAACCAAGTACTCCACTATCGGTTTTTCCAAACCACAGAAATAAAGAGGAAGTACCTCGCAAGTACCGAAAAATCCATTTAACAGCAGCCCAATGCTCTTTTCCAGGATTCGCCATGTATCTGCTCACCATGCTTACCGCATATGACAAATCTGGACGTGTACAAATCATAGCATACATAAGAGATCCTACAGCGCTGGAGTATGGTACCTTTGCCATGTATGTTATATCTTCTTCGGTGGTAGGACTTAAGGCGGATGATAGCTTGAAGTGGGCTGCGAAAGGAGTGCTGACTTCTTTTGCATCATGCATATTGAAACGGTGCAGAACCTTCTCAATGTAGCTTTGTTGAGAAAGGTATAGAGTTCTTGCACTGCGGTCTCGCACTATTTCCATTCCTAGAATTTTCTTGGCAGCACCCAAGTCCTTCATATCGAACTCAGCATTCAACTGGTCTTTTATCTTTTGAATCTCCTTTATATTCTTCGCTGCAATTAATGTAACGCCAAGACACTCTTTTTATGTAAATATAATAAAAAGGGTAAATTGGTCATTTTACCTTAGAAGGGTAATTTGGTCTTTTGGACAGAAAAGAATTTGGTTTGAAATAATATTTTGAGTTTTGGACTTAAAATGTTATAAAAACTGAAATTGGTCGTTTTACCATAAAAGGGTATTTGGTCATTTGACCATGTGAAGGACCAATTGTGTAAAATAATTGCTCCTTGTGGTAAAAATATAAGAAATGAAAGTTTTATGTCATAAAACTTGATTATTGTGGCCAAAGTTCAAGAAATGGAACTTAATGACCAAATTTGTAAACTTTGGAAGTATAAATAGAGAGGTTGACTCTCTTCTTTGACTGGCCATTTGTGCAGCAACGGGAGGAGCCTTGAAGGTGCGATTTCTGCAGGAAATCATGGAATTGAAGCAAGAGCTTGGAATAATTGTTGGAAGGGGTAATTTCCAAGCAATTAAGGTAAGTAGATTGCCTTTTTAGACAAGTTCTTGAAGAAGTTCTTAATGTGTTTTATAGAAACTGAAATTTGTAAATTTCAGTTACGTTTATGTGGTTTAAATGGTTTAATACTTCCATTAAGTCATGCTAAAAGGACTTAATTCAAGAAAATGGAAGTAGATTGCTATTTGTGATGAATTTGAAGTTTTGGGGTTTTTGGAACTAAGAACCCTAATTCTTCCTTTGATTGATTGAGTGGGTTTTAATGGTTGAAAACCTTGTCTTAACAGAAGGTTTTAGCCTAGGAACAAACCCCATATGATTAAGAACAGAAATAAGGACTTAATGGGTCAAAATTGCTTGCTACAGTGCACAAATCGCGACTGATCAGGAGCTCTGCCCAGGCGCAGGGCGCAGTGCGCCCAGGATCAGGGCGGGGTGCGCCCAGGCGCAGTGCGCCTGATACCAGGCGCAGTGCGCCCACCAGACAGGGACTTTAAAACGCTAACTTTTGTTTGGCTTGTCCGATTTAGCTCAAACTTGAACCATAGGCTCGTTATGGTCTGAAAAGATTGGGAAAATTTTTATATTGAGTTTCCGACCCCTCGGGGGCACTGTAGATCGATTCGAATGCCTCGGTGAATAGTAAAATTCATAAAAAGATAGTAAATGTAAAGTTTATTATCTAGGCATTGCTTATAATGATATTGTATTGAACTCTATTGCATTAGAGTCAATTAGAATGGCTGTTAACCTATAATCATTTTGAAAATGAACGAAATTATAGGTACGGGACAAAGTCTTACGGATTACATTGGAAGGCAAGAAACAACGAAAGCTAGTGGTAGCTAGCATCCAGGTGAGTAATCTCACTGATATCATATATGATATATGATGATTGAGCTGTTGCAGATTGAAACATATTCGGGGGAAGAAATTTGACAGTTTGCCGATGCAATAAAAAGGCAATACCGGATAAGCCATGAGTCAATGAAATGACAAGAACGGAGCCGTGAGCCATAAATGATTATAAAATGAAATGAAATAAAATGGTGCGGCCACTTGTGGCTATGATATTGGATGTTAAATCCAACTGGTGCGGCCTAAATGGCTATGATATTTGGTGCGGCCTATATGGCTATGATATTGGATTTTATATCCAACTGGTGCGGCCTATATGGCTATGATATTGGATTTTATATCCAACTGGTGCGGCCTATATGGCTAAGATATTGGATACTATATCCAACTGGTGCGGCCTATACGGCTATGATATTGTTACAGGTACATGGTGCGGCCTTTTGGCTATGATTTGTTACAGGAACATGGTGCGGCCTTTTGGCTATGATATCGGGTTATTGAACCCAGCTGGTGCGGCCTTCGGGCTATGATTTATATATTGAAAATGTTTTGGTGCAGCTTATATAGCTATGACACATGGTGCGGCTTATATGGCCATGAAATACGGTGCAGTCAATTGTGACTAAGAAATATGGGACAGAAACGGTAATTGAGAATTTATATGTTTATTTTCTCTTATATACATGTGGATTTATGTGGCTAACAGCTTTGATTTGATCAATGTGCAAATAACAGGTTAGATATGATAATTATCTTTGAAATTAAATGGTGCGGTCTTAGGACCATGATTTTGGGTTATTGAACCTAAATTGGTTCGGCCTTCGGGCTATGATCTAAACGATGAAACTGTTGGTGCGGCCTTAGGGCTATGATCTGAACAAGTTAAATATTTTGGGTACGGCCTATATGACTAAGATATATGGTGCGGTCAACGATGACTAGGATTTGTGGGACAAAAACTGTTTGAGAGTTTAATTGTTATTATTCTCTTATATATGTGTGACGTTATTTGCAGATATGATTACTCACTGAGCTTTGTAGCTCATATCATTTGTTAAATGTCCCTGCAGGTCAATATAACTCTGATAAGGGTAAGGATAAAGTCCGTGACTCAAGAAGTGGACTTGTAGATGTTGTCAGTAGCAGCCTGGCTTATAAGGAGGTTACTATATTTGTATACTCCTTGATACACTTGTACCCGTTTTTAATAAAATATACCCCTTTGTTTATGGTTTTAAGTACTGAAACCTATGTTTTAAATGAAAAATTTTCAGGGGTGTTTTTGTTTTAAAAGCCGGGTGTTACAAGTTGGTATCAGAGCCGAGGTTTAAGTGAACTAGGTGTCTATAGAGTAGATTCCTGGACTTAAACCCTGAGACAGTAGACACGATGTACTGTTAGGTGTATATAAGTTGTTATTATACATGTATAACCTAACTATTGCTGACTTCTAACGTATAAGAAGTATGAGCAGCGAATATTACTGGGAGGAATTTAGGGCGTGCTGCTTTAAGAAGTGAACCAGCCCTTTCTCAAGGCTCCAATGAACGAGGGGCACAGAGACAAGTAGCAGAAAATCCACATGATAAGCAACAGTAGTTGTTGTGGTCAGAGAAAGAAATTGGGTGCTCACCCTGATTGATATCAAGGTGAAAGAAAAGTAGATGAGACTACAAGAAAAAGCAGGAAAATATTAGTGGACGCTTTAGGAGAAGTTACCACGAACTGGGCCCAACCTTAAAGGGAAGGGACCAAAACAGAGCAACCATGTATTGTGAGAAGTGCAGGAAAAGCACTCAGAAAATTGTAGAGTAGAGACTCTACCGTTGAAATGCTGGAATTGCAGAAAATAGGAGCATATTGCTCGAGCTTGTTGGATGGCACGGAAGTGTGTCTAGCGCGGAGCTATAGATCACTTTCTTATGAAATACTCACATGCTAAATGTGGAGTAAAGGGTGATGAACCCAGGAAAGAACGGGGGGGGGGGGGGGGGTGGAAGAAAGAAGAAACGAATGGTCGAAAAGGACCAGTGATACCATGAGCATTCCAGCAGATTGTGGAAGAAGCTCGTGAGGAGACTGATATGATCTCCGATATAATAGTTTTGAATATAACCCCGTATATGTTATATAGGATCCATGAAGCTATGTTGTGGATCGATGACTTTGATGTCTTGTCTGAATATTTCATCAATGATTATTGATGAAATTTTGGAACTGGCTATAGCAAATAGCAAATATGTTCAAGATATTGAACACCTGGAAGGAAGTCTGCCTAGGATTTACGGGACCATTTTTCCCTATAAATCTAGAGCCGATGCCTACTAATGAATTTGGAGAAATCGTGCATATGAATTGGTTAGCAATGAATGATGCTAACATGATTTGTAGAAAAATGAATATTATAGTTCTAAAAATCAGAAATGAAATGGACGAAAATCCATGGTAAATGACCGTTGTTGAGAATACCGGTTATTTTCCTTTGCTTAAACCCGGAAAAGAGTTAGTAAAGGAATGATGTTGTAGATGGCATACGTGGTATTGGCCAAGTTAAATAAAGCAGTGATAGTAGTGTACTACTTTAAATAAATTCTCGGATGTTTCTTTTGAAAAGAACTTCCAAGATTTCTGCCAGATTGGCGAGAATAGTTTATGATTAAACTGATTTTGGGAGCCGTTCCTGTTATTTAGGCTCTATTTGATTAGCCTCTGTAGAGATGGCAGAGTGGTAAAACAATTGGAAGAAATTGTTTTTGAATTAGGGTCTCATATGGCCGAATGTGTCATCGTGTGGAGCCCTATCTTGTTTGAAAAGAAGAAAGATAAGTTAATGTGTATGTACATTGACTACTGAGAATCTGATATTCTCGAAACCAGACTGAATATGAGGTACATTTGTACCAGATATTGGAGTTATTTCACTGAGTTAAGTGATATGTAAAATTCTCCAAGTATGAAATTTGGCTAAAAGAAGTTTCATATTTTTGGGCATGATAACAATGCCAGAGATGATAAAGTAGATCCAGTGAAAAATTGATGATGTGATCAAACTGGAACCGCCTGAGGAATCTGACTGAAATTTGTAGTTCCTTGGACTGGCGGGTTATTATAGGAGAGTTGTAGAAAACTGCTCATTGATTTCTGTTTAGTTGACTAAAGTTGACCAAGAAAAGTGAAAAGTTCGAGTGGTAGAAAGACCACAAATATCTTTTCAAAGGTTGAAATAAACCTTGTGTGAAGCTCCGGTGTTAGCTTTATTGCTAAGCGGAGAAGACAAACTGGATTATAGAAATGCATCCAGAGTTGACTTTGGATATATGATATTGCAGTAGCAATTATGAATTTGACATTGAAGCTTTAGAGACACTACTTGTATGGTGTAAAGCTTACTGTTGATACGGATCATAAAAGTTTGAAACACTTAATTGATCAAAAAGAAGCTAAACATGAGATAGCAAAGATAGATGAGTTATTTAAAGATTTCGGTTATGAAATCTTGCACCATCTCGGAAAGGCGGATGTGGCTATAGATGCCTTGAGTTGAAAATAGTATCTTTTGAAAGATACAACCACATGCATGAGTGTGGCGAATTGATTACCTGAGTTGATTCGGGTAGCACAAGAAGAAGTGTGCAAGTCTGAAAACGTGAAAAGTGAATGAATGATTAGCTATTGAAAGAAGCTAGTTAGAAACTCACGGCGATTTAAAACCCTTGGTGGTTGTGTATGTGAGTTCCAAGCAAAGCGAGATATGAAAATTTACCCTCAAAAGATGTATATTTGGGTAAATATGCAAAATGCCCGGGGCAGTACCAAACTGTGTAGGATGATATAACCTATGTATTGGTGGCCGGGGCTAAAGAAAGACATTGAAAGATATGTGAAAAGTGTTTGACTAGTATGTAACTAAAGTCAAACCATTAGAAGTATACAGAAAGTTTAGCCGTTGTCGGTCCCAAAGAAGAAATGGGACGAAAAATATTATAGACTTTGTAATAAAGTCTTTGCAAGTACCGCATGGGTATGACACCATATGGGTAATTGCAGATTGACTGATGAAATCAGTGTAGATTTATACTGACTAAGGAAGAATTTAGATCGGAAAGTAGTGAAAAACTACATAGAAAAAGAAAATTGTTGACGTGCACTACAGGTGTCGACTATATCGGATCGAGATACTAGAATTATTTGCTGACTTTAGCATTAATTCCTAGAAATATTAGTTCAAAAGTACTAGTAAGTACTGTATAGGAATTGCAGAATTGATAGACGAGACGAGAAAATGATGCAGACTTTAGAAAATATGCATTGAACTGGCATAATATACCCTGGTGAAAGATGAAAAGATCGCCTATCTTTGGTAGAACCCGTAGATAATAACAGTTTTCGTATCAGCATTTAGATGGCCTGTATAATGTATAGTATAGAATATCGTGTTGCACACAGATTTACTAGACTGAAGTTGGGGGAAAAGCCGTTGACTAGGTATTAGATTGTGGTACAAGTTAAAAAGAAGACTTAATGAATACGAGAAAATTTGAAAATGACTAAGGAGCAGTAACGGTAGTACATGAACCATAAAGTAAAACCGTTGCAATTCCAGATGAGGGATGTCGGGGTAATCAAAAGATTCTTCGGAAAGACTAGAAATTGAAGTGGGACAAAAAGGAAAGTTGAGTCCTTGTCTATTGGATCTTTCCAGGTATCCCAAAGAATAAGAATTATGATGTATTGATTAAAGTTTCTTGATGAATTCCGATACATTCATAATGTTTTCCATGAGTCACATTTCTGAGAACATGGAATGATAAATTTCAACAAATACCTCATGCTGAAATGAAGGTAGAAAAGTAGTTAAGGTACCCGGGACAACCGGAGGAATGTTAGATAAACAGTGATATAATCACGAAATAAGAAGATTAGTATGGTTAAAGAGCTTTGGCAATACTATAGAGGTTTCCATATGATATAGGAGACCGAAATTGTAATGAGAAAGAATTACCCTCGCTTGTTTGTATGATTTCGGGGACGAAATCTTTTAAAGGAGGGGAGAATTTGTAACGCCAAGACACTCTTTTTATGTAAATATAATAAAAAGGGTAAATTGGTCATTTTACCTTAGAAGGGTAATTTGGTCTTTTGGACAGAAAAGAATTTGGTTTGAAATAATATTTTGAGTTTTGGACTTAAAATGTTATAAAAACTGAAATTGGTCGTTTTACCATAAAAGGGTATTTTGGTCATTTGACCATGTGAAGCACCAATTGTGTAAAATAATTGCTCCTTGTGGTAAAAATATAAGAAATGAAAGTTTTATGTCATAAAACTTGATTATTGTGGCCAAAGTTCAAGAAATGGAACTTAAGGACCAAATTTGTAAACTTTGGAAGTATAAATAGAGAGGTTGACTCTCTTCTTTGACTGGCCATTTGTGCAGCAACGGGAGGAGCCTTGAAGGTGCGATTTCTGCAGGAAATCATGGAATTGAAGCAAGAGCTTGGAACAATTGTTGGAAGGGGTAATTTCCAAGCAATTAAGGTAAGTAGATTGCCTTTTTAGACAAGTTCTTGAAGAAGTTCTTAATGTGTTTTATAGAAACTGAAATTTGTAAATTTCAGTTACGTTTATGTGGTTTAAATGGTTTAATACTTCCATTAAGTCATGCTAAAAGGACTTAATTCAAGAAAATGGAAGTAGATTGCTATTTGTGATGAATTTGAAGTTTTGGGGTTTTTGGAACTAAGAACCCTAATTCTTCCTTTGATTGATTGAGTGGGTTTTAATGGTTGAAAACCTTATCTTAACAGAAGGTTTTAGCCTAGGAACAAACCCCATATGATTAAGAACATAAATAAGGACTTAATGGGTCAAAATTGCTTGCTACAGTGCACAAATCGCGACTGATCAGGAGCTCTGCCCAGGCGCAGGGCGCAGTGCGCCCAGGATCAGGGCGGGGTGCGCCCAGGCGCAGTGCGCCCACCAGACAGGGACTTTAAAACGCTAACTTTTGTTTGGCTTGTCTGATTTAGCTCAAACTTGAACCATAGGCTCGTTATGGTCTGAAAAGTTTGGGAAAATTTTTATATTGAGTTTCCGACCCCTCGGGGGCACTGTAGATCGATTCGAATGCCTCGGTGAATAGTAAAATTCATAAAAAGATAGTAAATGTAAAGTTTATTATCTAGGCATTGCTTATAATGATATTGTATTGAACTCTATTGCATTAGAGTCAATTAGAATGGCTGTTAACCTATAATCATTTTGAAAATGAACGAAATTATAGGTACGGGACAAAGTCTTACGGATTACATTGGAAGGCAAGAAACAACGAAAGCTAGTGGTAGCTAGCATCCAGGTGAGTAATCTCACTGATATCATATATGATATATGATGATTGAGCTGTTGCAGATTGAAACATATTCGGGGGACGAAATTTGACAGTTTGCCGATGCAATAAAAAGGCAATACCGGATAAGCCGTGAGTCAATGAAATGACAAGAACGGAGCCGTGAGCCATAAATGATTATAAAATGAAATGAAATAAAATGGTGCGGCCACTTGTGGCTATGATATTGGATGTTAAATCCAACTGGTGCGGCCTAAATGGCTATGATATTTGGTGTGGCCTATATGGCTATGATATTGGATTTTATATCCAACTGGTGCGGCCTATATGGCTATGATATTGGATTTTATATCCAACTGGTGCGGCCTATATGGCTAAGATATTGGATACTATATCCAACTGGTGCGGCCTATACGGCTATGATATTGTTACAGGTACATGGTGCGGCCTTTTGGCTATGATTTGTTACAGGAACATGGTGCGGCCTTTTGGCTATGATATCGGGTTATTGAACCCAGCTGGTGCGGCCTTCGGGCTATGATTTATATATTGAAAATGTTTTGGTGCAGCTTATATAGCTATGACACATGGTGCGGCTTATATGGCCATGAAATACGGTGCAGTCAATTGTGACTAAGAAATATGGGACAGAAACGGTAATTGAGAATTTATATGTTTATTTTCTCTTATATACATGTGGATTTATGTGGCTAACAGCTTTGATTTGATCAATGTGCAAATAACAGGTTAGATATGATAATTATCTTTGAAATTAAATGGTGCGGTCTTAGGACCATGATTTTGGGTTATTGAACCTAAATTGGTGCGGCCTTCGGGCTATGATCTAAACGATGAAACTGTTGGTGCGGCCTTAGGGCTATGATCTGAACAGGTTAAATATTTTGGGTGCGGCCTATATGACTAAGATATATGGTGCGGTCAACGATGACTAGGATTTGTGGGACAAAAACCGTTTGAGAGTTTAATTGTTATTATTCTCTTATATATGTGTGACGTTATTTGCAGATATGATTACTCACTGAGCTTTGTAGCTCATATCGTTTGTTAAATGTCCCTGCAGGTCAATATAACCCTGATAAGGGTAAGGATAAAGTCCGTGACTCAAGAAGTGGACTTGTAGATGCTGTCAGTAGCAGCCCGGCTTATAAGGAGGTTACTATATTTGTATACTCCTTGATACACTTGTACCCGTTTTTAATAAAATATACCCCTTTGTTTATGGTTTTAAGTACTGAAACCTATGTTTTAAATGAAAAATTTTCAGGGGTGTTTTTGTTTTAAAAGCCGGGTGTTACAATTAGCATGTCATCCACGTATAAAAGTAGATAGACCATTGAGCCATCGTCACACTTGTTGTAGTAAACGCAGCTGTCGTAGGTGCACCTTTTCAGCTTGTGACTTGTCATAAATGAGTCAAACCTTTTATACCATTGTCGCGGAGATTGCTTGAGGCCATAAATGTAACACCCCTTTCTCAAACCATATTTTTAATATAGTTTATATTGCAAAAACATTACACAACTCGTGACTATGAAAGAGTCACTTAAATTTTTTTTTACAAACTTTATTCTTAAGGGGATATTACAGACTCAATACAGAAAACCATAATTTAAACTTACTGTATTTACACTGGTCCCAACTTGAACTCCCGCTTCTTTCACCTAAGTACATAGCATTTAAAAATATAATACGTGAGACATAAAGCCTCGTGAGTAATATGGGTTTTAGACCCAAAACGTTTCTGCTCAAAACTTGAAATATAAACAAGTAAACTGCTTAAAATTTATTTTCATAATAAATCTCAAATCTCTTTACTTTTCTCTTTTCAAAACTCAAAATCACTTTCTTTCTCAAAAACGGCTTCTTACTTTAAAACTGTTTTATTCTATAAAACCGCTTTCTTTCTCATATACTTGTGACAAACTGAAACTCATGAATTATTTTAATTTAATTCATTCAACTAGCTCCCCTCGCGGGACAGAACAGATCCGTCCGCTCGGTTATGCTCATTCTGTCTCCCCTTTGTGACTTGGAACGGATTCAAGCACAAGGGTATACTAAGCTAGACAACTACTTCGCGACGGGAGGTACCATCCCAGTAGTGTCTTCTGATCTCCCGATTATGTGGGTGATCCTAGTCCGGACAACTGGCTCTTACTACTTTCTTTCTTTAGTTCTTATTTCATTACATCTCAAATTGGTCAAAATGGGACACAATTTATAAATAACTCATGCTCATATACTTTATAACTCTTTACTAAAAATACTTTCAAAACTGATTTTTGACATCTTGGTTCACCCAAGGAACTTCTTTCAAAATACTTTGTAAACTACACTGCTTTAAAACACTTAGCCCTTATATAGAGCTACTTTAAAACTGTTTCCAACTTTAGTATTTAAAAGTATTTGGAAATCTCATTTTCTGAAAACATCATTTTGCTATGTACTATAGAAAATCCTCATAAAACTCACCTTGATGTAGCTATAAGTCACTAGGCTTCTAGTACCCCTTTCCCTTTTCCGTGCTCAACAACGTTTGAAGCACCACCTACACAAGTATCATGTATATAAAGACATAATACAACTAACTTTATAGTTCTAAGGTCTCATACGATTCTACTTCAGGTTATACTAAATAGATAACCATTAATATACTCATTTTATAATTTTCTCCGAAATACGCGTATTTTGCTACAGTACCCCCGAGAGGTCGTATTTCAGTTCCGACATTTTTTTATGAAGTCTTAGGCCATATTAGACTTGTGTGTCAAATTTGAGGCCAAACGGACAAGTCTAACCCCAACTTCCAAAAATCAAAACTCAAAATCCTCCTCAGTGAATTACACGGTCGTGTAATATTGGCTCTACAAATTACACGGCCGTGTAACTTTGTTGGCCTAATTTGGTTACACGGTCGTGTAACTTTTGCCTGGAAAATTACACGGCCGTGTAATATTTCTCGCCTGATTTCGGGTCCGATTTTTGAGCTGCAGACCTCTATTTTGCCCTATAAAGTGCTTAATACTTAACTTAATCGTTTACTATCGTTCCATGACTAAAACCTTTAATTTACATCAGGTTTTAAGCCTTGGAATCACTGATTCCAATTCCAATTCCTTGAAAACCCGTTTTTGATGATTTTCACTAAAAATCCAACTTTTTGAAATTAATCACTTAGGAATGTCTTAATACATCCTAAGTGATCATTTGGACTTAGAAAAACCATAAAAACTAGCCTTGATCATACAAACCCGTGAATTAGGGTTCTTGAGCAAAATCATCATTTTCCTTAAATTCAACAACATCCTTTAAGAGATGTGTGTTTGCTTGATGTTTGAACATGACTAAGAGAGTGGAATCACTGAAATAATCTCATCCACAACAAGATTTTCGAATTTTCAGTTTCACCCATGGAGAAGATGGGTGGAATACATACCGAAATCATTGTTTCTTACCTCTTGAAGCTCAATTTCTTCAATCCTTGGAGTTTTTGGTCTTCAGCTCTTCTTGACCGCTCGTACACTTCTCCAAAGCTCTCTCGTTCTCTCTAGCTCTCTCTGGACACTTCTACTGATTTCTGGAGAAAGGAGAGTAATAACTCTCTTATTTATATTTTTAATTTTATAAAATAATTGCACTTTAACCCCTAATCTTCCACTTTCTTTACAAAAATAGTCCTAAGACTCATAATCTTGCTAACAAGGTTCCATTAACTACCAATTTAACTCCTTAATAAAACTTCTTAACATTTTGGTCATTTTCATGTCAAATGACCCTTTTGCCCTTTTCGGCCAAACTTCACTATTCACTCGGTAAAACTCCAAATTTCACATAAACTTTTATTTCTTGTAATATTATTCCACAAATTACATATTATTTTACATAATGGTCTTATAATGTGTCAAAAGACCATTTTACCCTTTTACAATTTCGCGGGTTCTTACAGTCACCCCTCCTTAAGCGGATTCCGTCCTTGGAATCTTTTCATAATCTGTGAAGTCTGGATATCTTCTCTTCATTTCTTCTAGTGCCTCCCAAGTTAGGTTTGACCCTAATGGGTGCTTCCATTTAACTAGTACAAGGTCAATCTCCCTATTCCTTAGTTTCTTAGTTTGCATCTCTAGAATCGCTTCAGGTTCTTCAATCAGTCTGCTAGGAGTCTCCACCCTCAGGCCGGTATACGGTATTACTAACTCTTCTTTACCAAAGTACTTTTTCAGGTAGCATACATGAAAGGTATCATGTATTCCACTGAGTTCTGGTGGTAACTCCAGCTTGAACGCTTGTAACCCAACTCTCTTCAGGATTCTAAAAGGTCCAATGTATCTTGGACTCAGCTTTCCTCTCTTGCCAAATCTGACCACTCCTTTCCATGGCTTCACTTTTATCATCACCAAATCTCCTTCTTGCAAGTCATACGGTCTCTTCTTTAGATTCGAGTAACTCTTTTGCCGATCTTGTGCTGCTTTCATGTTGGCTTGAATTACTCCAATCTTCTCATTAGTTACTCTAACAATCTCTGGCCCTGTAAGCTTAGTCTCACCCGCCTCTAACCAGCATAAAGGAGTTCTACACTTTCTACCATACAATGCTTCAAAGGGTGGCATTTTGATGCTAGAATGGTAGCTGTTATTGTATGCAAACTCCACTAATGGTAGGTGTTCATCCCAACTGCCTCCAAATTCCATCATGCATGACCGTAGCATGTCTTCTAATGTCTGGATCGTTCGTTCACTCTGACCATCCGTTTGTGGATGATACGCTGTACTTAGCTGAATTCTCGTCCCCATTTTATCTTGTAAAGCTCTCCAAAAGTTAGAGGTAAATCTGGGGTCTTTGTCTGACACGATAGACAACGGTGCACCATATCTTCTTAACACTTCATCTGTATACAACTGGGCTAACTGCTCCAATGGAGTAGTTTCTTTTATGGCTAGAAATAGTGCACTTTTGGTCAACCGATCTACTATGACCCATATGCTCTCATAACCTCTTCTCGTTCTCGGTAACCCGACAATCAAGTCCATGGTTACATCTTCCCACTTTCCGGCTGGAATATGCAATGACTGAGCATCCCCATGCGGGACCTGATGTTCCGCCTTGACTTGTGCACATATAACACACTTGGAGATGTACTTAGCTATCCTCTTCTTCATTCCAGGCCACCAATACTGTCTTTTCAAATCTTGATAAGTCTTGGTACTCCCTGGATGTATGGAATACTTTGACTTATGCGACTCTTCTAGAATCAGCTTTCTCAATCCTCCTGCTTTCGGTACCCAAATGCGGTTTCTGAAAGTCTTCAACCCTTGACTGTTGGTTTCTAACTGCATATCTTTTCCTAGTTTTTCATCTTTCAAGTCTCCACTTTCTTCAACTTTCTGCTGAGCTGCTTTAATCTGTTCTATAATACTGGACACTAGCTCTATACACATCGATCTTGCCTTGATTCTTTTCTCAGGAGCTTTTCTACTTAATGCATCTGCTACTACATTTGCTTTACCCGGATGGTATACAATGTCGCAATCATAGTCACTGATCAGCTCTAGCCATCTGCTCTGTCTCATGTTCAACTCTTTTTGAGTGAACACATACTGCAAACTCTTGTGATCGGTGAATATCTTGCACTTTGTACCATACAAGTAATGTCTCCAAATCTTCAAGGCAAATACGATTGCTGCAAGCTCTAGATCATGGGTTGTGTACTTTTTCTCTGGATCTTTCAACTGTCTAGAAGCGTATGCAATAACCTTTCCTCTCTGCATCAATACACAGCCAAGTCCCCGATGCGAGGCATCGCTGTATACTTCAAAGTCTTCTGTCCCATCTGGTAACGTAAGGACAGGCGTATTACACAACTTTTCTTTCAATGTAGCAAAAGCTCTTTCTTGTTCTTTTTGCCATCCGAATTTCTCTTCTTTCCGGGTTAGTCGTGTAAGTGGCACTGCTATACAGGAGAAATCTTGAATAAATCTCCTGTAATATCCGGCAAGACCGAGAAAACTTCTAACTTCTGTTGGCGTCTTGGGAGGCTCCCATTTCATTACTGCTTCAACTTTTACTGGATCAACTTTTATACCTTGGATAGAAACAACATGTCCAAGGAACTGCACTTCTCGCATCCAAAACTCGCATTTGGAGAACTTTGCATATAGTTGTTCTCGCTTCAAGGTCTCAAGTACTGCTCGCAAGTGACTCGCATGCTCTTCTTTATTCTTTGAGTATATCAGTATGTCATCTATGAACACTATAACAAATCGGTCTAGAAACGGTTTACAGACCCGATTCATTAAGTCCATAAAAATCGCTGGTGCATTCGTAAGACCGAATGGCATTACTAGGAACTCGTAATGCCCGTATCGTGTACGGAACACTGTCTTCTCTACATCACTTTCTTTCACCGTGACTTGGTGATAGCCTGATCTCAAATCAATCTTTGAAAAATAATCTGCTCCTTGTAACTGGTCGAACAAATCGTCTATTCTGGGCAACGGGTAACGGTTCTTGATAGTAATCTTGTTCAATTCTCTGTAATCAATGCACATCCGCATTGATCCGTCTTTCTTCTTTACAAACAGGACTGGAGCACCCCACGGAGAAGAACTAGGCCTGATGAAGCCTTTATCTAGTAACTCCTGCAACTGGGACATTAATTCCCGCATCTTTGTTGGTGCTAACCGATACGGTGCTCGTGCTATTGGGGAAGCTCCGGGAACAAGATCTATCTAAAATTCAACCTGCCTTTCTGGTGGCAAGCCTGGTAGTTCATCTGGGAAAACTTCTGGGAATTCTTTTACTACTTCTATGTCGTTATACGTCTGTTTTACTTTGTCTTCAGTCATCACATAAGCCAGGAAAGATACACATCCTTTCCTGATACACCTTCGGGCTTTTGCTACACTAATGAGATTTGGCACATGCTTGCTTCTTTCTCCATATACATACACTTTAGCTCCTAGGGTTTTAACAGACACCCTCTTCTGTCCACAGGCTATCTTTGCGTCATTGGCACCAAGCCAATCCATCCCAATTATCACATCAAATGACTTAATTCCAATGGGAAGGAGATTAAGTCGGAACTTCTTGCCGTTGATGTCAAGTTCACAATCTCGGTACATGTGCTGAACTTCGACAAACTTTCCATCCGCTACTTCCACTTCAAAAACCATATCTAACAATTCTAACGAGACTCTCAATCGGGCTCCAAATCCATGAGACACGAACGAATATGTAGACCCGGAATCAAACAACACATATGCAGGTGTCAAGTTGATCAGTAGTATACCTGAGACCACATCGTGCGTCTCCGTCGTTTCTTCCCTGGTGATCTGAAAAGCTCTAGTCTTCACTTTCTGGGGTTCTGTCTTCTTCTGAGCTGTTGACACTACAGTTTCTCCTCCCTTGTTTGGGCAGTTAAAACTATAGTGCCCCATCTGATGGCATGAGAAGCACTCCACTTCACTGGCTTTCTTGGCTTTGCAGTCTTTCGCTTTGTGACCGAGTCCACCACAATTAAAACAGGCGTTTGATCCCGCTCGGCACTCGCCACCGTGTTCTTTCCCACATTTCTCACACTTTTTTACACTTCCCTGTCGACTCTGACTTGAACTTATCTTCCCTTTCTTCTTTATGTTCCCACTGCTACTAACTGTCTTCCTTTTGTCACTAAAACCAGGTACTTCCTCCTTTCTTCGTTTTCCAACATCCTCCACGGTTCGGGCAGCATTGATCGCCCCATCTAATGTTTCAGCTCTCTTTACTTCTAGCTCATAATTTCATGGCAAACCCCGGACATAGCGTATAATTCGAGACTGCTCGCTGGGATAGGATTCCCCCACGAAAGGCAGCATATCACAAAACTTCTTTGTATATTCGTCAACCGTTAAGTCTCCTTTCTTTATCGTCAAGAAATCTTCGTTCATCTTCTCTAGATCTCTCGTGGGACAGAATTTATCTTTAAGACACGAGACAAACTCCGCCCACGACCAGCCATACACAACGTCTTTCCCCAAACTATCGTATTTGGTGTTCCACCACACCAGAGCATCATCCTTCAGCTGCCGGGAGGCGTAGTTGACTTGGTCTTTTTCTCCACATTTACTTGCTTGCATCACTTGTTCGATTTCTCGGACCCATCTCATTGTCACCTTCGGCTCAAAACTGCCATGGTATTCGGGCGGTTTGCAAGCCATAAAGGACTTAAAAGAACAGCCCTTTTCTTCCTTCTTGTTCCCTCCACCTACCTCTTCCTCAGTCGTCTTTTTGGAGACTTCTTGTGATGATTGGGCACTAGGTTCACCCATTCGGCTGTCTATTATATTATTCACATCTTGTTTCAGTTCATTTCGTAAGTTATTGATTAGGTACTGAATTGCTTCCATAGTGACAGGTTGTGGTGGTGGGTTTGGCTCGGCCTGATCATTTCGAATCACATGTCCGGGTCCACTTCCTCTTGAAGAAGTGTGACTGCCCTCACCCCTGTCAGCTTGTCTTTCGCCTTCCATTACTGTATAGATGAATAAAATATCTGTTTAATACGCAATTCTATATAGTATTTTGAAAGCGGTAGCATATTATCTCCCTATCTTGACTGCATTTTAGTAGCAATCATACTTACTTTATAACTTCTATAAGTCTAAGTATACCTCTATATTACTAAGGCACCTTACTACTACTCTTGCTAGTTTAAGCCTAGGATGGTATTCCAACCTAATTCGCTTAAACATGGCTCTGATACCAAAACTGTAACACCCCTTTCTCAAACCATATTTTTAATATAGTTTATATTGCAAAAACATTACACAACTCGTGACTATGAAAGTGTCACTTAAATTTGTTTTTTACAAACTTTATTCTTAAGGGGATATTACAGACTCAATAAAGAAAACCATAATTTAAACTTACTGTATTTACACTGGTCCCAACTTCAATTCCCGCTTCTTTCACCTAAGTACATAGCATTTAAAAATATAATACGTGAGACATAAAGCCTCGTGAGTAATATGGGTTTTAGACCCAAAACTTTTCTGCTCAAAACTTGAAATATAAACAAGTAAACTGCTTAAAATTTATTTTCATAATAAATCTCAAATCTCTTTACTTTTCTCTTTTCAAAACTCAAAAACACTTTCTTTCTCAAAAACGGCTTCTTACTTTAAAACTGTTTTATTCTATAAAACCGCTTTCTTTCTCATATACTTGTGACCAACTGAAACTCATGAATTATTTTAATTTAATTCATTCAACTAGCTCCCCTCGCGGGACAGAACAGATCCGTCCGCTCGGTTATGCTCATTCTGTCTCCCCTTTGTGACTTGGAACGGATTCAAGCACAAGGGTATACTAAGCTAGACAACTACTTCGCGACGGGAGGTACCATCCCAGTAGTGTCTTCTGATCTCCCGATTATGTGGGTGATCCTAGTCCGGACAACTGGCTCTTACTACTTTCTTTCTTTAGTTCTTATTTCATTACATCTCAAATTGGTCAAAATGGGACACAATTTATAAATAACTCATGCTCATATACTTTATAACTCTTTACTAAAAATACTTTCAAAACTGATTTTTGACATCTTGGTTCACCCAAGGAACTTCTTTCAAAATACTTTGTAAACTACACTGCTTTAAAACACTTAGCCCTTATATAGAGCTACTTTAAAACTGTTTCCAACTTTAGTATTTAAAAGTATTTGCAAATCTCATTTTCTGAAAACATCATTTTGCTATGTACTATAGAAAATCCTCATAAAACTCACCTTGATGTAGCTATAAGTCACTAGGCTTCTCGTACCCCTTTCCCTTTTCCGTGCTCAACAACGTTTGAAGCACCACCTACACAAGTATCATGTATATAAAGACATAATACAACTAACTTTATAGTTCTAAGGTCTCATATGATTCTACTTCAGGTTATACTAAATAGATAACCATTAATATACTCATTTTATAATTTTCTCCGAAATACGCGTATTTTGCTACAGTACCCCCGAGAGGTCGTATTTCAGTTCCGACATTTTTTTATGAAGTCTTAGGCCATATTAGACTTGTGTGTCAAATTTGAGGCCAAATAGACAAGTCTAACCCCAACTTCCAAAAATCAAAACTCAAAATCCTCCTTAGTGAATTACACGGTCGTGTAATATTGGCTCTACAAATTACACGGCCGTGTAACTTTGTTGGCCTAATTTGGTTACACGGTCGTGTAACTTTTGCCTGGAAAATTACACGGCCGTGTAATATTTCTGGCCTGATTTCGGGTCCGATTTTTGAGCTGCAGACCTCTATTTTGCCCTATAAAGTGCTTAATACTTAACTTAATCGTTTACTATCGTTCCATGACTAAAACCTTTACTTTACATTAGGTTTTAAGCCTTGGAATCACTGATTCCAATTCCAATTCCTTGAAAACCCGTTTTTGATGATTTTTACTAAAAATCCAACTTTTTGAAATTAATCACTTAGGAATGTCTTAATACATCCTAAGTGATCATTTGGACTTAGAAAAACCATAAAAACTAGCCTTGATCATACAAACCCGTGAATTAGGGTTCTTGAGCAAAATCATCATTTTCCTTAAATTCAACAACATCCTTTAAGAGATGTGTGTTTGCTTGATGTTTGAACATGACTAAGAGAGTGGAATCACTGAAATAATCTCATCCACAACAAGATTTTCGAATTTTCAGTTTCACCCATGGAGAAGATGGGTGGAATACATACCGAAATCATTGTTTCTTACCTCTTGAAGCTCAATTTCTTCAATCCTTGGAGTTTTTGGTCTTCAGCTCTTCTTGACCGCTCGTACACTTCTCCAAAGCTCTCTCGTTCTCTTTAGCTCTCTCTGGACACTTCTACTGATTTCTGGAGAAAGGAGAGTAATAACTCTCTTATTTATATTTTTAATTTTATAAAATAATTGCACTTTAACCCCTAATCTTCCACTTTCTTTACAAAAATAGTCCTAAGACTCATAATCTTGCTAACAAGGTTCCATTAACTACCAATTTAACTCCTTAATAAAACTTCTTAACATTTTGGTCATTTTCATGTCAAATGACCCTTTTGCCCTTTTCGGCCAAACTTCACTATTCACTCGGTAAAACTCCAAATTTCACATAAACTTTTATTTCTTGTAATATTATTCCACAAATTACATATTATTTTACATAATGGTCTTATAATGTGTCAAAAGACCATTTTACCCTTTTACAATTTCGCGGGTTCTTACAATAAAGAGATTTCTTCAATTTGCACACGTAGCTTTCCTTGCCAGGAGCTACAAAACCTTCAGGTTGTTGCATATATATCTCTTCCTCAAGCACACCATTTAAGAATGTTGTAGTAACAGCAAGTTGCTCTAACTCATAGTCACGAGAGGCAACTAATCCCAACAAGACACATATTGACGTGTGTTTCACAACCGGAGAGAAAATGTCGGTATAATCAATACCTGGGATTTGACTATAGCCCTTGGCTACTAAACGAGCTTTGTACCTCGGTTTGTTACCGGGATGAATAGCCTCCTTCAACTTGTAAACCCATTTACATTTAACTGTCTTCTTACCCTTTGGAGCCACAACGAGATCCCATGTGCCATTTTTCTGAAGAGATTCCATCTCATCGTGCATAGCAACTATCCACTCACTCGAGTTTTTAGAATGTATGGCTTCGTTGTAGCTTATATGTTCCAAAACAGATTCTACTTCACTTGCAACGGTAAGAGCATATGCGACAGAATTTACTTGAGCATACCTCTTTGGAGGTACAATCTGTCTGCGTGGTCTATCCCTTGCAATGGATGGGCTCGGAGGTTGAGATGGAGTTGGAATGGTCTCATGGAGAGTAGTATGTTCACTGCTTGAATGTTGAGACACTGCAGGAACCTCATGAGTCATATTGGTGGAAGAGTTAAAAGATAGCTCCACCTCCAATTGTGCTTTGTCTTTTTCTCCCAATTTTTCATCTTCTTTGGTCTGAACGTTGGTTGTTGAATAGAGCATAGCTTTTTCATCAAAGGTCACATCTCTTGATGTAATGACCTTCATAAACTCTAGGCTCCACAATTTGAAACCTTTCACTCCTGTCTTGTATCCAATAAAAATGCACTTAATGGCTCTTGGTTCTAATTTGCCATTATCAACCCGTGCATATGCTGGACATCCAAGCGGTATTAATTTTGTGTAGTCAGCAGGCTTACCAGACCATAGCTCAAACGGAGTCTTCTTTCCAATAGTACGTGAGGGGGAGCGGTTGATAATATAGCATGCGGTGGAAGCTGCTTCGGCCCAAAACGACTTTGGTAGCTTCGAGTGAGAGAGCATGCATCGGACCTTCTCCATGATGGTGCGGTTCATTCTTTCCGCAACGCCGTTCTGCTGTGGTGTGTGGACTACAGTGCAGTGACATGTAATCCCTTCCTTACGACAATAGGAGTTGAATTCTTCTGAGCAGAATTCCAGTCCGTTATCGGTACGAAGGTATTTTACTTCAAAACCGGATTGTTTTTCAACTAACACTTTCCAATCCCTAAAGGTTGAAAATACTTCTCCCTTTGTCTTTAAGAAGAACGACCATACCTTCCTGGAGAAGTCGTCAATAATAGTGAGCATATAAGAGGCTCCACCTTTCGATGTAACCTTTGCTGGTCCCCATAAATCCGAGTGTATGTAGTCGAGTGGTCCTTTTGTCGTATGTTTGCCACTAATAAAACTTACTTGCTTCTGCTTTCCGAACACACAATCTTCACAGAATTCAAGCTCAGTTGATTTATGCTCCCCAAGTAACCCCCTTCGGCTTAGTTCACTCATACCGTGGTATGACATATGACCGAGCCTGAGATGCCATAGGCGAGAATGATCAACATTGGAGAGGGATTTACAACTAACCGAGGCTTCCCCAGAAATAACTTGTCCGTCCATAATGTAAAGGTTCGCGGATCTCCGAACTCCTCGGATGACAGTCGAACCGTCTTTCAAAATATGGACCTTCCCATGTTTGCCGAAAAACTCGTAACCTTTTTTCTCAAAAGTACCGAGAGATAGTAAATTTAACCTAAGACCGGAGACATGCTTCACATCTTCAATTGTTCGAACAACACCATCGAACATGTGGAACCTGACTGTACCATGTCCAATAATACGACACGAAGTATCGTTGCCCATCAAGACATGTCCTTGGTTAACATTTTCATATGTATGAAAAATACTCCGGTTGGAGCTCATATGAAAAGTACATGCTGAATCAAGAACCCATTCGCTCATGGTAATTAAACCGAAGTCTGAAACGGATAGAAGCTCGCCATCGGAACCGGTTTCGGCTACATCAGCTTCTACGGTAGTACCTGCTGGTTTACCATTCATGGTTGCCTTCTCCTTCTCCTTGTTTTTCAACTTGTAACATTCATCGATCATATGTCCCTTTTTATGACAATAATTACAATACTTGCGCTTACCTTTGGACTTAGATCTAGATCGGTTTTGTGACGAATTACCTCTCTCGTTGGGTCTCCCTCTAACGTTGAGACCTTCGGCTTTTGAATCGTTGCTGCTGCCACTAATAATCTGCTTCATCTTTTCTTTTGAATCAAGAGCGGTCATTATCTCATCCAAGACAAGAGTGTCTCGACTATAGATAATGGTATCACGAAAGTGATCATAGGAATCTGGGAGTGATGATAATAAAAATAGCGCCAAATCTTCATCTTCATATTTGACGTCCATATTTTCCACATTTCCTACAAGCTCTTTAAAAGTAGAGAGGTGATCAGATAAAGAACTTCCCTCACCCATCTTGAGGTTGAAGAGTCGTTGCTTCAGGTGTAGCTTGTTTGGCAAGCTTTTCGTCATTAGTAGCTGTTCGAGCTTTAGCCAGAGAGCTGACGCAGATGTCTCTTTCAGTACATCTTGGAGAACGTCGTTGGATAGATGCAGACGGATTTGCTACGATGCCTTCAAATCCTTCATTTCCTTTTCCTCAGTCGACCAACTTGCCGGCATTCTCTCCATTCCTAACAGTGCTCTGTGGAGATCCATCTGGATCAACACATCTCTCATCTTTACTTGCCAAAGAGGGAATCTTGTGTTTCTGTCAAGTAAAGGGATATCATACTTCATCGATGACATGGTTGAAAATAGTTTTTACAAATCGTTATCGGAAAACCTGGATAGCTCTGATACCAATTGTAGACAAAATCGACTTCAATAAATAATCGATTAACTTTAAGATCGAAGTATAAAACCCAAATATCACGATAATGATTCAACGGAATATAAAACTATTGAATAATCAACCAAGAATAGATCGAACGGTAAAAAGAAAGAACACAAGATATTTACGTGGAAACCCAAATTGGGAAAAACCACGGGCGGAGGAAGCCGATAACCAATTCACTATACTTTGCGGCGTTTACAAAGTGTTTGAGAGAATACAAAAAATACAAAGAGTTTAAAACTCTTATGTATTTATAAGAAGAGAAGATTGAGTTGTGAGAGATTGTGTGTTTTGCATAAATGATTTTCTATCCTATTTATAGGAAATGTATTGCATGCCACTTAAGGAAAAATTGGCTCATTAAAAGAAAATTCTGCATGCCAAGATTTGAAAACAATTTTGCAGCCATGCCAACTTTGAAACTTTGTTTAGCAGCCACCATTTGAAGTCATATTCCACAAATCTTATTATATTAACATATTGAAATTGAATATTTAGGGATGTTATATTATCATACATGATTAATATCCATTCTTTGGATCATACGAACATTTCATAAAAAACAAAACTAATAACTAAAATGATACGCCTTTGGTGGCATGGCTAGAAAGTGAAAGTGAAAGTCTTCAGCCTGAGAGTAAGCACCTAAAATAATGCCTTTTAATCGATCTTTTTATCATATCCATTTTACACAGTCTTTGTTGAAATAGTGTAAATAGTGCGATACTTTCAACTAATGAAATCTAAACCAGCTAGTTCAGTCAGATACCGGCTAAGCAACCTCTAAAGCAGCTATCGGAGCAGTAGCAGCTTGAAATTCGCATACCAAAGACGATGGAATTCCCCACTTTCTAATGCAATACGGCAAAGCTTAGGGAGTCAGCTAGTCCAACATCAGTCATTCTAATGGAATATCTGGAATATCGAACTAGGAATTGAAAGACTTTCTTTCTTTATATACGAGTCAATTACATACCGGAAATCTCGAACAGTAAATGCTATACCGGAAATGCGATGACAGTTAATTAAACAGTTCAAACAATGTCATTATAGGTCGACGGGACATTAAAACTATAATAACTAAAATGACAAATTGCAAAAAAGCCACTATGTTTACATAAAAATTTGATTTTGACACTGTATTTTTTTTGTAATTAAGTCACTAAAATTTCCAAATTGTTGCAATTTTAACCATTTGGCCAATCATCCCGGTTGCCAACTGATGTGGTATGGTGATGTGTCAATATCTGTTGACATGGTACTGACGTTGCATGATGATATTCTATATTTTAGCTAAAAAAAACTTCTTTTATTTTTACGTATTTGACTATTAAGATAAATAATGATCCAATTAACAAATCCACACATATATAAACTATAATAACCATTTCTACTAAATATATATGTTACACTTTTAACATAATTATCAGTAGATATTATATACAATCACCGTATATCATATTACTTTCAAATCAATTTTTAAAAGCTTGATTTGAATTTCTTTTTATAATATATACAATCATCATATATATTATCTTACTTTCAAAATATTGTATTTGTATCGTAAAAAACTAAATAAAATACACTATATTTTGTAATTATTGTTTTAAATTTTATTTTCCAAAGAAACTATGGTCATGTCAACATCAAGTCAGTGTCACATCACTAATGATTGACAAGTCGTCATGTTACATCAGCTGACAGCCGGTTTGACCTGTCAAATGGTCAAAACTGCAACAAATTGAAAAACCTAGTGACTTAATCACCAAAAAAATAAACAAAGTGTCAAAATCAATATTTTATGTAAACATAGTGACTTTTGAGCAATTTACCATACTAAAACACTATCAATACTAGAAAACTAATATCAATACATATATAACTATAATACATCATTATACACCATCGTTTGATTGTTTGATGCTTGAAAGTACACTTAATGTTTTATTGTTCCTTCATTCTATGATTTGAAATTTTAAGAATAGACACTAAAGAGATGAAAATTCCGAAAAAGTTGATTGGTTTCACCAAATAATTTCTTGGTTTTTTAATGTTCTATAATTGAAATAATATTTAACCTAGATATTATTTTTTTGAAGGTTTGATCGAATTATACTAAAACTAGTAAGGAGCTAGCAAAAGAAGACTACAAAAACAACACAATGCATAGTTGGATTTTCCAACCACCCGACCCAATTCATTTTTATCTTAGTAATTTTATCAAACAACCAAAAATATGATTGCATAGTTATCTTTTCAAACAAACTTTCTTTCTTGGTTTCTTTGTTACAAAAAGAGTGGCATTCTTATATGTCTAAAGCACCCAAATAAAAGTAAGAATCATTGCATCCAAACATGTCCTCTCTAAGGCAGTGAGACCCGATTATTTCCCAAGCAAAATCATTTTCTCGCCATATCAAACTGAGGGGTGTCAATTTCCCCACCAACGACCAATAAGCCTCTAAATCGATGAAGCCACAATGCAAGAGAAAAAAATATCAAAATTCTCAACACACGTGTTATAAGATGAACAATAAATAGTCAACATCGACTCCTCTTTTATCCAAGGTGAATCTAGTAGTCACATGATCCAAAATATTATGCCTGCCAAAATATTTGCTTTAATAAGTACCAATTTATTTCATCCGGTAGCCTCTTTTGCAACCACTAGTCGAGCCGAGTCCGAGCTTTTGCAACCACTAGTCGAGCCGAGTCCGAGCTTTTGCAACCACTAGTCGAGCCTCTTTTTCAATTCATATCCATTCTTCGAGGTGTAGACGAGTCGAGCCGAGCCCGATCTAGGCTCGTTTAAATCCATGGGGCTCGAGCTTGTTTTGTGCTTAGTTTTTAAGCTCGAGCTTGACTTGTTTGTCATGTGAGCCTAAACGAGCCTATGCTCGACTCGAGCTCGACTTTGTTAACAACCAAATATCAAGCTCGTTTGTGTTGGTTAAGCTCATTAAGAAGCTCGTTTATCATTATTTAATGTTTATTAATTAATAATTAGTTATATTAAAATAGATATGTTTAAGCTCGTTTACGCTCGCGAACCTAATCAAGCTTGACAGATGAAGCTCGGGCTTGAGCTCGTTTAGTAAACGAGCTGAAACTTAGCTCGAGCATTGCTCGGGCTTGTTTAACTCTCTCGAGTTGATACCGAGTCGCTCGACTCGTTTATACGTAACATTCTAATGTACATTATCAAGAAGTTGAGTCCTATCATTTTATGTATTCGAATCAATTAAAAAAAGATTTCACCTAATGTGACGAAATGGAATCTTGAGTGATTAAACCATTAAATTCTTTTAAGTGAACTAGATAGAACTTATAGGAAACTTATTTACTATATAATGAATGACATTGTTCAAAAGTTGGCAACCCCCTTAACCAGGTTCAGATACAACATTATATAGGATAAAAATTATATAAATTAACAAATAGAACTAAATTAAAACTTAAGAGTTTAAAACTCTTGAGATCTTTGGGTGGCTGTAAAACTTAGTCACTGTTTGATGATGCTGTCTATTAATACAAAATATCTTACAGATTAAGACATCGCAATTTACCAATTATTAATCTATTGGAATATATTTTTCATTCCCTTAATCTTCTCTCAATCGTATATATTGTTTCCTTGTATAACCCCTTTATTTAGCTCTTTCCTTCTCTTGTAATTTGTGTACTGTATATGTACCCCTTTTCCTTTAATGAATGATATGCTCTTTTGGTATCAATTTGTTTATGGTATCAGAGTAGCAGATCCAGAAAAACACAAAAGAAAAACCCTAATCATTCCTCATGGCCGGCGTTGATGCCTCCAACAGCAACAAGAACAAGAATGAAGGAGAGTCAATCGATCACAACTCTCCCCTCTACTTGCACGCTTCCGACTACCCAAAGCAGTTGCACGTAAACGATGTGTTAACTGACAAAAATTATGGCGATTGGGAACAAGAGATGATGAATTTCTTGTTTGCAAAGAACAAAACCGGCTTCATTGACGGCACAATTGAAAAACCTGAGGTAAGTTCTGACAAATACTTACCTTAGATGCGTTGTGATGCAATGATCAAAGGTTGGTTGACCACCGCCATGGAGAAGGAGATTCGCAATAGTGTGAAGTACGCCAAGACGGCAACAGAAATCTGGCAAGACTTAAAAGAACGCTTTGGAAAGGAGAGTGTGCCCAAGGCTTACGAATTGAAACAGTCACTAAATACCACCCGACAAGATGGCACAACTGTGTCAGCCTATTATACCAGATTACGTGTCTTGTGGGACGAAATGGAGTCAATTCTTCCGACTCCTCGTTGTTCTTGTGAAGGCTGCTCATGTGGGCTCGCTAAGAAACTGACTGAAGTCAAAGAAAAGGAGAGATCCTTAGAGTTCTTGATGTGGCTGGATGACCTGTTCAGTGTTATCAAAACACAGATATTAGCCATGCAGTCCACACCAAAACTGAGTACCGCCTATCACCTCGTTGCTGAAGATGAGCAACAACGCATGATCACCAGTTCAAAGAAGTCTGTTCATGAGAGTGCTGCGTTTCAAGCAAACTTCCAAGAGAAGCGAGATCAATCAAAGAACCAGCATGAAAAGAGTTGGATGAAGTATGAGAAAAGCACTCCTCAAACCGGGCCATGTAGTCATTGTGGAAAAGAAGGGCACGATAGGGAGGGATGTTTTAAAAGAATCAGCTATCCTGAGTGGTGGTCGGGCAAAGGGAAGGGAGACAAATCGAAACCGCGAGCTGCCATGGTCGAAACAAAATCATGCCCTATCCCAGGGATGACGGAAGAACAGTACACCAGTTTCCTCAAACTTTTTGGAAACAAAAAAGAACCGATTGTAGCAAACATGGCAGGTAGAATAAGTAATGATGGTGACTAGGTTGTGGATTCGGGTGCAACCGAACACATAACCTACCAGGAGCATCAATTTAAAACTTTATCGACAAACATGAATGAAAGGCCTGTCACCATCCCTAATGGGAAATTTATTCCTGTGAAAGAAAAAGTTGAAATTGCCTTTAACGGAGGAGTAAATATCAAAGGAGTCCTCTTTGTTCCTAACTTCACTTGGAATCTCTTATCGGTTCGAAGGCTTACCAAAGAACTTAACTGTGCAGTGACGTTTTTTCCCGATTTCTTTGTTTTACAGGAGTTGAAAGCGGGGAGCTTGATTGGAGCGGGTGATTGTCGTGATGGTCTCTATTGGATGGGTGGAATAAAAGAAGAAAGGAAAGCAATGATGGTGTCAATGGATGCATGGCATAAACGACTTGGGCATGCGTCTCACATAAAGTTGTCTCGTGTTAAATTTCTTAAGGATAATGCTTCAAATTTTAGAACAATGGTTTGTGATTCTTGTAATAAAGCAAAACTCACTCGATTACCTTTTCCGATTAGTAGCATTAAAACTACCCACTGTTTCGATTTGATTCACTGTGACATTTGGGGGAAATATAGAAAACCATCGTTAACAGGGGCCAACTATTTTCTTATTATAGTCGATGACTATAGTAGGGCGGTATGGGTATACTTAATGAAGCACAAAAACGAGGCAAGCACTTGCCTGATTGATTTTTACAAGATGGTGAAAACACAATTTGAAAGAAATATCAAAAGGATTAGGTGCGACAATGGTGGGGAATTTGTTTCAAACAATATGAATGAATTTTACAGAAGGGAAGGTGTCATCTTGGAAACCACTTGCCCACATACCCCGCAACATAACGGAGTGGTAGAACGAAAACAAAGACATCTCTTAGAAATTGCGCGTGCCTTGCGTTTTGAATCCAATCTTCCCACAACCTTTTGGGGGGAGTGTGTTCTGACGGCTACGTATATTGTTAACCGCTTACCCTCAAAAGTAATAGATGATAAAACACCATATGAAGTCTTATTTGGAAAGATTCCCGAGTACGACCATATGAGAGTTTTTGGGTGTCTTGCGTACTACAGGAACACCGAGACGAATGGGGATAAGTTCGAACCAAAAGGAAAGCTGGGGGTTTTCCTAGGGTACCCTCCCGGCAAGAAGGGATACAAAATCTTCGATTTAGAACAAAGGAAGATAGTGCTGACGAGAGATGTTAAATTTGTCGAAGATATTTTCCCTTTCTCGAAAGCCGAGTTTGAAATTTCTGAACAAGAAATTTTCGAACACTTGAGTCCCATCTCACAATGTGATGAATCACATGATGAACCAGTGAGAACCATGGAGACAGGGGGAGTTCCCACGCAAGACAATACCGAAGAAACCAATAGCCTTAATGACGTCTTGATCGAAGACGTTTTGGAGGAACAATCGGAAGAAACTGTCGAAAACACACAAAGCAATGACTTTCATGACACGTACACGGAAGAACATTTAGAGCAACCTGTTGCTCAATAGGGGATTGAAGAAGGAAGGCAAAAGAGACAAAGGACACAACCAAGACACTTGAGTGATTATCAAGTGAATCTTCCCCCATCCATCGACCACACGCAATCAGCTTCCAATCAAGACTCCTCGACGGTACACCCATTAACTCATTATGTTTCATATGAGCATTTTTCTAACACTCACAAAGCTTTCTTGTCCGCCATCACCAATCATGATGAGCCAAAAACCTTTTACCAAGCAGCCTAAAGTGAAGATTGGAGGCAAGCCATGCGAAAAGAGATACGCGCCCTTGAACAAAATGGGACGTGGACTCTTAAACAATTACCAAAAGGAAAAAGGGCAATCGATTCAAAATGGGTGCACAAGATCAAGTTCAAACCAAATCGCGAGGTAGAAAGATGTAAGGCGAGACTCATGGCGAAAGGTTTTACGCAAATGGAGGGAGTAGATTACCACGACACGTTTGCACCTGTCGCTAAACTGGTGACCTTGCGAACACTCCTAACCATTGCTGTGAAACAAGGATGGGAGATACAACAGTTAGACGTCAACAACGCCTTCCTCCACGGAGATCTAGAGGAAGAAGTTTATATGAAAATTCCTCAAGGGTTCTCGAAAGGGGATGAAACAAGGGTGTGCAGACTCATGAAGTCTATTTATGGCTTAAAGCAGGCATCTCGAAATTGGTACTACAAGTTCATAAAGTCCCTTGCTGATCTTGGTTATAAACAATCCAAGGCGGACCATTCCCTCTTCATTTACAAAGATGGTCACACACATGTTGCAGCCCTCATCTATGTAGATGAAGTGATACTTGTTGGAAACAACATGTAGTGGATTGAAAGAACAAAGTCTCATCTTAACAGAGAATTCAGCATTAAGGACCTTGGATCCTTAAAATATTTTTGGGGATTGAAGTGGCGAGAACGTCCGAAGGGTTAGTCCTTAGCCAACACAAATACACGTTGGACATCCTACAAGATAGTGGGTTACAAGGATGCCGACCTAGTTCCTTTCCCATGGAACCAAATCTCAAACTTAACAAAGCAGAAGAAGAAGAAAAGATTGACGCAAGTCACTATCGAAGACTCATAGGACGACTACTTTATCTACAAGTCACTCGTCCTGACATAGCTTATTCGGTTAGTGTCCTAAGCCAGTTTGTTGGAGACCCAAGGCGTGCCCACTTGGATGCAGCTAATAGAGTCTTGCGATACCTTAAAACCACCGTTGGTCAAGGGATCTTACTCTCAAACACCAACAATACCGAACTTGTGGCCTATTGTGATGCTGATTGGTTGGGATGTCCACTTAGTAGACGATCAAGGTCAGGTTACGTGCTACTGTTAGGGGGAGCCCCGATATCATGGAAGTCGAAGAAACAGTCCGTTGTTTCACGTTCTTCGGCTGAATCAGAGTACCGGGCAATGGCCATTGCCGTTAGCGAAGTCACTTGGGTCCGTTGGCTATTGAAAGAACTCGATGTCATAGTGACTTGCCCTACACCTTTATTTTGCGATAACCAAGCAGCGAAACATATAGCAAATAATCCCGTTTTCCACGAACGGACGAAACACGTCGAGATGGATTGTTTTTTTGTTCGAGAACGTGTTGAGCGCAAGGAAATTGTTCCTGTCCACATCAACTCAAAAGATCAGATTGCCGACTTACTAACCAAGCCCCTTGGTTCTCACATGTTACAAACACTTTTGGTCAAGTTGGGCATTCGTAACTTACATGCTCCAACTTGAGAAGGGGGGGGGGGGGGGGGGGGTATTGGAATCTATTTTTCATTCCCTTAATCTTCTCTCAATCGTATATATTGTTTCCTTGTATAACCCCTTTATTTAGCTCTTTCCTTCTCTTGTAATTTGTGTACTGTATATGTACCCTTTTCCTTTAATGAATTGATATGCTCTTTTGGTATCAATTTGTTTATAATCCACACATTTCTTTCCCCGGAGTATTTGATTATTAATCAAAACTTAAAGGTTTTCTTAATTTAATAACAAATCAATACTTTTTCTCAAATTTGGTCACCAATATAAGTAGATGACAAAAGACCAAAAGGTTTCTAGTTTGATTGGATTCAATAGTTCTTTCATTATCCTTAAATTAATAATTAAATGCTAAAATCTCATGGTGAACATAAAGTCACCACTTTGGAAGAAAAGGAAAAGAACCACGATACATCCACAAGTAGGTACCAGATATAATCCATATACAAATATTGTCCAATAAGTGCATAATATTCAGATATATGTGGATCATATATGTAAAACAGTAAAAATGAAGAAGGTTTTATGTTATTTTATACAAATTCTAACATTTAGAGCACATTTATGCAACGACTATTGGTCAGTTGTCTAGTTATGAACAGATAGGAAATAATTGTTGCATTTATTGCTAAATCTGTTTTTTATAATCAGAATCCAACCTATGGTCAACTAAATTTACAAAATTAAATTCATCATCATTCATATTATGATATGATCGACATGATTTATGATCAAAATTGATAGAATCTGAGATAATTATTTATGACTAATTATATTTTATCAAACAATAAATGATTCCATAATGATTGAGATTGAAATAAAAAAATGTATTTATTGTTAAGTTGATGAAAATAAATATGTAGTCGTTATGCACCTCTTTATATTAAAACGGAGGTAAACAAAGTGGCACCGCAATAGGAGACACGAGAACGAGCAGTGATATAGTACTTCTTCTAGAGGTATAATTTCATTAACATCCCCAAGATTATCAATAAATAACAAATTGGCCCCTCTAACAAATAGATGTTCTACAAAGAGCTTCACGTTTTTACCAAGATGTCTTTCTCAAAGCGTTTGAATTGCAAAACACCATTAAAATGTATCGACGTAAGAGAATTCGGTAAATCGGTACAGTTGTTTTTAGCAAATCATAAACACCATCGTTATAATTTCTTATTCTTATATACTTTAAAGTAATTTTACCTATTAACAATTATAGTTCATTTGCTTTTGTAATAAAACAATATTACAATTATAATGGCCAAAAACTCAATATAGTTTTATTTTTTATTTTTTTATTTTTATGTATAACAATAAGTTTTATTTGTTAAGGGAAAATGGGGCATAATCTATACGTTTAAAAGCATGGTTGAATTAGTTTGCTAGGTATTTGTTTCATATGAGAGTCAGATTTTATGATATAAAATTTATGGTGAAGATGATGAAGCGATTGTTCAACCCCATGACCTAGAATAATGGTGTAATGGTACATCTTATTACTCATTAAAAGGGAAGCGCTTCGGTAATTTTATTATGTTACAAAACCAGGAAGATATTAAAAGGGAAGATATTCAGAATGAACCTCTTACCTAATATAATGTTATATTAGTCATATCTATATAAGTTTCTTACTTATTAAAATGACGGTGCATGTGATTTTGAAGCCGGGATACTTGGTCGATATCACCAATGGTTGAGTTCTATGTATTTGATCTTGGGGATATGTAGCTTGAACTTCACCTAAAAGGAAGGGTTAGTAGTATTCCAAGAGGAGGTCCCAGAATACCCTCTAATGCCAGAGAGTCTGTCTATAAGGGTTTGAAAAGATGTATATGAGTGAGAGTAAGGTTTTGTTTTTTTTTTTTCTTGTTAAGTTCTGAATTGATAAAAAAATATTGAATGGATAACGATGTCTTTATAGATATAGTGTTGCTGATATATATTATTTATTTATTGTACTGAATTAACTGTCTGAATATGAATAAGTGACTATTTTACCCTTATGTTTAAACTTGACAAATAACAAATTAACATTCATTTAATAACTATTATAAATTAAAATTGTACGTGTTCACATTAAAATTTTTAAAATGTTTAAAAATAACATGATTAATAACTTAAATTGAACATAAGTTTAAAGTAAGTTCAAGTAATAAAATTAAATTCAAACAATTAATATTTACATATATAATGGATTAAACAAAATAACGAACACATAAAATTTGTATGATATTTACACATACAATTTTCAATATAAATGTGATTTTCATTAGTGAAATAAGGGTAATACATGAAAACTAAATATAAAATCATGACTTAATCCTAATGCCACCTCTAAAATCCATACCATATAAATAATATATACGTAAGTTACACGTCTCATAAGCTTTTCCTTTTTTTTCACCTCTGCAAGGTAGGCATGGCAATTCCTCATCTATTGGCATTTCATACTAAATGGCAACATCAACTTCTTTTATATGATTTTTTTGTTCTTCTTAGGCTGAGTGGCAACCTTCTGGGCAACGCCTTTGTCTTTGACCTTTCCTTTATTGCGTGAATTCTTATTCACACGCGCTTCCCCAATCTTAACGTTTTTAAGATGTTGTGGGAGTTTTTATTATAGATTGCAACTTCGAAGAAAATTTTCTCCAACATACAATGTGATAAATCTTTATGAAGTGTGCCACTACTGCAAACTCAGTGACAATAGGAGATCCAAATCTTTCCAATCAGTGATCTTTCATTTTAGAAAAGAAATGACAAAAAATGTCTGGTTTTTCTCTTGTGTACATGATTTGATTGGTTTGATAATCTTAACCAACTTTTTCACAAGTTGATGTTGAAACATGTTATCCAGCTTGTTATGTATTTCATATGCATCAAGGTCCTCCATATCCTTATAACATTCTAAGGTCATCCTTGCAGTCATAAGGCATGCCACATTGTTCTACTATTCTATTTGGTTCGAATAGTAGTAGCCGAGTTCATAGGAGGCATATAAGTTAGAGGGTTTCCCATGTCACGCTTCTTTCTTATATTTGAGGACGATCCTCGAATTACGATACTAATAAGTGAACTTCACGCTAACTTCATTCTATGTTTGAGGAAGATTCTCAAATTGCGATATCAGTTAGCGAAGTTCATGCCATACACCTATCCTTCTATAGTAGTAAGCAGAGAGACAAGTTGTTTACGACTATTAGGGCCATCTACAAAATAATTTAAAGTTCAAGTATAGTATTTTTGATATTTGATCTGTTATAAATTAATCATCAACATGTTTGTTAAAACCAATATAAAGGATAAGATCCATGTGTGAATGATTATTGCCATCATTTGTTGATCATACACACAACAATCGGTTCAAATAGTAAATATCGGCTACCAATTTTATTCTTATACAATTCTTAGATAGTTATGGAGCTCTTAGACAAAACTAATGTCCAAAATGACACGTTTAGTCCCACATTTTCCCCATGCTTACGTCTAACCACGAAAACAATTAATTCATCAAATTGGAACATGTGAACTTTTTCTTAGGCATAAATAGAGCGAAAAGTTCACTTTGGATTGGAAAAATAGATAGGCCCAAACATTACCAAAATTGTCCCTACAAGTTGTACTCACGATTGGATGACAGTATTTAAATTTATGGTGTTTACAAAACTTTTATAATCCCTATTTGCAAAATATTTTTGTTAGGAATATCTTGCAAGCATACAAAATATTTGTGGATATGATTTGTTTAAAACCACTTTTACAATATTGTTGCTTCCATTAAAACAATTTTAAAACAAAAGATTATCTAAAATCAATTGTACATTTTACCAAGTTTTACCAAATAAATTGTATTATTTTGAAGCTCAAATTTAATCACTTGAATTTTGTTTCACAAACATCATAATAATAAGCATGATATAAACAACACAAACAATTATACTAAATAATGAATAAAAACCAGGTGTTACCTAAGCCCAATTGTAGAATTGATTCGTGAGGCATCATGAATTAATTTGGTCAAAATTAGGGACGAATCAAATTTTGAAATATTAAGGCAAAATAATTTCGGAAAAATTTCACCCGAAAAAACCAAAGTGGCTAGAAAAAGCCACCACCAATTACGGTTGTCACTTCACCTCACCGGTCGCTGCCACTGACCACTAGTCACAACCGTAAAAAGGTGGGGGTAGTTGGGGCAAGTCGGGTCAAGGAGGGATTACAAAGAAATGTTTGTTGGGTTGGTTCTGGGCCTTGCTTGGTGGGCCTTGCCTGTCTGTCTTGGGCTGGTCCCTGAAATGTGACAGGTAGGTAGGTTGTTGCTTGTTCTCTTTAAGTCATTGGTCGCTTGGGTTGTGAAGCTACCGGGGCTGCTGGGTGGTGTTAGTTGAGCCTTGGGCTACCGGCCCAAAAATGTTATCTTGGTCTATTAAACGATACGTTTTTCATCTTTGTGCTTTTCTCGTTTCTAGGTATTTTTACAATTACATTGATAATTAAAAGTAAAATGAAAATATTAAATCCTAACTATTACAACGTAGGCGCATAATCGACCAACCAAAATACATACACTCTAATACAAAACAATACTTCAAACAAAACAACCAAACTAAACGCAAACCGAGCAAGAACAACACATGAACTAAATTGCATGCTATATAAAGAACTTACTGATTCTGTTATTAGATCATACATATCATTATTAACAATAATGCTTTAAGATAGAGTTACATCATATAAATCATTAAAACGTTAAGAAAATCGAAAATTTCCAGTTTGAACTATTTTGGCTACTACCAAGAATACACATAAGATAATCATGAACAATCAAAATAATTTATACATTGTAATAATAAAGTCAAAAAGTGGCTTTGATACCTTGTTGGAGATTGGTTGATTCAAAAACAATTTAACAAATCCGTATAGTAAAAAAACTATTTTAAATTTTAGAATCCCTGAAGTCAGATCTACTTAGATTTAACTATGACCACAAAACCAACCATATGGTGTAAGGTTCGATTACCTCAAGGGTAGGGATCCTTTGATTTTGGAGACAACAATCTAGATTGAAAACCTCTATCAGTATCCACATAGAACTCGAAGGAATATGCTAAAGAACTAATAACCAAAAGTCGATCTCCTTGTTTCTGCCTTGACTAATCATCAACTACAAAAAAGGTACAAGGAGAGGAGCATCGATTTCAAGGCGTGGGGAAAAGACGATGAAGGTTTGTAGTGGTTGATTTATTTCCTTTAATGACTGGTCCAACCTTTTTTAATACTTAAATTGTTGGGTGAGATTTTCTAAGCCTTTTTCAAGCCAACTAGGTTAACAACCCAACCTATTAATTATTAAATTGATTTATTAAATAAACTATTTAATCTAATGTAGTAAATAAAAAAACTCTTTTATTTTTTATGTTGATTTTGATCAATAAATAATAAATAATAAATTATTACTTATTTATTTTAGTTGGTAAATAACAAAATTTTCTCCCATATATATATATATATATATATATATATATATATATATATATATATATATATATATATATATATATATATATATATATATATATAAAATTTATTTTGTACTTAATTATCTTTGTGTGTGACTCCATATAAATTCACATATAATTAGCCGTATGGTAATTATTACTTCTTACACACTAGATCCAACAAGTATTGCTTTTATGTCTTTGAATTCTCACATGTGTAAAAAGCATCTACAATAATTATTAATGGTATAGGTATCGAAACTTCGCCCTTGCTTTACACCACACCTCATTCAAATAATACCATTAGGTAGTGTTTGGTACGTAGTATTGTATGGGACAGAATAGAACATGTCACTTTGAGATAGCGTTTGACGTGGACGTGACTGGAATAATGACCAAGTCAAATGAGACTAATTCATTAAATTTTAGTCCCGCCAAAAAGGATAGAACAATGTGAAACAGGAAGCCAAATGACAAAGAAGTACTCTAACCCATCTCTCATCTACAGTCTATCACTACCCACACTCACACCCCATCCCCCCACCACCCACCCCACCCACCCCACCCCACTATCCTATCCACCCTACCCTGTCCCTACCCCAACCCCCACACCTACACACACACCTATAACCACACCCCTTATCCTACCCTCACCCTTACCTCTACCCGTACCCCTACTCCCACCCATACCCACACCTACACCCATACCCACACCACCACCACCACCGCCACCCCTACCCCAACCCCCATACCCACCCCTAAATCTACACCCACATCCATACCCCCACCCCACCCCAACTTTAATCCTCAACCACCCGACCCCACCCTACCCCTACCACCCTACATAACCACTACACCCCCACCGTTCATCCCCACCCTTACCCGTACATACATGTGAGGTTGCTTATTTATAATTATAGTATGGTAAAAATATTTTAGAAACATTTTACAAAGAGGACAAGATAAAAATTTTAACGTATTTTTATGTCTTGTCCTAGTGTGACCAAATGCTAAATATAAGAACTAATTTAGTCCCATGCAGTCCAGTTCAGTTCAGTCTCGTCCAGTCCCGCCCTATTCAGTATAGTCTTGTGCATGTACTAAACGTTCGTTAATAACTAATAGTTATTACGTAATCAGCATCATCCACATCTCAATAGTTTCTAGTCAGAACACATTTGTAGTTATAAGTTGCATTGATTTCAATCATCATCTCACAATTAAATACATTGTCTATAACAACATGCTTCTCACCCTTAAAAGTGTGTGGGTCAATCTAGATAAAATCATGCTCAAGCCTTATCATTTTACCTCTCATGAGCTATTACCAATTCCATAATAAGTATATAATAAACTTTGTTCATTTTTTATGACATGAACATATGTAAATTCAAGGCTCAATACAATACAATTAATTATATTAGGATGCAATGGTTGATTAAGTTCTAATTATTGATCCTCCTTGGCCGTTTATAATTCACCAACTCTACACTATATACTTCCTAATTTACACTAAGGTTACCTAATTATGGTGATGTTTAGTCCATCTAACAACCACTATAATATAACCATCATGAAAGTTCCAAATTCCAATTACCACAATCTGGATTCTAGGGCATGTACATGAACATCATGGATTAGCACCATCATATAGAGTTCATGGATTTGTTTAAATATTAGTATATCATGAATCATATGCTAATAACATTTTCTCACATGAAGTCACTGAATGTTGGGAATTGGTGGATACAAAAACAAAGTAACCAAAACCCACATACCATAATAACATGGTTAAATTATAATTCCTAAAAACAGATCCATCTGAATCATCTAAGATTAATCAAGAACAATCCTACGGTGATTATAAAAATACCATAAGTTGGTTGAAACCTTTGGTATATAAACTTGAGATCAAAGTTATGACCTCATCTATATGTATCCACATGAGCAAACACGAACATCTGCTAGAATTTCAATCAATAAGAAAATACCACTTGATCTTTCTTGACTTGATAGAACATTGGAACCCATAGGTTTGGGGTGATGTTTGGAAAAGGAAGGAAAGGAAGGAGGAAAGCAGGGTTTATAATGAAGCTTACTAGAAAAACTAATTAAACTACATTATAAATACAAATACAAATGAGTGGATATTTTAGTTCCCTTTGTGGAACCCAACTCATCAATTTTGAGTTAGGTTTCACATATTTTATTGTCTTAAAAACTTGACATAGGTTTGTCTTAAAATCTTGGCACAAGTTTTATGTTTGTTCAAGAACCCTTTGACTCGTTTCGTCATTCATCTTCACAAGTTCACATGAGGGTGTGTTTCATGATTGGATGAACATCAATGTTTCCAACTTTAAAGTGTTTTAAAAAGGGTTTCCAATGTTGATAAATGTTCCGCGAATGACTTGAAATCGTTTTAGTCGAAACCCTTCAATCCGAGTCGCCTTGTCTTCAATGTTTATTTTAATTGAGAACATTATCTTGAAGGTTTTGGTTATTTTATGGTCACATGACTTCCGTATAGGTGTCACACCTTTGCATATAAGCATTTCCAGGAAGGAACATGTTATTGTTGGTCAAATGTAAAAAATATGGATTTAGATAAAAATCTTTAGTGGCCAATTTGTTACAAATTGTGTAAATTTTTTTTGAACGGCAAATCTATCCTACTCCTACTCCTGGATCCACCTATGTCTCTTTTGAGACTTGAATCATCAACCTCAAAGAGGGAGGGCAACGCCTTTACCACTTGACTAAGAGGTCATTGGTACAAATTGCGTAGACGGTTACCCGGATTTGATTTTAATCCTATAGTCAATTCCACTGTAGCTTAATTGTATATGTTTCGATTAGAGCTTTTATTAACTCATTAATCGGATGTCAATTAATTGAATAAAATGATGTAATAGTTAAAAAGAATATAGTTTCCTTTTGATAAAATTTCTTATAAAAATATACAACTAAAAAACCACTATTCAATACTCTATTTATCCATGTAGTCAACCAATGTAAAAGCATTCAAGACGTATGCTTAAAAACATCATCCAATGATTATCAATTAAAAATCAAACAACTTTTGAAGGTTCAAAAACCTAGGGAAATGATGGGTCAAGTGTCAACAACATGAATAAGGAAATCTTCACATACATCCTTAATGTCAAGGGTACAATCGACATTTCAGTACAAGCCATCCCTGCCGTGAAGAAGTCAACATTGATTTAAAAAGTTGGAGGGTTTATCGTGAGAGTTCATATAATACAGGGTTCAGTTTGACAATGTGATGATAATCCGAGGAGCATATATACAAGTTAATAGGTCGACACCAAATTCAGTAATGGGTACCCAGAATCATGTGGATAACGAAAAAGTAAACTACTCGTTTGACAGCTGTTTTGTCATGACCTTCCATGTGGATACTATATTGTTATACGCTTCTATTTTGTCCAATAACAGTTTTGTACTTTTATGTAATGTACAGACTTGTTTTGTTTTTGTTTTTAAGTTATATATCTAAGTTTTTTAATTTTATTTCAGGTGATTTGTTTCAATTTTTTACTTTATGATCCGTTATATGAATAACTAAGTTCAAATAGTTACATAAATTGTTAATGAATTTCACATTCATTTTAGGTAGATTATCAAAATTTTAAATGTCTAAATGCTTAAATTATAATTTAATTTCATATTAATGATTGTGTTATTATTATGTGTTTTGCTCGACTGCTATCCTGTTTATTGTAATACTAGACAAATATTTGTGTGCTGCATAAATTAAAGTTATGTAGTTAAAGTATTGACACACACACACACATACATACATACATATTGATGCGACAAGAGATCTGTCTGTCAGGTATTGATTCTGGATCTAGATGTGAAAGAGCCGTCGGGTCTTAATGTTAGATCCTGATCTAGTGAGCCATCAGGTCTTGGTGTTAGATCTGGAGAGTTCCCGACTAGGATCGTATCCACAACCATACAATATCGTTAAAACCGTCTCAGAGCATTTGTCCCGGAAGCAGGCTCCGACGATCAAGTCAGGTCGGTGTAAAAATGGAGATGATTTCTCCTAGTTAGAGAGAACCATCTAGGTGGAAGGATAAGTGTGTATGTAAGATATATATATATATATATATATATATATATATATATATATATATATATATATATATATATATATATATATATATATATATATATATATATATATATATATATATATATATATATATATATATATATATATATATATATATATATATAGAGAGAGAGAGAGAGAGTATGTGTGTGTGTGTGTCAGCCAATTCTGGAAAATAGAGGGATCCCCACATGATGATGGGACAAGGAGGGGACAAAAAGGACAATAAGGACCATGCCTATTGTGTACTATTTACATTTTAAGATGAGGACAAAATACCTTAATGGTGCTCTACAGTGCTATGTGGCTCTGTTATGCCTCTACGGGGCTGCACGGCTCTGCTACGACTTTATCAGTCTGTGCACCTCTATGGGGTCGTGCGCCTATGTTGTGCCTCTGTGGGGCTGTGAGCCTCTACTTCGCCTCTATAGGGTTGTGCGGCTGTGTTGCGTCTTCGCGACTCTGTCCTGCCTCTGTAGGGCTTTGTGGCTACTTTGCACCTTTGTGGATCTACTGCATTTTTGTAGGGCTATGCAGTTCTAGTGTGCCTCTGTAAGGCAGTGCGATCCCGTACAGCCAATGCTGCTGCATATGGTTATGCTACCCATCTAAGATTGACTGGTTTATCATTTTGTTTTGGTCTAGATAATGGACCTAATATCATCAAGTCCCCTAATTCGATGTGATTAGTTTGCTGCTAATTATATCAAACTAGATATTATAGTATTAGACATAAAACATTAGGCTCGTCCAGTACGATGTGATTGGTTTGCTACCAATCGTACTTGGCTAGAATAAGCAAGTTTGTTTCAAAATATACAAACGTAACAACTGACCTTATATGAGAAAATTTGTAAGGTGGCATAATCATCTTTAAGATTCTTCCTTCTCGGGGTTATATCACATTGATTCCCCCCCGACGATGTGGGTAGCATGAAGGTATTCATATCAGACTGATATGAACAAACACGTATTCTCCTTCTCGAGGTAGTGTGTAATTAACATAAATGTTGGAAACTAGATGTCAGAGAGGATAATTGGGTTGAAAGTCTTCCAGACGGTCCAAAAATAAGAGGAAAACCTATTGGTATTTGGAGAATAGAAATCACTATTGATCAAAGAAAAAACCTTTGTTGATTGAGAATAGAAAACCTTTATTGATTGAGAAGAGAAAACCTTGTATATGTTAAGTAAGGGTGTACCGTTATGCACATATTAGTCTTGTAGATGTGACGTCATTACATTATTGTTTGATTCGTAATAATCAGTCATTTTTGTAATATATCCGAAGATGCCCATCTATATGTAATTCTCCAGACATTTGTGGATGTAATCAGGGTCTTTTTGAGCAATCTCGACTTTGTCAAGTGACAACGCCTAGTAATATCAAGTATTTTAGTCGTTGTTGAGCCCTATTTTTAGTGAAATTATATCATAGATGCTTTGGTATTCTCACTTTTTGTGTCAGTGCTTGTTTGGAAAGAAATTGTATAAACAGGGGCTAAAAAGCGGACAAAATGGAAGAAGTTGAAGTTAAAGACAAATCAGTCGAATTCGCACGCGCGCCGCGGGATTCACAAAGGCGCGACGCGGTGATGAGGCGGTGGAGGAAATTCAAATGCCGATAAAACGAGGATAAACCCATACGCGCGCCGCGGAATTCACTTGTGCGCGGCGCGGCCTCGTGATTTTTGCAGCTATAAATAGAGGGTTTTAGGTCGAAAAAAGTAGCAAAGACCTGGCATAGGAACGACTCCCAAGGCTCTTTGACTCCGAGTTTCAACTTTCAGCAATCATCATTTGGTATTTTTATGTTTTCTCTTTTAATTTCCAAATTAGTTTAGTTAATTCGGTAGATTTAGTGAGTGTTTTTGGGTGTGACAATCATTGGCACTAGGTTTTAGTTTCTAGATTGGATGTTTACCGTTTTGAACTTTTTGGATCTGAGTTTTTTATAATAATCATTCGGTTTATGTTAATTGCTCGGTTTTCGATATTTATGCTTTTGAATGATTTTCTGGATGTTGGATTGTGTTTGATGTTTGGTTTGATCTTGGTTGCTTCTGATTTTGAGATATACTTCTGATTTCAGTAGGCAATTAGGATTAGTTATTGGTTTAGTTAGTTGATGTTTGGATTGGGTTTCTTGATTTGTGATTATTTCGGGTATAAGTCGGAAACTAGATCCTCTGGCTGTAGAAGTGACACTATAGTTGGTAATCTGTTGCCTACCTTAACCACGTAACTCCTGTGGATCGACCCTGACTACCACTGTGCTGAGTGAGAGTGAGGTTATTTTACTATTTTTGACTGTATGACGACTGCTGCGATGTCATCAAGTCGGTAAAAGGACACCTTAGGCATTACAAGAATGGCATGAGGGTTCCTAGAGTTGGGCATCCGGTGGTGCAGCCTAAGAGGTTATCTATATCCTTGTCTTATGTAAGAGCGTTGGATGTACCGATTGTAATCGATTTATGAAGAAAGTACACTTGATTTTTATATCGAGACTCATCCTAGCTTTATACGAAAGCGTCAGACGTCTGCTTTAGGGGATCAGTTCGAGCACGATACTAATGACAAGTGGTGCCTTTGTTTATTAGTGGTAGCTGGTGCCTTGGTATTTAATAGTAGTGATGACAGGTGCCTTTTTATCGTATAGAAAGTGTAACAAATTAATGATCTTTTGGATATTTACATAATAAAGAAACATAATATGTTGTTATTCAGAATCACCACATAGTAAAATACGTGTAGTACTTCTTCTGGTGGCAGATGCCATCATGCGTACCATGCTGAAAAGGAGGTGAAGTCTCAATACCCGGCCGAATCTGAATATTAATTTCTTGCATGAGCATGCTTGTGTCTCATTCATTTATACATGTCAATGTAAACAATATCAAGAGCAAGTCTTTTGGTTTTGTACAGAATAATAAAATAAGTTATTATAATGGATAAAATGATAAGAATAACCTGCTTTGAGTGTTGGAAAGAGGTATGTAAATGTCAAATAGTAATAAAAAGTGAGTTTCCCATGTAATTACTTATAGGGTTAATTTCTTATTAAGAGTGTTGTAAAAGTCTGCCTAGGCGCTAGTCGGATGGACTCTACCTACGATTAGTGCTAGACGGTCAAGTTATGCGGATTTAGTCAACGATGGTCAAAATCGGGTTTAGGTTGGTCTAGGCGGCAAAATTTTCAAATTTTCAAAATTTTCAATTACCAAAATTTTCAAAAATTATCCAATTTTCAAAAAAAAATTCAAATTTTTAGATTTTTAAAATTTAATTTAGAAAATTTCAAAATTTTAGAATTATATATATATATATATATACACACACACACACACACACACACACACACACATATATATATATATATATATATATATATATATATATATATATATATATATATATATATATATATATATATATATATATATATATATATATATATATATATTAGTAATACAATTTTTATTATATATAAAAATTATGATAATCGATTGCTAAGTTACAATTATTGATGATTAAAATTGTCAAAATATCATTAATTACTCTAAACATTCTGATGTTTGATGACTTACATACACATAGATGTGTCAATTTTTATACTTATTTATTAAATTTGTAGAGATATAGGTAATATTTAAATTTTAAAAATTAAATTTTATTACAATTAATACTCCCCACATAGGTGCCGATTAGTTCTCGCCTAGACCGACTAGTCCTAGGCCCGAGTCAACCACCCGACTACCACCTAGCGACTTCTACAACCTTGCTTATTAAGGTAATAAACTTTATCATAAGCACACATTTAGTCACTTATATTTTTTTTGTACACATATGGCCATTAAACCTTTTGTTTTGTACACATTTTGTCACTTGTGTTTTTTTTTTACACATATGTCCATTAACTTGCTTTTTCTTTACACATTAGTCACTTATGTTAATGGTCATATATGTACAAAAACCAAATTTTAATGATCATATGTTTACGGAAAAATTATTTGCATGGTCATATTCATACAAAAAAAACATAAATGCCTAAATGTGTACAAAACAAAATGTTTAATGGTCACACGTGTACAAAAAAAAAGATAAACGACTAAATATGTAATTACGTTAAACTTTATTACCTTTATAATTTTTTCCCTTACTTATACAATAGGGTTGGTGTACACAATACGCTTGGTCCCTATCATCTTTTTTTGTCCCCTCTTTGTCCCCTCACTATGTAGGGGGATTTCTTTATTTTCCAGATTTGGTTCACACACACACACACTCTCTCTCTCTCTTTCTCTCTCTCTCTCTCTCTCTCTCTCTCTCTCTCTCTTACATACACACTTATCCTTCCACCTAGATGGTTCTCTCATGCCAAGAGAAACCATCTCTATTTTTTCACTGATATGACTTGATCGCAGAGCCTGCTCCCGATACACATGCCATGGGATATTTCTAATCAGTGTTACAGAAATCGGCCTTGGCGGCCGATTAATCGGTGATTAATCGCTTGGCGGTCTTCAACTGATTACGATTAAGCCTAATCGGTCAGCTTAACGGTTTGCTGCAAAAATCGGTCAAATATCGGCCTTGGCGGCCAATTAATCGTTCTTGGTGGTCATTTTTTAAATTTTTTTGATTTTTTAATTTATTATTTATTTTCTTATTTTTAAATAACGACACAAACACTCTCTAATAAGTCAAGAAAACTAAAAAAATCAATATTAAAGAATAAAAACAAACAAATGTATAATCTTTGATATGTATCTTGGAATAAATGAATCAAACATTGCTATTTTGTTATATTTATATATTTTTAAATGAATTTCTTTATAATTTAGGGTCTCCGATTAATCCCCGACTAATCCCCGATTAATCCGATTAATCTCTTAACCCCACTCGACCGCCAAGCTACCGTCAAGTGATTTTTACAACCTTGGTTCTAATGATCTTTTGAGATTGTGGCTAGGATCCAAGTAGGGAACTCTACAGATCTAACACCAAGACCCGATTGCTCTTTCAGATCTAGATATGGGTTCAAGACCCAACGACCAGATCTCTTGCCTATTTTGCCCCAAATGATAAGTTTCATGAATTTGACAATTTTAGTCCCTCATCTCAAATATTATCCAAATAGTAAAAAATTCTTGTTTTTACTTATGAATTACATCTAAATCGATTTAATCTACTATTATTTAATGTTTATTCTATTTTTGAATTTTTACTTAATTTAATTTAGTTTATTTTTCAAAAAAATGTTTTTTTCCACCAAAAAGACCAAAACTTCTACGCCAAAATTGCGGATGTTATATTTTTCTTCCAACCAAAAACCTTATATTTTCTCAAATTTTGTGAACAAGAAGTTTTGCATGTTTGTGTAAATAAAGTAATAGATTATTAATATAATATGAAAATATTTATGTTTATAACCTTATCATATAAAAGAAATAAAGTAGAAAAAAAAAAGTTTACAATAAATTACTTGCATTAAAAACAATTTAAAGGAACTGATATTCAGTTGACCAACAAATTATTAAACCACAAAAATATATTAATTACTGTGTATAAAATTAGAAAAAAAACTAGCTCCATCACAAACTTTCAGATTGTATGATACGTAATCAGAACAAAAAGGTGAATTTAAACATTAGTGTATTTGAATTTATCTTCCTAGTACATGATAATATACCTTTTTTCTATATTTTATTTGTAAAAGCATTTATCCAATGTAAGACTGCACGGTATCGTTGCCGATGGCAACTCTTCCGGCATGTGTCACGCAAGAAAGAAGAAAGAGATGCAAGGAGAGGGGTGTTGTTGTAGAGAGAAAAGAGAGAGAAGACAACGGCAACGTTGTGCCGTTGGAGTGCCCATGCCGGCGGCAAGGAGTGGTGATGCCAGCGGCAAGGAGGTGCCACGTCGGTGCCGATGAGATTTTTTCCCACAATTCCGTTCAGCCTAAAATACTTATGGAGAAAATGTTACAACACACATACACAAACACAAATAAACTTTGTTAACACAATGCAATCAACTTCTATTTGTCATCCAATCAACTTTTTCAAAGCAAATAGATAAGACGTATACGTTATCTACTACTGATGAAGCCTATTATTTACTTTAAGTGGAATGATGTTATATGAGATTCCTCATGCAAACTCTTCTTGTGTTATAACAAGCCACTCAATTCTATATTTTTTTGAATCCCAAATAGTATTTCTTTCAACATATTTTAACAATTATAACCCCCTTTGTGGCAACTCACCGTAAGTGGGTGTCGAGTTACAATGCTGAAACGATATATGAATATTTTCTGGTTAATTATAATGCTTTATATCATTTAAGACGATACATTTATGATTTATTCAATAAAATGATAATTTTAAGTGTCTTATATTATTAAGGTTATTAAGGGGTTATTGCCGTCAAAAAACAAATAACGGTCATATGTGGTGATTTTAAAAAAGGTTATTGTAGATAGATAGCTTTAGGATGGCGGTATTTTATATTGCATACAAATATATATATATATATATATATATATATATATATATATATATATATATATATATATATATATATATATATATATATATATATATATATATATATATATATATATAGAGAGAGAGAGAGACACACACACACACACACACAAGGTTTAAGGTCAAGAACACCTCTTTCTTCGTTTATTTTGTTGATGGAAATCGCTAGCTCATTTAGATAAGGAGCTACTTTGGTCTTTGTTGCCATCTTCAACAACATACCATCCTTGAGTTGGATTCAAAGGACTTCAAATCACTACTAGAATATTAGGGTAATACTGACGACGATTTTGGTAGCTATTCGGTAGCTATCTCAGTTTACCGACGGGTTTCTGACGGAATTGGAAAGGAGGAAAAACCCTAGTGGGAAATTTTTACCTACCGATTTTCGACGACACAGTGACAGAATAGCCATGAGATAACAGCGTCGGTAAGCTTCGACGAAATGCCGACTGGATTTGTTTTGTCGACTTTAGCTACCGAATACCGACGAGAAGTATTACCTACCGAATATCTACCGATTCATGTTTTTCAAGTTAGTGACCGAATTACGACGGGAAGCTTTACCTACCGAATAGCTACCAAATCCGCCTTTTCAATTTTGTGACGGAATACCGACGGATGTCTTTAACTACCGAATACCTACCAAATCTGATACTTTTTTTTGTGACAGAAGTTCGGTCACTAATCCGTCACTTCTATTTTTTTAATTTAAAACAATCAAAAAATAAATAAAAATTTCCATCTTTTAATAGTGTAAATGTAGCAAAAAAGAGAATACATGAAACATACAATAACATATATATTCGATACAAAACCTAATAACCCATCCAAACAATATCATTCGGATACAAAAGCTATTTAAGCATCGTGTTTCAAGACGCTAGTTGTTTCATATACAAAAATTACAATTGCTTCACAAAAGCTTATTAAGCATCACGTTTCACGACGCTAGTTTCATACACAAAAATTACAATTGCTTCACAATATCAAGCTAAGGATTTGGATCACTTGACGGGTTACCGAGTGGTCGAAAAGAATTTGGATAACTTTGCATAAAAGCCACCATCATATCTTGCATTTCTTTTTGTTTTCTTTCCATTTCCGCTTGTCTTTCTTCAAATTCTTCCCTCAATTTTGCTTCTCTTGCCTCTAGGGATGAGCAAAGGAACCGAATTGGTCAGAACCGGCCCGACCCGGACCCGGACCGGGAACCGGAATATGTGAAAATATGGAACCGAACCGGACCGCCGGTTCTACCGGTTCCGGTTCTACCGGTCCCGGTCCCGGTTCCGGTTCCGGTTCTTGCCGGTTCCTAAATACTACTTCGAAACATTTCATCGATTTTTCATCAATGAGGGTTTACAGCCAAAAACGCCATTGAAGATCAAATCAAGGTCTTCCTCTCTCTCCATTAATGCATCCTTGTATAATCTGTTAATATAATTTATCATTTCTATGCAATCTAAATTAGTCTACGATCACGTTTATGAATCTACGTGATTATGTTTTAATCTTCGTTATAATTGTTAAATAGATTTTGATTCGTCCTTTTTTATTTGGCAAGGTTATCATTTCGGTTTACGATCGGTTACTTGTTTTGATTAGCCACATTGGTTTGATACATTTTTCATTTCATGACTTTTGAAGGTGTAACTGAGTGTTGAAATCGTAAACCATGTGAATCACATCGGTTAACACTAGCGTAAGGGCAATTAAAAATCTATGATCGTTTTGTTTTCATGCACCATTTAATGAGCTGGACTATTGTATACAATTTTTTTATGGTACTGATTTATTGAAGATATAACATTAGCTTGCAGTATGGTAGATATACAATTGATGATTGATAAATTTGAATGTATTATTCTTTTGTTTTGTTTGATGAGACTATTTCAATAACTTCCTTCACAATTAATCTGGCGAAATTTCTTAGTAGCGATTAATTATTCTTAATATGGAGGGTTTTAGACTTTTAGTTATTTGAGTAATAGACCGATACTTAGCTATCTAAACATGGCCCAATTTTCTCTATATCCCCGGTTCGGTTCCCGGTTTTGGGCCGGTTCCGCAGTCCGGTTCCATCCGGTTCCCGGTTCCAAAAATCCCAAAAAATTGAGACCCGGACCCGGCCCAATCGGTACTTCCGGTTCCCGGTTCCAACCGGTTCCCCGGTCCATATGCTCACCCCTACTTGCCTCCATATGCTCTTCCATGGTTTGTAGTTTTTCACGCAACATTTATACCTAAAATTGGTAAGACGAACATATAGAGTTAGGGAATATACTTTAATTTAAATCCTTACTTTTATTATTTTCTTAATAACAACATACTTTCATTTTCAACCATATATGCAATGTATTTTCATTTTTAATCATAATAACAATGTAGTTTACCTTACCATCCATAATAACAACATATTTTCATTTTCAACCATATATGCAGTGTACTTTACCCTACTATACATAATAGCAATATAATTTATCTTGTCATCCATCATAACAACTTACTATATAAAACAAAATGCATTTAATGAATAAGTATACCTCCTGCTGCGACTGTGCGTAGTCTGAGGAAGATGAAGACCCGGTAGAATATGTCCCGGTAACTACACGATGAATATCTGAAGATCCTATCCCATAGACAGGACCCTTTTTCTTCCCTCCCGTTAACTTAAACCGGCTCTCGAGCCACAAATTAGCATCACCGATGGCTGGTCGGTCAGCTTCCTCTGGGTATTTTTCAGTCTCTGCCCTCTTATAATCATACTACAATTCACCAAAACAACATCATTACCATTGTACCAAAATCCAAAATAGTCAATATATAAAATTGGTAAACACAAATTACATATGAATCTTCAGCCTTCTTTGAGAGAAACTGCAAATTTGTATGGTCTCCTGCGAAATATCTAGCTTTTGATTCGGCGGTCAAGCGAGTCTGCAGATACACCTCTTCCCATGTGGGTTCTCTACCCATAACATGTTACAGTGCCACATAAATAGGTGAAAAAGAAGAGAAACATTGAAGCATAAGCATTTAACAGTGCCACAACATAAACTAACTTGTATCCTGGAATGTCTTAGCCCTTTCTCCCTAATGTCTTAGCCCTTTCTCTTAATCACAGTGAAAGAACTCGACTACCCTCATATTGCTGATATTTTATAAAAAGGATAATAAGAAAACAGAAATACACTATAATCAAGATTTCATACCGAATCAGAAACAAAATAATCGAGCAACCAATGTCATCACAGTTATTCCATCTACAGGGGTTGTGTATACCTTGTTTTCCGAGGGATGAAACTGAGGAAGCAATGTGGGCCGCCGGAGGTTGGGAAGGGTCGTCGGAGGTTCGCCGGCAGTGAGAAGGGCGATAATGGCCGGCGAAATCGAGGAGTGCAGGTCGGGGTTCGAGGAATGCAGATCGGGAATCAAGGGTTGTTGCTCGCCTAGAAGTAACAGTAGAGTAAGAGACACCGGTGAAGGACCATTTAGCCGGCGATTGGAGAGCTATACATCGGAATCGTTGGGATGAAGAAGAGAGGAATTGTTTGACAGAAAAACGAAGAAGAAGGGAGGAATGTTATTGGGGGGTTTTTACGTCTCATGAGGTTTAGCCGTTTAGGCGGAAACCCTTGTTTTTCTAAACCCTTATTTTTATTGGTATAGTGGGTATTCGGTAGGAAATAAAACCCTGGTAGGTATTTGGTAGTAACCTTAAAAAAAATAAATCATGTATTGTGCGTATTCAGGAAATAAAAACGCATGCAACCAGTAGATTGAATTGACCACATTCAATTTATTTCTTTTTAAAATCTATTTAAGATCTACTCATTCTTTGAAAAATTATATACTTATTATATTTATTAATATTATATAAAGATTAATGTATAATGAAAATGTACATATATAAGATCTACTCATTTGTACGTATTATATCCATTTAAGATCTATTCATTTGTACGTATATAAATATTATGTACAATTTGGAGAAAAATTAAAAAAATAAAAAAGTCGGTCACTATTCCGTAGGCAATTCCGACAGAATACCTACCAACTAACGTTATCGGTCACTATACGGTTGGTAATCAGTTGTTCTCGTTTGACGGATTACCTACCAAACTTTTTTATTTTTTAGTTTTCAAGAACTAATTGGCGTTGTTTTAGCTTCATTTTTTCAACATCTATATTATATATTAGATACTTCATTTTTCCCTAATTATACATAATATCTATAAAGAAACAAACATTTGCACAACTCGATGGGGAGAAACGATAGTAGAATAAGAACAAGAAACTAAGGAACGAGTTGGTTTTGGGTTTTCTTCTAAGGAATAAACATCCCGATGGTACGTGTGTGTATGTACATGTGTATATGTGTCTACATGTGTCGCTCTATTAAAAAAATATGTAGTTATACAAATTATAATATTAAAGGAATAAACGAGTAATTAATTTTGAACGTGTACGTTTGTACATATATAAATATTGTGTACAATTTGGAGAAAAAGAAGTAATTGATGTATAATAAAAATGTTTAAAAAAATGAAGCATAAAAAACAACGTTTAGGCCTCGAAAAATTAAAAAAATAAAAAAGTCGGTCACTATTCCGTAGGCAATTCCTACAGAATACCTACCAACTAACGCTATTGGTCACTATACGGTTGGTAATCGGTTGTTCTCGTTTGACGGATTACCTACCAAACTTTTTTATTTTTTAGTTTTCGAGAACTAATTGGCGTTGTTTTAGCTTAATTTTTCAACATCTATATTATATATTAGATACTTCATTTTTCCCTAATTATACATAATATCTATAAAGAAACAAACATTTGCACAACTCGATGGGGAGAAACGATAGTAGAATAAGAACAAGAAACTAAGGAACGAGTTGGTTTTGGGTTTTCTTCTAAGGAATAAACATCCCGATGGTACGTGTGTGTATGTACATGTGTATATGTGTCTACGTGTGTTGTTCTATTAAAAAAATATGTATTTATACAAATTATAATATTAAAGGAATAAACGAGTAATTAACTTTGAACGTGTACGTTTGTACATATATAAATATTGTGTACAATTTGGAGAAAATGAAGTAATTTATGTATAATAAAATTTTTTAAAAAAATGAAGCATAAACAACAACGTTTAGGCCTCGAAAAATTAAAAAAATAAAAAAGTCGGTCACTATTCCGTAGGCAACTCCTTTCAGAATACCTACCAACTAACGCTATCGGTCACTATACGGTTGGTAATCGGTTGTTCTTGTTTGACGGATTACCTACCAAACTTTTTTATTTTTTAGTTTTCGAGAACTAATTGGCGTTGTTTTAGGTTCATTTTTTTCAACATCTATATTATATATTAGATACTTCATTTTTCCATAATTATACATAATATCTATAAAGAAACAAACATTTGCACAACTCGATGGGGAGAAACGATAGTAGAATAAGAACAAGAAACTAAGGAACGAGTTGGTTTTGGGTTTTCTTCTAAGGAATAAACATCCCGATGGTACGTGTGTGTATGTACATGTGTATATGTACCTATGTGTGTCGCTCTATTAAAAACAATGTGTAGTTATACAAATTATTATATTAAAGGAATAAACGAGTAATTAACTTTGAACGTGTACGTTTGTACATATATAAATATTGTGTACAATTTGGAGAAAATGAAGTAATTGATGTATAATAAAAATGTTAAAAAAATGAAGCATAAAAAACAAAGTTTAGGCCTTGAAAATTTAAAAAAATAAAAAAGTCGGTCACTATTCCGTAGGAAACTCTTACAGAATACCTATCAAATAACGTTATGGTCACTATTCGGTTGGTTATCGGTTGTTTACGTGTGACGGATTACCTACCACGTTTATTTTCGTCACTAAACCGTCGGTATTTCGTAGGTGAATTAGGGTTGGAAATTTCGTCATTTTTCCGTCAGAAAGCCGTAGCTAATTACTGACGGAATTTGGTTGGTCACTATTTTTGGTAGCTATTACCCCTGTTTTCTTGTAGTGAATGTTGTAGTCTTTAACTTCTACTTTGATTGTTGTATTATCTTTTCATGCGTGTAATTGATCATTGGTGAAAATAAAAAGTTTATGTTTGTTCAAATGTTTTAAAGCTTCTGTTGTAACTTCTATGATTTTATGTGTTTTAGAAACCCATCTTTTGAACGAATTCTTAACAAGGGGTATCAGAGCCATTGTTATATTGAATGATTATATAACAAGTTTTATTTGATAAACTTGGTTTTTTGAAGCGATGAATGTTTTTCCTCTTATATAAAAAGTTCATGCATGACCTTTTTGGCAACTTGCATGTGCTGGTTTTATGATTTCATATGACCAAACCTTGACATGCATTTTGGTTGCATGAAAGTTGTCTTAGAAGAACAAGGTATTGTTTTGCTTATGATTTTATGTGATAAAATATGCATAAACAAGCCATTGACCATGTGATATGTGTTGTGGTGGTTTTGTCAATATGATTGTAATATTATTCATTTATTCAAATGGCATGTAATAGAAAATATATTTTTCTTCATTTTGTAAGTATTAGATTAGTGCTAGACTTGTTTATATTGCTTAAAATGTAACAAGACATGAAGATGAATGCCATATTGAAGAGCAAATGTTGCACATAATTTTGGAAGCTGTCAAGACAGCTCTCGACCAAGGAAAGGGAAAACCAAATTTTTTAGTTTTGATGTTTTAGTGTAACACTTGATGGGGTCTTCATTCTCTTTCATACACATGATGTTTTGGCAAGTGGGAGCTTCAACAACATCATTTTTGAAGATTTTTGGTCCCTTATGTCCTTTAGGAATGGACTTGATATTTCATGTTTTGGCTCACATGAAATATCAACTAGTTATTGCATAGTTTACGCACCTATACATGTATGTGGTGATTGTATGTTGTTATTATTGTATGTGTGGATGAAAATAGGATTTTGAATGCTAGAAAATATAAATCATGAAACATAAAGCATCATGGAGTTTGCTTTTTTCAAAATGACAATTTTAACTTAAGATGCTAAAATAGGTTTTTGCAATAAAATATTTTATTATAAAAACTCTAAATGTCAAGATTTTGAAAATGGTAAAATGCGTTAAAATAGAGATTTTAAGAACTCAAACAAACTCCAAGTCTGAATAATAAATGATGTTTAATAAAAGACCAAATGGTTCTTATTGTGTTCAAACTCAAACTTTAATAAGAGATATTCGTTACGAATTGTCCACAAACTTTTAGTTTGTAAAATGGAGATTTTATTGAACTAAAGAACCATATGATGATAAATTAGAAATTTCAAATTAATATAATGTCATGTATTATTGGATATATGCAATCACACATGATACTAAATGCTTTCAAAAATAGAATTATAAAACATATATAAAACATATATAAATCTATTTTTTCAAAATGCAAATTTATGCTTTGGAGTGGAATGAACCCCAAGCAGGTTATGGGTTACCAAAATCCTCTCCTGGACATCCTCAAGGACGAGTATATGTTTTCCGGAAGTGAGCTTAATATATGGAAAGTAAAATAGCAATTTGCGTGACTCTTTTAGCGAACATGGTGGTTATTTTTTAATATTATCTAAAAGGTGAGGTATATATTGATATAAGGACCCAAAAATAGTAATTTTAGTAAATAACTCTAAGGGTGTGTTTGGTTTGAAGGTTTTGAGAGGATTTATAAGGATTTGAATTTGATATCCTACCAAATCCTGTGTTTGGTTCGTAAACTGAAATCTTTATAAATTCCGGAAAGTAAAAAAAAAATCTTCGTTCATAGGTTTTCTAAAGCCTCCTAACATCCCAGATTTTTTAAATCCATTCCATTCAAACTCTAGGGTTAAAACAAAAGTACAATATTGCCCTTTTTCTCTAAGAATCAATCGCCCTTTTTGATGGTTACTCAACACCATACCATCGATCAACTTCCGGCCACCACCATCTAAGATTTCTCATTTTCAGACGCCGTGCTGTATTTTCTCTTTTTTTCCCATCCAGTTGTTGACTCGTTGTTAACGCAATCCCTCGCCACTCTAGTCTCACCATCCTGCGTATAAACTTGGGTGGGGTTTTACAATAGTCTTTGAGCCTCATGATGCTGGATTTCATGGTGTTCGCTGACGAGATTTACCATTTTTGCCGATCTTGGTGGTGATGATGATTAGTGCTTGATCTAAATACGACGGCCATGGATCTGGTTGTCGTGAAGTTCATGGATCTAAAAGCAACGACGACCATGAAATTTTTATGGATGTTTTAAAGATTTCCGGTGGTAAAGTTTTTTTTGAGTTTAATAGCTTCGATGGTGCCATGGTGGTTTCTAGAGACCTGTAAGTACTAAACAGAAGAGATGTAGGCGATGACTCACGTTTTCTAGATTTTGGAGGACCTAATTCACAATAAGTGAGAATGGACGGTTTAGTCTTTTATATAATTTATTATAGGTTTTCTTGTGACCCAAATAAAATTTAATAAAAAAATAAATTTCATATAAATTTATCCTTGCTTACCAAACACAGGCTTGATTCTAAAATGTTTTGAAATCCAAATTCTTTGAAAACCAGATCGATTACGAATTCCAAATCCCATAAAAACAATACTATAATCCAAACGTACCCTAATATCATTGGGTAAATACTTTGTCGCCACACACATGGGTCGGCCCCTAAGTGCATCAACGGTCTGTATGTAAAATTTTCATGATTTTCAAAGTAATATCTTTTCAAAGTTGGACAAAATTATGGTAAAGTTAGATATTTAACGGTTGTGATACGTCAAAAAGATATTACATTATTCATTTGAGAACAAAATGTCAGAAATACAATTTGATAAAATTAAAAATAACAATATGTTATAAAGTCATATACTAATACATTCGTTCATCCATTCATATATAAACAATATCAAACAATAAGATATCGATACAATTCGAATGCACTGTTTTTGGCCAAAGCAATTACTTTTCGAACGTAGACGACCATGATGTTTCAATTTTAATGACATTAATGTATGTTTGTCTAAGCAGTTAGAAATTAAGAATCCAAAAGTGAGGTGTCATGTTTAAATTTAAAAATCAGCTTCCGTACTTTTGAGAGATCGTAACTTATCTTATTTAGGTTTGTCATTTTGGTGAATATGCCAAAAAAAAATTGTTTACTCCTATTGGTAATATTATCTTGTGTGTATTCATTCCTATATTTTGTCTTTAGGGAAAGTGAAATTTTCCCAAGATCTATAAAGATTGGAAAAATATTGTTTAAATAACAATACAAATTTTATCAACATGGTTTAAGCAAAATAAAATTACAAAAATGAGATAAAACAAAGAGGGCGGAATGTTATGATCAAAGAAAGAGGCTTTTGAACATAGTGAGTGAGGTGGGGCATTATTTGTTAATCTTGGTATTATAAGTCAAGTTGACAGTTGAGACCTTCAAATGTAAGCTTTGATGGTGGTTCCAAATGATTGTCAAAACCACAAAAAGAGCATTCTCTTTTAGAATCAATCAATCTTTTATCCATGGTTTTAAAACGTTCGTCATGCGAGGCGTGACTATGTCGTCTCAAAATCTTTCATGGCGATAATGTTGGACGAGATGTGCGTCAAGGCAGATAAAGGCACGAATTTTTTTTGAAGGCACATTATTATTATTATTATTATTATTTGCTTTTTTGAGCAGACATGAAATCGTTGTTTTTTTATTAACTTTTAATTCTTAGGTGAATTGAAACTTTATATATATATATATATATATATATATATATATATATATATATATATATATATATATATATATATATATATATATATATATATCCTCTCAATAAGTGTTCGTTTAGTATCACCATTCTGGAAAAAGTAAGAATAATTTAAACTATTGTGATGTTTTCTTAAATATAATTAATTTTATGACATTTATATTTATTCAAATAATGAAATAGTGTTGTACTTCATTGATTTATTTAAGATAAATTGCAAAAATAACACTAATTTTACACAAAATCGTGATTTTGACACTATGCTATTTTTATAAATTAAGTCACTAAGTTTTCAATTTGTGGCAATTTTGACCGGTTGACCGGTCAACCAAGTTGCTTACTGACGTGACATAGTGACGTGTCAACCTTTGCTGATCTGGCACTGACATGACATGATGACTTGACAAAATATCAAAATAAAAAAAATTAAAAATATAATGACTTAATTGTAAAAAAAATACAGTACCAAATTCGAAAAAAATAAAATATAGAGATTACTTACGAAAAAGAAAAACAATGCCAAAATTGAATTTTAATGACAACTTAGTATATTTTGTAATTTGTACACGATGTATTAAAATTGTATATACTAATAAAAATACTACTTTCTAAATGATTTACTAAAAAAATAATTTAGTATTGAAATAATTTGATTTTTTAACCATTTGTATATACTAAATATATTGAATTAATTGCAAAAAAAAAAAAACACTGTGTCAATATATGGTATGCTTTATTCATTCATTTGTTACAAAATAGATAACAAAAATCTTTATACTTCCATATATTTTTCTTTCTATTGTATATTTGACCTAAGAGACATACAAACATATACTTATACTCTCATAATAGTTGCAAATTTTTAATTGAATTACTTTAACATAAAACATTAATAAGAGTTATAAGTTTATAACATTGAACAATTGGTATATTTATAGTGTGTGTGAGTTAGGTGTTGAAAAAATAAAACTAACTAAAATTATTTAAATAAGGACAACAAACAACAATAATGTATTTGAAGTTAATTCTCATTTTAGACAATTACTTTCGCCATTTAATGTAAAATGACAAAATATTTTTAATTTTTTGTCTATTAACAATTATTTCTATACTTAGTCGTACTCTAGCACAAATTGATGATAACTATACATTAGAAAAATGAACGAAGATTTGATCTGGTACAAAAATATGTTTTGATTATTCCTTCAAATAATTACATTATTTAAAATAAAAAATGTCTTTAAAAAATCAAAATTGGTTTATAAATATTAAATAGTCCTCACAAGTAAAAAAATCGACTTGATTTTATTAAATAAGGTAACAAACAAAATTTTTAGTAAAATATTTAGAAAGTAATAATTTTCTTAGTATATATACAAATTTTAATGCAAAGTGTACAAATTACAAAATATACTAAGTTTTCATAAAAATTCGATTTGGACATTGTGTTTCTTTTTTCGCAATTAAGTCACTACATCTTTTTTTTTCGATTTTGACATCGTATTTTTTGCATTTAAGTTACTATATTTTTAATTTTTTAGATTTTGACATTGTACCAAGTCATCATGCCATGCGAGCGTCACATCAGCAAATACTGACACGCCACCATGCCACATCGGCAGGCAACCTGGTTGACCGGTTAATGGTCAAAATTGCAACAAATTGGAAAAATTAATGACTTAATTGCAAAAAACATAACACGGTGTCAAAATAAAAAATTTGTGTAAACATAGTGTTTTTTTTCTTTTTTTCTTTTTTTTTGCAATTTATCAATTTATTTATTACAACATTTAATGTTTATTAATCTATTTATATAATAATATATTATATTAAAATATCCATCTAATTATATCAATATCATTCAAATACAAACTCTTTTACTATTATAATTGAATTGGTTTGTCAAAGTATATTTTTCCTAGAAAAGGAAAATGAAAATAAAATGTAATATCGTAATTTATTTAAATTTTTCGTAGTATAATTATTTGATAGTGCTGAAATACAAATTTGTTGAAATTCTTAGCTTATACATGCTCTATGAGGAAGAATGCCTTTATTGGAGATTTAACATGTATAAACAGAATTTATCAAATACCAAAAAACAAAATTTTCAACTTATTGCGATTTGGTTCTACATAAGCTAATCCTAATTTGTTTATTTTTTTTGTAAATGTATATCATTTTTTTGCAGACAAGCATACACAAACTATGGTTTACATGATAAACCAAATGTAGTCTTCATGCAATTGTTTTGACACAGGAGATCTACATGGTTTCAAAAACTTACATATTTGGTCATTTTGGCTGACATTTTTTTTTTTATAAATATGTGTTAAGTACGTATGAAATGACTAATTTATCCTTTTATTCATTGGTCATTTTTTCATATCATTTTATTAAAATAAGACCTCCAGTATCACATTTCTCTCTCTAGTACACAAACAAGCATGCACACGCACACACACATACATACATGTTCTCTCTCTCTCTATCTCTCTGTTAGATTATTTAATTATAACTGTTTAGTTAGTTAGCTGACGTGGATTGTTGGTTAGATTGTTAGTTAGATTGTTAGATGTAACAGTTTTTGTTTCTCTTTCTGTATATATACAGTTCTGTAACAACCTTCATGAATCAATGAATGAAGTTGTTCTTCCAAAGCTTTGTTTCTTTACTTTCAAATCGACATGGTATCAGAGCTTTGATTTCGTTTTCCTGTTCATCATCATATTCTTGTAACATCCCAAAATTTTAGGGTAAATTTAAAAAAATTTAAATGAAAACTTCAATACAAGAAAAGCCACTTAATTAATTTTCATAAAATTCCATAACTTATAAGTTTAATGAAAACACCCCAGGATTAACAGAAGTTAACGAAATCTCAATATAGCGGAATATTAATTCAAAAACAGTCCTCCAATGAAGCAGCACAGTGTATACACGTCATGCCTTGCCATCCATGGTACCTGATGTACCTGAAACAATAGTTTATATAGGGAAAGGGTAAGCACGAAGCTTAGTGAGTTCCTCAAAATACCATACGATCCATCACATAACATACAACACATCATAACCATTCATATGTCTGTGAGACTCGCGGGCTATCCCTGTTCCGCTGAAGACTCACGGGCAATTCCCGTTCTTGTCTTATCGCTCGCAGGCTTCTCCCGTTCCGTCTAATGACTCGCAGGCTATTCCCGTTCCGCCTATTGGCTCGCGGGCTATCCCGTTCCGTCCACAAACAATCATTATCATAGCAATAATTCATACAATTATCATAACAGGTAAGATCACCTTAGTCTAACATATCTTCCTTCCTACGCATGCAATATCACCTATAGTATAGTGAGAAGACTCACCTGATTATAGTTGACTATATCGTTTATCTTTCTCGGCTTTGTATTTCCTTCAACTTTAACTGTTAACATAATAAGAAATCTATCATTTCTTAATCCTTAACTATATTATAGTCGCATCATTAGACCCTTCAATAATTCCAATATGATACTCCATGATTTATCAAGTAAAGAACGGCCAGGTAGAAGATTAGATGGGGTGGCAGGATCCTTTCAGCATTTTAGCCTTTCGGAAAATCCAACAACCAGATCCCAAGTAATCGGCCTAGTCACCGTCCTCGTAAGTAAATCAATCGGTATTATATTCGGAAATTACGAATTGTTATAATAACGACATTTTAAGGTTTTTGTTTACTATTGTTAGAAATTAGTATAATATAACATATGTTATACTTATTAAATATTCTACTTCTTAACACAAAAACTATTTTACAATACCTAATTAAGCTATAGAAAAGTTTGTAGTTACCTTATGACCAGTCGTCGGAACCTATAACTTCTTCGCTAGGCTTTTGAGCTTCCTTCCGCTCACTTCTTACACTCTAATGCTTAGAAACCTCTATATATTGGATTGAGATTTGTTGGTGTGGTTTATGAGATGTTTTGGGGGGTATTTATACTTGAATTCTTGAATAAAAAATGGCATGACACTTTTGACAAAAGATTTTAATAATATAATTTTGTTGAAATTAAAGGCCTTCTAGAATCAGTCTGTTCAAGACTGGTTTAGCCGATCTTAAACCCATTAAATTCACGTTTTTATTTGATATTCAGAAAATTCATCTCAATACCTTTCCAGGGATGTATTTTACGTATTTATACGATTTTTCTATGATTTATTATGAATTTTTTAAAAAAGACTATCTAATCTGTCAATTCCGAACTAATCAGTAAAGATTGCATTTTTTACCATAGATAATCTCATTTTCAAGCTTACTATTATTTTTGGTAATTGTACTAGACTCAATTTTTAAACTTTGTGCATTGGTTTGAGGTCTAAACAATTTTCCTAGAATTAATTATGATTTTTCTAAAAACGACACAAAATGCTGATTTTATATGAAAGTGTAACTAAAGTTTTTCTTAGCTTTATAACTACCAAAAATCATATAATTCCTAACACTCTTATTTTAAGTATATGTTATAATCAGGATACGGGTCTTACAAGTCTCCCCCACTTATTTGGATTTCGTCCCGAAATCCGCATTCTCGAACGCCTCTATGTATTTCCCATCGAGTCCTTATGTTCTTCAAAAATCCTCCTCATCTTATTGTCGAACCTTTACAAGGTTTCATTATCTTTCCCTTCAACTTTCACATGTCTCTGTAATAATGCTTAAGGTCCTATTATTCTCATTCACTCCATACTTCTTTTCTTCTAGTTACTCTAGATGTAAAACTCTAACTGTTTCTCACAGTCCCACACATCAACTTGACCGGCTACTTTCTACAGTACATATTTAGTACTTTCTAATCTTCATGTATATCTAGTTAACCTAGTTAACTTGCAACACCTAATTTTTAACACTATTTCGTATTTATATGAATTCGCATATTTCAACACACATTTGTCTCAATTCAATATTTTCTTTTAAATACTTTTTGGCTAAATAATTCTATATTTGTAAAATCTCCAAAGATTTTTGTTTTACCGAAAAATATAAAATTTACATCATCTTTCGTAAGTTCTTTTTTTTTTCTTTGAAGTACTGAACACTCTTTAAACTATTTCCATTATATGGAGACATAAAATTTTGTTTTATTTCAAGAATCTCTTTATTATCTCGTTCTCACCAGAGTCAAGCAGGGAATTTTGAAAAAATGTCACTTGGGGTAGTGAAAAGTCGCATCTACTGTAGTTAGTTTGAATTTCGGTAATTAAAACGTGAGGTGTCCTTTCAGTTCCGTGTGACCTTTCGGTTCCAGCTGCAAGATACTATATATACAGGTATGTAGTATCATTCATTTCCACATTCATTTTCAGTCTCGTCCTCTCTTATCACTAGTTTGTTCATAAACGAACTCATATTCAAAGTTAAGTCATGGAAAACAGATCTTCAATGGGCGATCTGTCGAACCCTGGACCTGGTTTTCCGCAAGGAGAGGGTACTTCAGACCAAGCATTCTTAATAGAGTTCGGTATCTCTAACATTCTAGACATCTATCATCCATACTTCAATTATCTTTCTAATGTTTTGTTTGATTTTGAATTATGGTACAGTCTTCCAGATATAATACCAATAGAGCAACTCCACAGTGAGCCAGAAGTTTTTCCCGAGCTGAACATTAACTCAGAAGATCCGGTACATGCATCTTTAGACTTTGTACTTGATCAGACTCCATACCTTCTACCAGGTTAAATTCTTTTAAATGATCGCTTTTATGAATATTCAGTTTTTGTTTTATCATCTGACAATTGTTATTTGTATACCCACTAGTGGATGATCTATCTGACTACAATCCATTCATCGACGTACCATCAACGAGTAATGAGATCATCCCCATGAATCAAGGATTCATGACTGACATTCAGAATGAAAGTCAATTACAAACAACTCATAACATCAATATTGAAATGAATCCTGAGCTTGGGGTTGGTTTTCAATATCAAAATCACCTTCAGGTGATTCAGAGGAACTTAGAAGGATTTCAAAATCCTGAGTCCATGATTGAAAACGTACAATTACCACCAATAGCTACCGATTTTAAGGAATCAATGTCCATATTTGGTTCAGAAAATCAGGATCATGTTCAAATGATCCCAAATATTAATAGTACATTTGAACTCAATCTTCCGATTCCGACAACCACAGTAGCTGGCACTAGAAGAGGTTTCAGACACACATTAAGTAGAGAAATAATAGCTGAACACTTTAATAAACCAATTGAGGAAGCTGCGAAAGAACTCAACATTGGATCGACTCAGTTAAAAAAACGCTGTAGATATTTAGGTATCGAACATTGGCCCCAACGACAACTTAAGAGTCTACAAACTCTTATTGATCGTGTTGAGGTAAAGAATTACATTTTTGTTTTTAATTCCTTTATATCATAAAATTGTAATTACTAAATTTATTTGTGTCACAGGAATTTGGTAACGAGTTTAGCGGAGCAGCAGGATTATCGAAAGATTTAATACCCAACCTAAAAAGGGAGAAAGAAGCAATAATTGAAGGATCACAATCGGGTCTAACAGACGGCACAAAGAAACTGATACAAGCTGCTCATAAGGTTGTATTTAGGAAAAGAAAATTTCAGGAAAAGGGGGAAACTTCATCAAGAACTCATACACAGCAGCAATCTCTGCCATCTAATTCTGGTATGAGTAGTATTAACCCTGGTTTACTTGAGTCTTCGAGTGAGGAGAATTTTTGAGGCTTTGTAGGTGACCCAGCCTGGTTTTCTCCTTCTTGTAGCTACCCCCAACTGGTTCCGAATTAGAGCCTTTCCTCATCACTGCCTTACTTACACACGCCCCAAATGAGTCAATATTTAGCCCCTAATCATGCGGTTACAGGTTCCAACCCTATTGAGACCCCATACCTTGGAGCTCCTCCTCTAATAACTGAAAGCATACCACTTCCAAATCCTCGAGAAGGTACAAGTCAACCTAATGATGACAAAGATTGGAGTGTAGAAGATCTTTTCTCACTGCTTTCTGATTCTCCGGTTTAGGTTAGTAGTTCTGTAAACTTTTCTTAATGTATTAATATAAAGTTGTAGTAATGAATTAAAGATATTGACATTTTACAATAATTTTAATAATTTCATCGATTCATTATAATATTCATGTTGTTCCCTTAATTTCGTATTCCTCCCCCACTTGGACTAAAGTCCAAGTCTGTTTATTCGATTTATAATTTTTTTTACGAGCCCTTACTCTCTCGAACGAAAAACAAGCCCACTCTGCTCAGCCAACAACTTGCATCGGGGCAAACACTATCTCAATAAACATGTTTCGATAATGTAAAGATGTTTACATCAACCACCATATGTTACTCATCCGCTTGCGACCCTAGTCAACACCTCTATCGTCAGTTACCTCAATCACGAGTGAGTGATCCAAACTCTCAACCCACACGACCTGATCAATCACCCAAGCAAGATCAATACAAGGGTAGGTAGCCCCACTATTATACAGCACTAGGCATGTACAGAGTTGACTCAAAAATACCCGTTATCATCTCAGGCGCCGCTTGCACCTCTTTGACCGTGAGTTGGAAAACTCACCCTTGCATCCTCTAGTCCCTGTCTGACTTGTGCGCCCATTAGTTGCATGAAAAATAGCTACCACAATAGCATTTTGGCATTCTCCCTTTCAACAGTCTTTAAGCTCAGTAATTAACTTAAGCATGATCGGTCCAACCAAACTGGTATGATCGCATCTTAATTGTTCCTACTGAACCTCACAATCAACATTCAAAATTGAATAGATAAAAGTTTACCACATTACACTAGCATTTAAGTTAATTATGCCAGACACTCACATATTCAGCTCCTTGGATCCTTCGTGACGAACTCCCGACTCGAACGTGGATCCTGTGCTTTCGATAGTAGGAGCTCTACTACTACCTTCCACACCTATCCATGTTCGTTCCAAGACCCGTCTCGAAATATCCAATTCGCTTCTTACCGATAATTTTAACACATATGTCCTTACAAGGCATATGTCAACCCTTCTAGGAATACTTGGAATCCCACCCCCACCCTGCTATTCTAACTAAGACGGAACTTCCTCCAGTGATGACAGGTTGTTTCGCGAACGTAGTTGTATACAATATCGAACTAAACAGTCTTTCAAATAAGAGAATCTTCCCTAAGGCAACAACCAAACAAGGAACATGCAATAAGGTCAACTCACACATTCTATGACTATTCAGTCCATATTGTATACAACTTAGTGGAAATCTCTAAGCAATCTATCGGCACTAGCATACAATTCTATTAGCAAATAGCAGATAATAATACAACAATATGTGATCTCTACCAGGCATTTCAGCAAACATATACTATATGTTTTTTTTTAACATCCACAATATTAAATACTTAACCCTTTTCTCATACTGGCGTCGGCTGGCGGTACACACTGTGTCTTCAATTCACCCTTCATAAAACATCCTTTCGTATAAATGTTTTAAGAAAACTCTTAAGCCTCAACTTGAGTCCAGAACTCACTAAGTGAGCCTGATTCTCTCAAGCTGTGCTCTGATACCAACTTGTAACATCCCAAAATTTTAGGGTAAATTTAAAAAAATTTAAATGAAAACTTCAATACAAGAAAAGCCACTTAATTAATTTTCATAAAATTCCATAACTTATAAGTTTAATGAAAACACCCCAGGATTAACAGAAGTTAACGAAATCTCAATATAGCGGAATATTAATTCAAAAACAGTCCTCCAATGAAGCAGCACAGTGTATACACGTCATGCCTTGCCATCCATGGTACCTGATGTACCTGAAACAATAGTTTATATAGGGAAAGGGTAAGCACGAAGCTTAGTGAGTTCCTCAAAATACCATACGATCCATCACATAACATACAACACATCATAACCATTCATATGTCTGTGAGACTCGCGGGCTATCCCTGTTCCGCTGAAGACTCACGGGCAATTCCCGTTCTTGTCTTATCGCTCGCAGGCTTCTCCCGTTCCGTCTAATGACTCGCAGGCTATTCCCGTTCCGCCTATTGGCTCGCGGGCTATCCCGTTCCGTCCACAAACAATCATTATCATAGCAATAATTCATACAATTATCATAACAGGTAAGATCACCTTAGTCTAACATATCTTTCTTCCTACGCATGCAATATCACCTATAGTATAGTGAGAAGACTCACCTGATTATAGTTGACTATATCGTTTATCTTTCTCGGCTTTGTATTTCCTTCAACTTTAACTGTTAACATAATAAGAAATCTATCATTTCTTAATCCTTAACTATATTATAGTCGCATCATTAGACCCTTCAATAATTCCAATATGATACTCCATGATTTATCAAGTAAAGAACGGCCAGGTAGAAGATTAGATGGGGTGGCAGGATCCTTTCAGCATTTTAGCCTTTCGGAAAATCCAACAACCAGATCCCAAGTAATCGGCCTAGTCACCGTCCTCGTAAGTAAATCAATCGGTATTATATTCGGAAATTACGAATTGTTATAATAACGACATTTTAAGGTTTTTGTTTACTATTGTTAGAAATTAGTATAATATAACATATGTTATACTTATTAAATATTCTACTTCTTAACACAAAAACTATTTTACAATACCTAATTAAGCTATAGAAAAGTTTGTAGTTACCTTATGACCAGTCGTCGGAACCTATAACTTCTTCGCTAGGCTTTTGAGCTTCCTTCCGCTCACTTCTTACACTCTAATGCTTAGAAACCTCTATATATTGGATTGAGATTTGTTGGTGTGGTTTATGAGATGTTTTGGGGGGTATTTATACTTGAATTCTTGAATAAAAAATGGCATGACACTTTTGACAAAAGATTTTAATAATATAATTTTGTTGAAATTAAAGGCCTTCTAGAATCAGTCTGTTCAAGACTGGTTTAGCCGATCTTAAACCCATTAAATTCACGTTTTTATTTGATATTCAGAAAATTCATCTCAATACCTTTCCAGGGATGTATTTTACGTATTTATACGATTTTTCTATGATTTATTATGAATTTTTTAAAACAGACTATCTAATCTGTCAATTCCGAACTAATCAGTAAAGATTGCATTTTTTACCATAGATAATCTCATTTTCAAGCTTACTATTATTTTTGGTAATTGTACTAGACTCAATTTGTAAACTTTGTGCATTGGTTTGAGGTCTAAACAATTTTCCTAGAATTAATTATGATTTTTCTAAAAACGACACAAAATGCTGATTTTATATGAAAGTGTAACTAAAGTTTTTCTTAGCTTTATAACTACCAAAAATCATATAATTCCTAACACTCTTATTTTAAGTATATGTTATAATCAGGATACGGGTCTTACAATTCTTCTCTTTTTCAATTTTCTGCACCTTCTTCTTCCTTCAACCATGGAAACTCCTGTAATCAATCCAAATCAAGTCAATTTTTCAGATCCGTTATACTTGCATCCATCAGATCATCTTGGAATGTTGCTTGTTTCCAAACATTTTGATGGTTCTAATTTCAATTCGTGGAAGAAGGCCATGATGATTGCACTCTCTGCTAAAAATAAATTAGGTTTGGTCAATGGAAAAATCATCAAACCTTCATCCGATCATGCTACTTTTGATACCTGGCAGAGATGCAACGACATGGTAACATCATGGATTCTCAATGTTCTCTCAAGCGATATTGTTGAATCGGTACTGTACTCCTCTTCAGCTAAACAAATCTGGTGTGAATTAGAAGACAGATTTGGTCAATCTAATGGAGCTAAACTCTATCATCTCGAGAAATCTATCTCTGATATTTCACAAGGATCAGACGACCTTGCTACTTATTTCACCAAATTGAAGAAGTTGTGGGATGAATTAGCCGCTATTTCTTCCGTTGCTCCGTGTACCTGTGGTGCGATTCAACAAATTCAAGAAGCTCAACAAAACCAGAAGTTAATCAAGTTCTTAATGGGATTAAATGGAGATTATGCTGCTGTAAGAGGAAACGTTTTGATGATGAAACCTCTTCCCTCTGTTGCTCAAGCTTACGCGCTTCTTATTCAAGACGAAAAACAGAGAGAGGTACACTCTGTTTCACATTTCTTTCCTGAATCTGCTTCCATGAATGCTAAAACCGGAGCGAATTTTTCCAAAAACAAGTTTGACGGGAAGAAGATCATATGTAGCTTCTGTAGCAAACCTGGTCACACTGCTAACAAGTGTTACCGAATCATTGGTTTTCCAAAAGATTTTAAGTTTACAAAAGGGAAAAGTATTGCATCAAATGCTGCAATCTCAACATCAAGTGATGAAAACAAGACTCCTCAGTCTGATAATCATTCTACCACATCAGAATTAACAAATGATCAATATCAACATCTTATTTCAATGCTAAGCAGTCATTTTACTTCGAAACGAGAAAGTAATTCCAACCACATTCCTGATGCTACTCCTTCTCTTCCAATTGAAACAGTGGATCGATCCTCAAATGTCAATTTCGCTGGTAATGTCCTATCCTCTTCCAATTTTGATCTACATAAAACTAAATATCATTACCTTATTACTGGATCGACTTCTTGGATCATCGATTCCGGTGCCAGTGATCATATGTGCCATAACAAATCCGTTTTTTTCAAAATTCATAAACTTGATTTTCCGCATCATATAATTCTTCCTAATGGTGAACATACCATTGCACATGAAATTGGAAGTACTTTTATTGCAGAAAATGTTGTTCTCCATAACGTTCTTTATGTTCCAACTTTTCAGCATAATCTTCTTTCGATTGGAAAATTATGCAAACAATTACATGCTCTTGTTGTCTTTTCTGCAACTCATTGTTTTCTATTACAGGGCCCTTCACTGAAGAGGCTTCTGGTTCTTGGTAGATACTCTGCTGGATTGTATTTTGTTCACTCAAAGCAACAAAACAACAAGAGCACTGTCATGACAGTCACAACTACATCTCCCTTATCTTCTTCAGTCCTTTTCACCAATTCCCTGTGTAATGTTGTTTCTAATGACACTTCTGTTTCCTTGTGGCATAAGCATCTTGGACATTTACCTTTGTACAAGATAATCAAATTTGACTTTGTAAATAAAGGGAATATTGACAAAAACTTTGTATGTGATGTATGTCCCAAGGCTAGACAAACACGATTACCTTTTCATCAAAGTTCAATTCATTCTTCTGCTTCTTTTGATTTGATTCACGTCGATACTTGGGGACCTTATAATACCCCGACTTATGATGGTTACTCTTATTTCATAACCATAGTTGATGATTTTACTCGATCTACCTGGACTCACTTGTTAAGCACTAAGAGCAATGCTTTTCAAGTTCTTAAAGGTTTCATAACAATGGTGGAAACTCAGTTCAATAAGAAAATCAAAATCATTCGATCCGATAATGCTTTTGAGCTAGGATCAAGCAAAGAAGCTTCTTCATTTCTAATTGACAAAGGTATATTGCACCAAACTAGTTGTACCGCTACTCCCCAACAAAATGGAGTTGTAGAACGGAAGCACAAACACCTCTTAGAAACTGCAAGAGCTTTAATGTTTCAGTCTAATCTTCCGGTCAAATTTTGGGGTGACTGTGTTCTTACAGCCACTTATCTCATCAATCGTTTTCCCTCAAAACTCCTAAAAGATCAAACTCCTTTCTTTCTTCTTCATGGGGTTGAACCTTCTTTTGATTACCTTAAGTCTTTTGGTTGTCTTTGCTTTGCCAGTACTTTAAAAACTCAACGTGACAAGTTCCAACCAAGGGCTTCTCCTTGTGTCTTTGTTGGCTATCCTTTTGGTAAGAAAGCATACAAACTTTATGATATTAATTCACATAAAATCATTGTTTCAAGAGACGTTTTCTTTCACGAAAATATTTTCCCTTTTCACTCTGCAAAATCTGATTTTATACAAATGTTTCCATCACATGAAACCTCAACATATCAAGATGACTATTCTCCTTCTCTTCATTCTATTCCCACAGCTAATGTTCCTAGTACCAATGAGTACAATCCTTCTAATTCTCCTTCGAATTCATTTCCTTCATCCGAATCCACTTCTCAAAATTCTCCTCCTAATATTCAACTTACTTCTCAAAATTTGAGAAGATCTACAAGAACTCATCAACCACCAGCTTATCTTCAAAATTTTGTTTGTAACAATGTTTTTTCCTCGTGCAATCACACTGTTACTACTGTTTCTCCAACCACACATATGTGCTTCAATACTCTTTTAACTCACAGTCGAAATTTTATTGTTAATATTGACAAAAATAAAGAACCATCTTCTTATGAGGAGGCCGTTCAATCTTCTGAATGGAGAGAAGCTATGGCTAAAGAATTTATTGCACTTGAATCCAACAATACTTGGATTGTCACAGATCTTCCTAAGGGTAAAAAGCCCATTAGTTGCAGATGGGTATATAAAATAAAGTATAGAGCCAATGGTGATATTGAACGATACAAAGGAAGACTTGTTGTCAAAGGGTATACCCAAAAGGCAGGAATTGACTATACAGAAACTTTTTCACCTGTTGTCAAAATGACAACAGTTAGAGCACTTGTTGCTGTTGCAGTAAAGAAAGGTTGGGATATGTACCAGCTGGACGTAAACAATGCTTTTTTGCATGGAGAGCTAGATGAGGAAATTTATATGAAGCCACCACCTGGTTTACTCCTTGACAAGCCAAATTAAGTTTGCAAACTACAAAAATCCCTTTATGGCCTTAAACAAGCCTCTCGGCAGTGGTACGCTAAACTTTCATCTGCTCTTAAAGACAAAGGATACCAACATTCTAAAAACGATTACTCGCTATTTCACAAACACATGGGTGATCATGTCACCTTTGTAGCTGTTTATGTTGATGATCTCATAATTACTGGCAATCATTTGGATGAAATTCAACAATTAAAGTCTTTTCTTGATGATCGCTTCAAGATTAAAGATTTGGGTCTTCTTAACTTCTTTCTTGGTATTGAAGTATTATATTCCCCTTCTGGAGTCATTTTAACATAACGAAAATTTGTCAACGATTTGTTAAAAGAATTCACTTGCTCAAGTAATGCTGCTTGTCCACTGCCTGCTAATCTCAAACTTCTTTTGAATGAAGGAGATCTCTTATCAAATCCTGAACTTTATAGAAAACTTGTTGGGAAACTTAATTTTCTTACTAACACCAGACCAGATATAGCATTTGCAGTACAACATCTCAGTCAATTCATGGCAAATCCTCGAAAACCACATTTGGATGCTGCTTTACACACTCTTCGGTATATTCATACTAATCCTAATCAAGGTCTGGTTTTCAATAACAAAGACGACTTTTCTCTTCATGCTTACTGTGATTCGGATTGGGCATCATGCCCTCAATCGAGAAGAAGCATTAGTGGGTTCTTTGTTCTACTTGGTGGTAGTCCTATTTCTTGGAAATCCAAGAAACAAATTACGGTTTCATTGTCTTCAGCTGAGGCTGAATACCGAAGTATGCGACGATTAACTGCAGAATTAGCTTGGCTTTCTCGCTTATTACATGAATTGACCGTCCCAAATGTTGTTCCCATTCCTTTACGATGTGACAGTCAAGCCGCCATATACATTGCAAAGAATCCAGTCTTCCATGAACGCACGAAACACGTGGAAATCGATTGTCATTTCGTGAGAGAGAAGTTGCAGGAAGGATTAATCTCTTTACACTATGTTCCTACTTCTAACCAACTTGTTGATTTGTTTACCAAAAGCCTCCCTAGCAAGACACATCATCATCTGTTAAGCAAGTTGGGCGTTTCCCACCTTCCAACTTGAGGGGGGTGTTAGATTATTTAATTATAACTGTTTAGTTAGTTAGCTGACGTGGATTGTTGGTTAGATTGTTAGTTAGATTGTTAGATGTAACAGTTTTTGTTTCTCTTTCTGTATATATACAGTTCTGTAACAACCTTCATGAATCAATGAATAAAGTTGTTCTTCCAAAGCTTTGTTTCTTTACTTTCAAATCGACACTCTCTCTCTCTCTCTCTTGCTCACTCTCACTCTTTCTCTCTCTTTCCTTCTTACTCAAGGCCACTGCCACCTCCAAACAACTCATGGTTTTCGAAAATAGCTTCGGCAAAGTACCTCTACCTCCAACAAATGATCTCTTAGTAAAAAATATGTGAGTCTCAAACAATATATTTTAAAGGCTTACTAGAAATCATTTTCTAATGCTCAACTTTTTGGAAGCATAAACCTTAACATTCATCGCTCTCTTAAACAAGATAAAATGTCAGAGTCCTTCTTTAGAATATACGAACAGGTGGTCTGTCGTACAACACACCTCTACACATATGGAAACCCTTTCTTTCTTCCTTTCCAATAATTTTGTTACTTCTCCTCATTGTTGTTGTTGTAGGGAAGTCGTCAAAGGTAGTCGATAAGGGCATGACCCTCTCTAATTTACACTTAAATCTCTTTAGACCTCTTTGGTAACCCACTCAAGTCACCACCACTACATTGTAACACTCTCATTCTTACTTTCTGATTATTACTGCAACCATAACAAAATCCTAGTTATCTCTAGAGGTAAAAAGGATGTCAAAAAATTTCCTTCTGTCATCATTTAAACTTTGAAGATGGTGACTCGGGGTAGCTCAATCGTCTCTCGCCATCTTTCATCTCTCTCATTTTGTCCTTAGTACCACCGATGGAGTTATCGAAGAAGGTGGTTGGATGTCTTATTGGTCTCCTCATTAGTATACCTCTCATCCTATACATCTCCTTTCCATCCTATATATATATATATATATATATATATATATATATATATATATATATATATATATATATATATATATATATATATATATATATATATATATATATATATATATATATATATATATATCCTCTCTCTCTCTCTCTCTCTCTCTCTCTCTCTCTCTCTCTCTCTCTCTCTCTCTCTCTCTCTCTCTCTCTCTCTCTCTCTCTCTCTCTCTCTCTCTCTCTCTCTCTCTCTCTCTCTCTCTCTCTCTCTCTCTCTCTCTCTCTCTCTCTCTCTCTCTCTCTCGAACAATATTTTCAAATCATATGGATCACCAATGTCAAAAAATTTGCAGTATAGACTACATTTGGACTATTTGGTAAACTACAAAATCCATTTGTGTAATTTTTTTTTGTTTAAAATATATTTTAAATGTATTTCAAATAGTTTAAAATTTTATTTATCGTTAAAAAATAGTTTAAAAAATAAAAGAAAGGAAATACTATAAAATCTCGAAATATAATTATAATGCAAAATCATTTTAGTTATTATGGAAAATAATAATTTTATTGAAGTTTTCAATTTTGTTTACAAAGTTTAATATATATCATCGGAGATTATATAACTTAAATTTATAATTATAATGTATTATTTTAATCTATGAATGAATCAAAAAATGATCACTTTCTTACAGCAAAAACAATCATTCCGAATATTTCATTTTATTCATTTATATCAAATAAATATGATTTTTTTTATTTCATCGTAATACTTTATTTTATTCAATCTCCGATTAGTGGACGGCTGGACGCCAACCCCTGTCCTAATCTTCTATCTTTATAAAACTTTTACTAATGACGCTAACTGATTTGAATAAACTCATTCAGTTTATAGATTTGAATAGACTTGTCAGTTTATGAACCTCAACGCATTTGCGTATAACGACATATAACCATTATTAATACATGTACATTCATTTATCGTCTCCATTTATTTTACCCGAATTTTTGAATAAGTGCAAAATAAAATTCATTTGAGAAAAAGAATAAAATAATTACTGTTTCGAAATTTCAGATAATTAAATATCCGAAATCAGAAAAAAGAAAATCGCTATCGGAAAATTTGGATAAAATTTCAGATTCTTTAATCAAATTATCGGTTTCAGATATGTTTGACACTTCCTATCGACGACCTCTTTATTGAATGAATGAGTGTCCCAAAGGGAAGACGACACTCAAGCGCATGGGTGAATAATCTAGTAGTGGGTGGTATGAAAGAAACCCTTTATTTGTTCAGATCATGTTCATAATGAAAGAAACAAATAGAATTGATTGCATTTCTTAAACTAAATGACATGGATCTATATAGTTTTACGGTATAAATAATCTGAATCATTTTAAACCAAAGTCAAGTAATTATGATTATGGGTCGGCAAGCAATGTTTTGTTACTGTTTTTTATGGTTATCATGTCTTATTTCCTAAAACAGAAAGAAATGTGCTTTGATTCAAGTGTAGATAGGATGGGTCACTTGCATGGTTAGCTGCAATGATGTTACGAGGACATTTGTAAGTCACGATGGTGAGTCATTTGCATTTCAAGCAAACATAAGAGCCCCACAACACCTACCCCTAACTTGTTTTGCAATAAAGGTTACGATTTGTTTAGTTTGGTCTATTTTGTTCTGATTAAAACTCTAAACCGTATAGTTTTTATTTTTATGAAATAGTTAAAAGATAGTAAAATGAATGTAGTGAAAAATACCATCTATATAAAAAATAAAACAAAAGTTAATTAGTTTTATTAATTGAAAAATGAATATAGCTTGTAGTGTGTTTTTACTAAACCTGAATATTAGGAGTCAATAAACGATTAAACTCGGTTGATCAGTAAAATTTCCCATGACTGATTTTTTTCTATAATACCTTATCATTTTCTCAACTTGCTTTGCAACACTATATTCCAAATCATCTTCTTTTTGCTTCGTGCGCCTTGATTTTGCCATTTTCTTTGATTCCAATATTCGTGGCAATACATATAACTGATAATCCTCATGCAACAAGTATATACTGCATTTTCAAGAATATCCAAAATGTTAAACGTTTTTTTCCGCACATAGATGACATATACATATAAGGTTAAAGGATTTATGTCATTTTGTCACTCTGTTCGGTACTAGTACCAAGTATCGGTACCATATTTGGTATTGGGCCTGGTACCAAGCACCTAGTACATCGGTTTGGTGCTCGGAGTGAGATTAATTTGGTGAAAATCGGTACTCGGGGAATTCGGGTCGGTACCGGTCGGCTGCCACGTTCACCCCTATCCAAAGGAAGTGAGCTTGTGATCTATTGACAATATAATTGGAATAAGGAAGTTGTTGATACGGAAATGTGTTTTCTTAACCTATAAAATCACACCATATTTTTATATTTCTATAATTTACATTTGGTCGGAGATTTTTTTAATATTTTATAATTTCATAAACTCATGAGCTCACCAGGTGTAAACTCTGACCCTTTTATAAATTGACGTGTATCTAGGTTCATGAGCTATTTTGGGGACTAGTAAGTGTAAGGATAAGATATCCTAGGCTAGATGTAGGATTTCTGGAAGGATGATGCTTTTTGGAAGATAGTGTTTTGTTGCAATAGAGTAATGTATGTGTTTGTAGGCTAGATGTATTTCACTTCCAACTTAGCTTGCTCTAAAAATGAAATAAAAATTTTAAAGTTTTTTTTAGAACTATTATCTTTCAAGGAATGACGGTGTTACATACCTCACAAGTGCTATTCACTTGGTTGTAAACGATCATTAAGTCACGATGCTACTAGATGTTATGATTTGAGTTTCTTTACAAGTTGAAACCCAAAAATAAGTGCCACGTATTCAGCTTTGTTGTTTGAAGGTTGGAATCAAACCCTAGAACATATGTTACCTTCATTCCTTTCGAGCTAGTGATGACCACCTAGATTTAAACCCATCTATATTGGAGGCCCTTTTGGTGAATAATATCATTTGGCCATTGACCGTTCTACATGTTTCTATAACAGAGTGGGACTTTTTCTAGGAAATCGACTAGTGCATGTTCTGTTATGCTTACCCTTAGTTTATATTCGATCTCATGTTTTCCTATCACCCAAAATTTTCTTAGTTCTAAAAGAACTTTCTTGATAAGTTGGTTTGTTAACACTTGTATTTGGTGAGATTGAAATCAACTTCATAGTCATCTTGCAGCATAAACGAAGCAAGAGCTAATTTCTCGATTGACAAGTAATTAGATTTGAAATCTTGGAGTGCCCCACTAAAAAGTATATTGGTTGGTTGAGTTTTTCCTTTATCTCAGTTTAGTACTATGTTGATGGTCTTATTTGTAGTTGATACGTATACAGTTAATGTCTCCTTAGCTACAGACAATTGATGGTTAGTAGGGTAGATAGTTCTTTTTCATATTTCAAAATGCCTCATCATCCTCTCGTGTCCAGATGAATTTTTTTCTTTCAAATGCACCCATTCAGCGATTTGTAAAACTGAGTGACTTCTCTACTGACTTTCCTAAGAATCATCATAATGATGCTAGCCTCTTATTTAACGCTTGTACTTTGGTGATTGACCTTAGAGTTTATATTTGTTAATGATTAAATTTTTTAGCGTTTTCTTGTATCCCATCATTCATGATGACATTTCCAAGACTTTCATTTCTTTATTACGAACACATATTTCAATGGGTTTAGCTTCATTTGTGCTTATGTATGGTTGTTAAGGTTTCTTGGATTTAATTGATGATTTTTTATCGCTCCAAGATATTGATGACCGTGTAATCAACATATATTTATATGTTTCTCTTTATATGCATTTTAAACACTTCCATTTAAAGCCTTCTACATCTGAATTTTTGTCATCAATCTATAAGAATGAGTAGCAATCTTTAAGGTAGCTTTGTTTAGACCTGTAAAGTATATGCATATTTACCAAGTGTTGGCACATTTCCATACCATAACTGGTTTAGTACTCGGTTTGAGAAAATAGATTCTCTGAGTACCCCTTTAACAAACTAGCTTGTCTATATCTTTGTTTATTAGCTTGTTTTGCTTTATGGACTATCTGTGTTTTTTCTGTCTTATCGACATATGTGATGGTTTTATGCTAAGTTTATATTTAGTAATTTCTATAGGGATGCATGTTATGTCGCTTGGTTCGAAGTGAAGATGCTAATTTTTCGACCACTAGTTTTTACAAGGCTAACTTGGTTTCAGTAGACACATTAATACTATTTGAATGAATTGGGTTGGGTATTTGTTAATAATAATTAAATTTGTTGGTTCTTGGTTTTGTTTCTTTTTTCTTTTCTCACCATATATTTTTCATCTATTGTTTGATTGACGTATGGCATCGTGAGTAACATGTTGATAATGGTTCATGTGTTGGAGGATGACTAAAGTTTTAGTATACTGCGTTTGATGGACGTAATTGCTCAGAGTTTCTACATTATCGATCTTTCGAAGATGATATGTTATGGAAATTGTTCTAGTACTATGAAAATTTTGTGTTTATTTTAACTTATGATGTATTTTGTAATCCCTTAAGGTTAGTAGAGAAAGAGGTGTCGCTTGGCTATACAGACTGTCCTACAAAGCTGATGAGGTGTGTTGAGGCGTCAAACTCAAAAAATAAATTGAGATAAATATATATAAAGTTCAAGTTCGTGTTCACTGCTCAATTTATTATTAAGATAGTAAAGGGTAAGCAGGGTCAGTCCACAGAGACACGGGACAAGAGTAAATGCCAAACTTTAGTATTAGCACACTAAATGTGTAGGGGGGATTTTGTTGTGTTAAAAACTAAATTACTTAACACTCAAAATTAATCAAATAAGATGCAGTAAAATGAGAATCTAGCTCGATAAAACACATTTAACATGAGATTGCAATTTAAGGTTATAAACTATGCGGATTCCATTTAAGTTGATTTCTCAAGGGTATTAATAAGCTCTAATACCCTCAGTTCATAAAATATGTAATCAAAATATGCTCTTTGATTAAAATCTGTCTTTCTTAGTAAATATTCAAATAAGCTCTTGAACTATACTAGAAAAACGCATTAAGATTCAATTGAACAAATCAACAATACTCAATACATCTCAAATGCACGGATGTGTGAAAGTATGTAATTCAAATTACACTAGAATCAATCTTTACATAAAACTGAAACCAATGTTGTCACAAACATCCATTCATAAAACAATTACGGGTTCTACAAATGAATATGACCATCATGATTCAAACATCAATTCAATTGGCCAAATTGAACTCAATATAAAAACCATTTAAAACATTCAACATCCAACTTGAATTACTAAACGGAAAATGCAACATAGTTCTAACCAAATGCTTCATAATCTCACATCATGGGTTTCAAGGAACCAGAAAATATAGAGTCCTAGCCACACATGCTCGGACTAGAACTCTACAACATAAACAGTAGGAAATATGCTAAATGTACTTACAAATGAAGATTAAAACCAAGATCAAAAGTTTCCAAAGTGTTCTTGAAGTCTATGTTCTCCCAAATTTCGTTCTCTATCTATTAGAAATGAAGTTACGCTCCAAACTGCCAAAAAGTAGCCTTAAAACCGTGACCAAAACTGACAAAGAGACAGTTTTTAATACGCAACACGGCCCGGGTTGGTAGGAACACGGGTCGTGTTCTTCATTAAGTACATCAGTGGGTTTGGACACGGCTCGGGTTGGTAGGAACACGGCCCGTGTCAGAAGGCTCTGTTAGATTTTTGACATTTTGAGGTTTTACACGGTCCGTGTTGGTGTAACACGGCACGTGTTCTTCTAGCAGGCTCCATTTCTTTGTCGTTAAGCTCCAATATGCCTCCAACTTAAATTCCAATGCTCCTAAGCTGCTTCCAATCAATCTAAATGCTCCAAAACGTTCCGTACCATCATCCAAAGCCGCTCCAAGCTATCCAACATACTCCGTGCCTCCATCAAAGCTCCATTTTACCTTGAAAAACACACCAAACTAATGAAGTACCAAGGTTCCCGGAAAATAACTACAAATGCATGTAAATGGCTAAAAATATAAATAAATAAAAGGAAAAAGGGCTTAGAAAAGATGCATAAAATGCATCTAACAAGGTGCGATGTTGGTAGCACTATATTCTGTTGTGTGTTGGGTAGTAGCCTTTTGAACCAGTGCCCATCCATAAATTCTTTAGAGCTTCCTCTATCTAATAAAATTCGATGGATGTAAATTGATCATATGTATCCTAAGACGAGAATGTGTTTGCCTCATTAATAATGTGTCAACCAGGGAACCAAATTTGTAAAATCAGGGAACCAAATTTGTAAATTGATCATATATATGAAGGGTTTCTATGCAAACAATGAACACAAAAATTCCTATGGTTCACATGCAACCCTAATATGATCTATGTTTTCTTCTATGAAGATTAGAACTAAAAACCCTAAAGGATACAATTCAATTCTAAAGATGAATTAAGAAAACCAACCTTTGATCTTATGATCCTTCAAGCAAGTAGCAAAGAGATCCTGCCTCAAATGCAAGTCACACCCAAGCAAGGAGAAGACAATCCAGCAGAGTAAAGGAGAGAGAGAGAGATGGCGTGAATATGGTGGTGCCAGGGGGTTCCTTATATAGCCTCCACAGGCTACACCTGAAACCCTAAGGAGCCTCCCAAGTAGGCAAGCCTGCAAGTCACTTGGACCAGGCTTCTAAAACCCTAGAAGGGTTTTCGTCAAACCCTAGAGAGGACTCCAGGGTGGTGCCACTTTTGGCCCTTGGCTTATCCCTTGTCAGTTATTCAACAATTGAATAATTACAAGTCAGCCCCTGCACTTTAATTAATTAATTTAATCACTAAATTAAATCCAATTAATTCTGGATTAAATCTCAATTAATTAATATAGTTTCTAATTAATATATTAATACTTAAATATATTAATAAGCGATCTATATATATTCTATTGATTTATTAAACCCTTAATAAATCAATCTTTCTCTCTACTGAACTGTACATCAATTCCCCAGCTATGAGGGCAACCCAAATGGACTTTGCTTTTATTCATAAGATAAATACAACTATAAGTCATGGCTTAGACACCTAATCCAACAGTCTCCCACTTGGATAAGTCTATGACTTTAATTGTCTGAACTCTGACCTAGTCAGTTCTGTCCAAAGATAAGTGATTTGATGATCCTCCGTCCAACAAGATATTTTTCAGACTCAAGACATAGATTAACATCAATCTTGGTTTGATACTCTGTTCCTCGATTTCTGATTTGCATATGACTTTAGAGACTACTAATTGAACAAATTAATCAGTCCCGGTTGGCCAACACTTTCAGTCAACTTCAAAATCATCGAGAGGCCTACAGATATCTGTTTCCCATTGGGTCAGGGGACGGATAAGTTTCGACTTATATGTCCATATCTTTTGCTGGTCCAAATATATACAACAATGCGTTTTATAACACCGAGTTACTGGCGCATTTTCGCATTGTCAATAAGTACTTGTATCGTAAGTAACAGATCATATCTCTCCACTTAAAGATCACCGGATATTATCGTCTTAACATTGCTCGTGATATAATCCATGAAGCAATCTGTTAAGCGCGGGTTTATCCAATACTCAAATCTCTATTTTCTAAGTACTCATGAACGTTGCAGCAGTCTTACTGCAATGTCTAACTCATTAGACAGTCTGCAACCGATTCATGACAGTCTTTATTCACACTTACTTCTTAACAGTGTGATCGACTGTGGAACTTTAAATAATCTAATTATTAAGGAAGTTAATCATGCAAATATAGAAACACAGAAATAAACAATTGATAAAGGCAGTAACAATACTCATTTATAAATCTCAATTATAAAATCACCGAGTCAATTAAATTATGCTGTTTACAAGTTTCTAACCTATCTAATTACTAAAACTAATATCATCCTTCAGTCCAATGCTCCTGGCATGCTGATTGTGCTTGATCCTATTCAGAGCCTTAGTCAAAGGATCTGCAGGATTGTTTTCTGATGATACCCGCTTAACCAGTAAGTGCCCTTCTTCTACTTGATGTCGAATGTAGTGATACTTTCTTTCGATATGCCTCGACTTTCCATGGTCTCGCGGTTTCTTTGTCAAGGCGACCGCTCCTTTATTATCGCAAAAACGTTCCACCGACTCCTGAATGCTCGGGACAACTCCAAGGTCCCCGATGAAATTCTTCAGCCAAGCCGCTTCCTTAGACGCTTCACTTGCTGCAATGTACTCTGATTCGCACGTTGAATCAGCCACCGTTTCCTGCTTGGAACTTTTCCAAGTGACCGCTCCACCGTTCAACAGAAATACCTAGCCCGACTGGGACCGTCCACTGTCCCTATCTATCTGGAAGCTGGCATCTGTGTATCCACTCACTTTCAAGTCATCACTGCCACCAAGGACCAATACCATATTCTTTGTCCTTCGCAGATACTTGAGTATGTTCTTGACTGCAATCCAATATGCTTTTCCAGGATTGCCCTGGAACCGACTAACCATGCTCAGTGCACAGGATACGTTGGGACGAGTACATGTCATAGCATACATGATCGACCCTACTGCCGAAGCATAAGGCACCCGACTCATTTCAGCGATTTCCTCATCGGTACTCGGACTTTGAGTCTTACTCAATTTAGTATTACTTTGGATTGGTAACTCTCCCTTTTTGGAATTTTCCATGTTAAATCTCTTTAACACCTTTTCCAAATATGTACACTGGCTTAGACCTATCAATTTTCTCTTTCTATCTCTAAGTATTCTTATCCCGAGAATATAAGCAGCTTCCCCTAGGTCTTTCATGGCGAAACACTTCCCGAGCCAAGCCTTAACATTTTGCAAGGTCGGAATGTCGTTTCCCATAAGCAGTATGTCATCAACATACAGCACCAGGAAAGTGACTATACTCCCACTAGCCTTGACATATACACAGGACTTATCCTCACTCCTAGAGAAGCCAAACTCTTTGACTTTCTCATGGAAGCAAAGATTCCAGCTGCGAGATGCTTGCTTCAACCCGTAGATTGATCTTTCAAGCTTACATACTTTATCAGGGTGCTTTGTGTCTACAAAACATTCTGGCTGACTCATGTAAATATCCTCAGTCAGTTTCCCGTTAAGGAAAGCGGTTTTGACATCTATCTGCCAGATTTCATAATCATGAAACGCAGCTATGGAAAGCATTATCCTGATTGACTTAATCTTGGCTACTGGTGAGAAGGTTTCATCATAGTCAACCCCCGGGGTTTGAGTGAATCCCTTCGCAACCAGCCGAGCTTTATAAGTATGCACTTTTCCATCCATGTCGGTCTTCTTTTTGAAGATCCACTTGCATCCGACTGTCCTTCAACCCGATACATTGTCAACCAAGTTCCAAACTCGATTGTCATACATGGACTTTATCTCGCTGTCCATTGCCTCTTTCCATTTTGCAGACTCGGGGCCTGCCACTGCTTCACGGTAGTTAGCTGGCTCATCCAAATTAGTAAATGTACGATCACTGACTAACATGTCACCGTCCGAAGTAATATGGAAACAATAGAACTCGGGCGGCATGCTAACTCTACCTGAACACCTAAGGGGCAACGGAATGTCGGTGGGTCCAACATGAACTTCTTCCTCATGTTGGTTGCTAGTTTCTTCCAAGGTTGTTTCATCGGGGGTCTCTTGAATTTCTTGGAGATCGATCGTACTCCCACTGTCCTCTTTGGATATGAGTTCCTCTCGAAAGAACCCCCGTCTTGCTACAAAGACCACGTCCTCGCTCGGTCTGTAGAACAAGTATCCAAAAGACTGTTTTGGGTATCCGATAAAGAAACACCTCTCACTTCTTTTTGCGAGCTTATCTGAAGTATCTCGTCTCACGAAAGCTTCACAGCCCCAGACTTTGATGTGTGCCAACGAGGTAACTTTCCCCGTCCACATCTCGTGCGGTGTTTTCGCAACCTTCTTGGTTGGGACAAGATTTAGGATATGGGCGGCAGTCTCTAAGGCATACCCCCAGAAATGGATTAGAAGTGAGGCTCGACACATCATGGAACGAACCATGTCCAACAAGGTTCAGTTTCGCCTCTTAGCAACACCATTCAGCTGAGGTGTTCTTGGAGGCGCCAACTGTGAAACAATTCCACATTCCTTGAGGTAATCGAGAAACTCGATACTAAGATACTCACCGCCTCTGTCGGATCTAAGCATCTTTATCTTTCTGCCCAATTGATTTTCCGCTTCATTTTTAAACTCTTTGAACTTTTCAAAGGTGTCCGACTTATTCTTGATTAAGTAGATATACCGATATCTACTAAAATCGTCGGTGAAGGTCACATAGAACCACGTGCCATCTTTAGTGGTTGTTCTGAAGGGACTACACACATCTGTGTGTATGATATCCAACAGACCTTCACCTCTTTCAAAGGAACCTTTGAATGGTGATTTTGTCATCTTGCCAAGTAAGCAAGATTCGCATACATCATCCGACCCGAGGTCGAATGATTCCAACACTCCATCCTTTTGGAGTTGGGCGATGCGTTTCTTGTTTATATGGCGAATGCGACAATGCCACAGACATGCCTTTTCTACACCGCTTGAAGCATCAATAGCTAAAACATTTTTACCATAATTATCAACACACATAATAGATTCATACACTCCATCACAAGGCATAGCATTAAATATAAAAACATTATTTTTGAAAACAGAAATTGAACCATTCAATTTATTAAACTCATAGTAAAAACCTTGTTTAAACAATGCATGAAACGAAATTATGTTCTTTGCCATATCAGGCGCATAGCAACAATTATGTAAATCTAATCTAACTCCACTACTCAGCATCAGTCCATAAACACCGATCTTGGTAACAGATGATGTTTGCCTATTGCCCATGACCATGTTCAGTCTGCCATGCTAAAGTTCCCTACTTTCCTCTAGGCCCTGCAAATCAGAACATATATGAAAACCACATCCTGTATCAAGGACCCATGAATAGGAAAAGATGAGTTATTAGATATAGAATACGTACCTGCCTGTGACGGTTTCACTTTACCGTCCTTGATGTCCTGCAGATACGTTGGGCAGCTCCTCCTCCAATGACCCTTTTTCTTGCAGTAAAAGCAGTCGGCCTCTTTGGGGTTCCGAACATGTGGAATTCCGGAAGACTTGCCTTTCCGGGCACCGCTAGATGACCCGACATGAGTCTTTTCCCTCCAGTTCTGCTTAGGAGGGCCTTTCCGTTTCTTTCCTTTTCCAGAGCCAATAGCCAGGACAGGCGGGTTGACAGGGAGCACAACTTTTCCCTTCATCCCGTCCTCAACCGTACGAAGCATGCGGTGTAACTCAGCTAGGTTTGCCTGGTTGTGGTTCAAATGATACGCCAGTGTGAACTGGTCATAAGAACTGGGCAAGGAGTTTAGCACTATGTCAACTGCTAAATCCTCATGGACAGGCATTTCCAGCTTCCTAAGCCTTTCCACATAACCATGCATCCTCTGCACATGTGCACAAATGGACTCGCCCTCCTTGGGCTTGCTGTTAGTGAAAGCTTTTACAACCTCACGCCTTTCGATACGCTCTTGCTTGCGGAACCTTTCCGCGAGTTCTTTGTGCAACTCGTAAGGCCAATAGTCCTCATAGATATGCTGCAGTTCAGGGTTCATAGGAGCGATCATGATGCAATCCACTTTGGTTGCATCATCAGAGTGTTTAGTGTACGCAGTGATTTCCTCGGGAGTAGCGGTTTCAGTGTCCACATCAACAAGCTCGGTTTCCAGAACATACTCTTTGTGTTCAAACCTTACAGCCATTTTGATGTTGCGAATCCAGTCATTATAGTTAGTGCCGTCCAACGTCACCTTTGAGCATAATGACAGAATCGAGGTGACATTACCGGGATTTGAGTGGGGAACAGATTGGTCAGAAGACATCTGAACAAGAAGAAGGTAGTTTTAATTAGATATAATAATAATAATAATCCTTATATTCACCCAAGAATAAATATAAGGCTAGGATCCTACAATAACAATCTACAATACCGAAAAGAGATGTCGTAATCAATATTGTAAATTTTATAAGGTAGGCGAATGACGATTCAGCCAATTCCACCGCGGAAACATAATCATATTATAATGGAACTCCTAGTTTCATTGAGATTTACTGAACTGTTCGATAGCATGTTTTAATCTCGGGAATGCCCCGCTGTTTGTGACTGGGATACCGAGGATCACAAACCGGGTGTAAATAACCATGTAAATTGCTTGGTACTCTTGAAGTCAATTGTCATCTCTAATTAACGTGCCAGTTACCCACACACGCTCCGTTAATAATGACAAAGTCAAGAAACCCATTGCGACTCTTTACGGACCCCAGTTGGCGTGTCGGTAAACCACACACGCTCCACCAACGTTCCACAAAGTGCAATGTGCAATTTCATGGATTAGCACCAATTCACATTTTTAACCTAAAGTAACTAGATTGGGATTTGTTTTAAGGGTCTAGTACTTTCAATCATAGCATTATACTTTTAAGAGGCTTTAGCGGTTCTATCATACCCGTTCAGCTAACGAAACTCGACTGACCAGGAGAGCGGTGGGTAAGAGTAGATCCCCATTAGACTAACATTTATTAGTCAGTCGCCTTATACCCTCTTTAGAGGACAGTTTTGTGAATGAGGCCTACTAACGGTAGACTAACCAATCCTCTTATATATATTAAATTAACTTTTAATCATAAATATATATAAGACATATTTTAATCTTATTAAAATATTTTAGAATTAATTTTATCTAAATTTTCGCAAATTTATACTAATTTTTTGAAAATTTTAATTAATTCTTTAAACTGATTTAATTGGTCTTTTAATTAATCAATTAATTAAACTAATTAAATCTAGGTTACATATTACCAAATTAATCAAATTAATTTTCTTATAATGGTCCTTGTGATTCTCGAAAATTACAAGTCAAGCAAGTAGGTTCAAGTTATTTAATTAATCTTATTACCAAAAATAACAACATACAATTATGGCAAGCAAATCAAGCAAACATGGGGGGGACCAAGGGACATGGCGGCTAGGGTTAGGAAACCCTAGCCTTGGCATCGATTTTGGCCTCTCTCCATGAGGTGTTCATCGCAAAACACTCAAGGCAAAAATAAGCATGCAGTTTAAATCAATTCACAAGAAAACAAGCTAGCTTTGATATCACTGAAGGGTTTCTATGCAAACAATGAACACAAAAATTCCTATGGTTCACATGCAACCCTAATATGATCTATGTTTTCTTCTATGAAGATTAGAACTAAAAACCCTAAAGGATACAATTCAATTCTAAAGATGAATTAAGAAAACCAACCTTTGATCTTATGATCCTTCAAGCAAGCAGCAAAGGGATCTTGCCTCAAATGCAAGTCACACCCAAGCAAGGAGAAGACAATCCAGCAGAGTAAAGGAGAGAGAGAGATGGCGTGAATATGGTGGTGCCAGTGGATTCCTTATATAGCCTCCACAGGCTACACCTGAAACCCTAAGGAGCCTCCCAAGTGGGCAAGCCTGCAAGTCACTTGGAACAGGCTTCTAAAACCTTAGAAGGGTTTTCGCCAAACCCTAGAGAGGACTCCAGGGTGGCGCCACTTTTGGCCCCTGGCTTATCCCTTCTCAGTTATTCAACAATTGAATAATTACAAATCAGCCCCTGCACTTTAATTAATTAATTTAATCACTAAATTAAATCCAATTAATTTTGGATTAAATCTCAATTAATTAATATAGTTTCTAATTAATATATTAATACTTAAATATATTAATAAGCCATCTATATATATTCTATTGATTTATTAAACCCTTAATAAATCAATCTTTCTCTCTACTGAACTGGATTTTTCTGAAGTGTGTAATCTTTATTTGTTGAATCTTGTTATGTATGCTTGAGTTGAATCATCTTCTCTTTGTCTGTATCCTAGAATTTCTTTTGTATCGAATGTGTACTTTATTTGTTGTGCAAAGTTACTCACAAATTCTTTTACATAAGTTGGTTGAAATCTTTAATGTTCTCTATTGGTACGCTTTTGTACCACAATATGGCACACCCGAACAAAATTGTGGTAAAAATGTATTCCATTATATTTTGTCTAGGTAATATGTGTTAATCATTCACTTATAGTTCTTGATGTGATTATTTGGTGCTACTTTATCTCTGGTAGGTTTGTTCATGATGGCAACTAGTATTCTTATATATTCTTAATGAATGGCGGTGTATATGACTATATCCTTGGTATTTGATTATGTCATTTTAGCATGGTGCTCCTTATGTTTCCTATTACATTCATATGTTTTAGTTGTGTGTACCAAAAATTTTATGGCACCATACCCGAATTGTAAGCTTGGTTTAATATTTATGTTGCTGCATTTGTGTCAAAAAGTGTTAGGAATTAGGGGTGTTGAAATGTAGGTCATTTGATATTAAGTGTACTGAATCTTTGGTACCAGGTAATATTTGAATGTTGGTGTTATCATGTTTTAATATAACATCAATACAAGATTGTTGAAAGCCAACAACTCTTAGGCATGTGGGTCATCTTGGGTTCTAGCATTGTTTGGTGACGATGACGTTTCTACTAGTACTAAAATTTATCTTTCTAATGTAGGTTGTTTATTCCTACAAAAGCCCGTGCTTCTGCATCAACTACTCATTTCCCTGATCTTGGCTTTGAGTCACCGGTGTTTTGTGTTGTTGGTCACTGACATTATGTATAGTGGGTGTAGCCGTGTAGGAACCAGTGTACTTATGGGTTTTGGTGATCCCGGTATTGACAACGCCTAGTGATATCAAGTATTTTAGGCGTTGTTGAGCCTTGTTCTTGGTAAAATTATATCATATATGCATGGGTATTCTCACTTTTCGTGTCAGGACTTGTCTGGAGAAAAAGAACGGAAACAGGGACTAAAAGTGCACAAAAAGGAAAAAGTATGGAAAGAATGCAAAATCAAGAGAAGACGTACGCGCGCCGCGGGTTTTGGACTTGCGCGACGCGGATGTAAGGCGGTGGAACACATTTAAATGACGAAAAAACGGGGAACGGATAAGTACGCGCGCCGCGGATTTCACATTTGCGCGGCGCGGTCACGGGAAATTTGCAACTATAAATAGAGGCATTTCCGGCTGAAAACCCTAGCAAAGACCTGGTGAAAACATCGACCTAGAAGCTCTTTGACTCGAGGATTCCATTTCAGAAGCTATAATTTGGTATTTTCATGTTTTTAGATTTTATTTCATTTTAGTTAACATTTGTAAGCTTGAGTTGAATCTTTGGGTGTGACAACCATCGATCTCCAGCTTAGGGTTCTGTTTTTAGTAGTGTTTAGCTACTGATTTTGATGTTTGGATATTGGGTTGAGTAAATGCAATCATTCGGTTAATGTTAATATTGGTTTTTCGGTGTTTTGGATGTTAGTTTGCTATTTGGTTGTTTGATTGTGATTGAACTTGTTTGCGAATTGGTTGGGACTGTTTTCCCTTGCTGAAAACAGTAGGTAACTTGGTTAGGTTAGGCATTAAACCTTGGCTATTAACTGTCTCATAGGACTGTTAGTTAGTTTATGCTATGCTCGGTTTTGCTAGTTTGAATGCCTTCAATTGCTCCTGATTCAGAGATGTACTTCTGAGTTCAGAAAGTAACTAGGTCATTTGGACATAGCTAAGCTTGGCTTGGGTGTTTGAATATTGCTTTGAGGTAGACAGATAGAAATTAATTCCTCCGACTATAGCCGTGACACTATTAGTTGGTAATCTCTCATCTAGGCTGACCACGTAGCTCCTGCGGATCGACCCTGACTACCGCTATACTAGTGTGTGTTAGGTATTTTCTTATTTTTGACCGCATGACGACCTCTGCGTGCACGTCAAATTTTGGCGCCGTTGCCGGGGAGCTGTGCACTTAGGTTAGGTGAGTTGTAGGACTTAGTTTCTGATTTTTGATGTTTGATTTTAGTTTGCTGAATTTTGGTATGTGTACACCCTTATAATGGGTGATTACATGTACTCGGATCAATATTATGAAGATTATGAAAATCCGGCCGACACATATTACGAGGATGGTTGCTACAATGGATCATTCGATGACAATGGATGGCGGACCGAGGAGTCATCTCAGCTTGAGAATTCTGTAACTTGGGCCCAACTTTGGGTATTCATGTATAACAACTACCATGAGCAGAAGGACCAGGCTGAAGCTCTTGAAAAAGTGCAAGCTTCTTTAGATAGGTTAGAGGAAAGTTGGAAATGTTCACCACCTTCGCCAGAACCGGAGGTGAGTGATTTTTATACCAATGATAATGTGTGTGAACTTGCATCACCTGAATATGTGATGGAAGGGCATACACCTTGGGAAAGTCAAGAGACCACTGAGATGGTCGAAACGGTTGTTGAGGAAGAGGTTGTAGGTGACAATGCTACTTCTGACTCAGCAACCTTTGAAGTTTTTGATGTTTTTGAAAGTATTGATAATGTTGATCTGGTGTTGGGTGAATCCATACCATCACCAGAAAATTTGGTTGATGAGGATATTGTGGAGGGGACTGTAAGTGACAGTACAGATTCCAACCCAACAATTCCCGAATTTTTTGAAGTTGTCGATATTTTTGGGGAAGGGGGTGTAGATGACAATACTATCCCTGACCCTGTAATTTTTGAAAATTTTGAGAAATTTGAAGGAAAGGATCTGATGATGGGTGACTTTGTACCATCATCAGATCAAACAAGTCGTTCACTCTTGGCTCCGATCCACCTGTTGGACGATGATCAAGAAGTTGATGTTGACGAATTGAAATTTGAAAACAATAATAAACATGATTTTATCACCACTCATGATCCATTCATGAATGGAAGATTAGATGTAATTAATACCATCGATGAGGACATATGGAAGCATCCTCATATGTTGCCTTCCGATCCCATTCGATTGGAAAATTTTTATTGGTACTGCAAGCCAAAATTGCAAAATGAAAATAACACGCAATATGAGAGCAACAAACGAGGCACAGCACAACTATTGGAAGTAGCACTGGGCGCGCTTCATGTCAAGCCTTTGACCTTGAAGAGATGCAGAAGAAAGGACCGAGCTTGGAGGTTCAAAGCTACCTCCAAGCATTTACGGGAGTTAACTAGAAAGCAACAACTGGGCAGCAATAAGAGAACCAACAAGCCATTCGACCCAGAAAAGTTTGAGGGGCAGTGGGTCAGAAAAAGGACGGTGGAAAGACAAAATCAGCAAAGAAGGAAGGCATACGATCCACCGTAGCTGTAGAAGGAATAGCACGTCTGGCTGAAGACGTTAAACTTAGCGCTTGTTGGGAGGCAACCCATCGTGTCATAAGTAGGTTTTATATTTCTTAGGATTAATTTAGAAAATACATCAATCGTTCGCAGGTATTAGTGGTTTGAAGCAAGTGTGGGGTCGTGTGAAAAGGTTTTGAAATCTTCAAGACCGCGCTGCGGGTTTTGGACTTGCGCGACGCGGGGTCGAAACTCAACCCGATGCGCAGGGGTTGAATTAGCGACACGCGCGCCGCGGAAACAAGAAATGCGCGCCGCGGGAAACGATCAGGCGGTTTTCGCCTTTATCCGGTGAGCCGCGGCTCACAACTCAAATCACACGACTCGGAGCTCTGGTGATCAAAAATTTCTCGCATTTTTTCTTGCTTATTGTGTTGCTACTACCAAGATGATGTTCAGACGAGACCATGCCTTCCTTCAGTTTCCCGCAGAGCTTGACACTTCGGTGGAGTATACCTCGCGGAGGGACGCTTTGATTCATCGCCGGGTCCTTGAGGCGACAGTTATAGATCGAGACATCCTGAGGGACGCTGGGCTCTGGGAGGCGATTGAGCCATTCCTACACCGCACCTGGACCCACGAGGAGGCATCATTCACATGCCGTGACTGGGACAGGATTATGGCCACGGACGAGGATGTGGTCTACACGGAGCTGCTATTGGAGTTCATCTCCACTGTCCGTTTCGCTCCCAGGGCGGGAGACCCACGCTCCAGGATGGTCCGTTTTCGTTTGGGAGGTGTGCACCGGGAGTGCAACCTCCGGGAGTTCGGGAGGCGCACAGGCATCTACACGCCAGCGGACCTCCAGCACCGTTTCTTCACCCGGTTCTTCGGGTCATGCATTCAGGGGGAGCCGGAGCGCCCTCCCAACATGGAGGTTTGGGCACAGCTGTCCAACTTCAGGTATGAGGCAGGGGCCTCGAGGGAGAGCCACTTACGTGATCCTCTTCATCGCCTCATGCACCGGATCGTCTCTACCTCCATCATGCATCGGGAGGGGGGCGAAAAGGTGTCGGGCGATGACATGACATTTTTGTGGGTTCTCCTCGACCCGTCCCGATTCCTCCATCTTCCCTTTGCCCTCGCGATCGCCTTCTCCACCCACGCGACCGGCACCTCCTCCAGCAGCCCATTAGCCAGGGGGTACTTCATTACCCGCCTGGCCCGTTCCTATGGCATCCTTACTGCCCCAGTAGCTGCCTCTTTGACTGCTCTGCCTCCATCGCGCACTCCAGCACGCACTTTGGAGAGGATGTTGCTCATTGAGCAGCAGCGACCAGGGCAGTACATCCGGGCTCCGATCGAGCCTCCTCAGGCACCTCAGCCTGCATACGCCCAGCCCGGCAGGAGACGCCGGAGGCCAGAGCCACCAGCACCAGCGCCGCAGCCACAGCAGGATGACTCATCAGCCCTCAGCCGGCTGGAGGCCAGAGTCACGCAGATTGAGGGCCAGCTCACGAGAGTCTTGGACCAGCTCGAGTGGATTGGGGAGGTACTTATTCAGACTACATCTGTCCAGGGCCACCGCCCCCGACCATTCCCGGCCCGGTCTCACGATCATGAGGCTGGTCCCTCCAGGCCGCCTGGTAGTGATTGATATATTTTTCTTTCTTTCTTTCTTTCATTTTCTTTTTATATGTATAAACTTATGACACATCTGTCTGTATATTATTTTATTTTTTCTGTCATGTGTGTTTTAATTTATTGTTGAGTTGTGCATGATATATCAAATTGAGAGGGAGTTGTCTCAGACAAGTGTGGGGTCACCGTGCCCCTCCACTTGTCTTGACCACCGGCGTGTCCTACTGTAGCGCTACAACTCCAGCAGAATATGAATCGAGGATCTTTTTGTACGCATTATACCTGTGATATTGAGCACCAAGCAGTCCAGCGTCCAAAAAGGGGTAACTCTTTCTCCCTTGTTTTGAAACTAATTTTTGTACAACGGGGACGTTGTACGGTTTTAAGTGTGGGGTGTGGACGGTCGAAAGAGATATTTTTGAAATTTTTGCAGAACTGATCAATTTTTCAATTTTTAGCAATATTTTTCAAAATTTTTAATGAATTGCAATTTTGAAATGAATGGTTTGTGATTGTGATAGCATTAAGTATTTTTCAAGAAGTACTGTTTAGTTGTAATCATGCTATTAGTTAGTCAAATAAGTTGAGTTTTACGAGTTTAGAAGATTGAGCCGTTTAGAATTGGAATTTAGGAAGGAAAAGTCAATCTGTGGCCTTTGTTGTTCGAGCCGGTAAGTCTAAAATGGGTGGGCCTTATGCACCTTACCACCAAAGATCGTCTGGTCTGGGATGATATTTCTGAAAGCTCGCTACACGGACAGCATCGAAAGTCATGGACAATTCCTTAATGGCCTTTAGAATCTGAATGAGTACGTACACTTCATTGTGGACAGAAAATTTGTAATCAAGGGTTCTCTAGAAAGCCATGAATTTCAAAGAACAACTCAATTATGTTTTCACAAACTATTCCATTCTAACTCGAAGAGCAATAAGCTTTGAAACTAAACACATTCAAAAACTGTTCGATTCTCTATTATAATTTGTTAAAAACTCTCTTGCTTGGGGACAAGCAAGGCACAAGTGTGGGGTGTTTGACAACGCCTAGTGATATCAAGTATTTTAGGCGTTGTTGAGCCCTGTTCTTGGTAAAATTATATCATATATGCATGGGTATTCTCACTTTTCGTGTCAGGACTTGTCTGGAGAAAAAGAACGGAAACAGGGACTAAAAGTGCACAAAAAGGAAAAAGTATGGAAAGAATGCAAAATCAAGAGAAGACGTACGCGCGCCGCGGGTTTTGGACTTGCGCGACGCGGATGTAAGGCGGTGGAACACATTTAAATGACGAAAAAACGAGGAACGGATAAGTACGCGCGCCGCGGATTTCACATTTGCGCGGCGCGGTCACGGAAAATTTGCAACTATAAATAGAGGCATTTCCGGCCGAAAACCCTAGGCAAGACCTGGTGAAAACATCGACCTAGAAGCTCTTTGACTCGAGGATTCCATTTCAGAAGCTATAATTTGGTATTTTCATGTTTTTAGATTTTATTTCATTTTAGTTAACATTTGTAAGCTTGAGTTGAATCTTTGGGTGTGACAACCATCGATCTCCAGCTTAGGGTTCTGTTTTTAGTAGTGTTTAGCTACTGATTTTGATGTTTGGATATTGGGTTGAGTAAATGCAATCATTCGGTTAATGTTAATATTGGTTTTTCGGTGTTTTGGATGTTAGTTTGCTATTTGGTTGTTTGATTGTGATTGAACTTGTTTGCGACTTGGTTGGGACTGTTTTCCCTTGCTGAAAACAGTAGGTAACTTGGTTAGGTTAGGCATTAAACCTTGGCTATTAACTGTCTCATAGGACTGTTAGTTAGTTTATGCTATGCTCGGTTTTGCTAGTTTGAATGCCTTCAATTGCTCCTGATTCAGAGATGTACTTCTGAGTTCAGAAAGTAACTAGGTCATTTGGACATAGCTAAGCTTGGCTTGGGTGTTTGAATATTGCTTTGAGGTAGACAGATAGAAATTAATTCCTCCGACTATAGCCGTGACACTATTAGTTGGTAATCTCTCATCTAGGCTGACCACGTAGCTCCTGCGGATCGACCCTGACTACCGCTATACTAGTGTGTGTTAGGTATTTTCTTATTTTTGACCGCATGACGACCTCTGCGTGCACGTCAGGTATCAGATGTAAAACAAGCATTAAAAGAAATTGGGGGTGTTGGTGGGTTGCTTGTGTTGCTAGTTTTTTATTGGCAAAATGACACTATAGCCCATCTATCTTTTAACTATTGGTCGAATTGGTCACTAAATGTATTTTTTTTGTGTTAGAAGGGCATGAAGTTTACATATGACAGTTTAAAAGGTCATTATGGGAATTATGAAGCGGTATATCAGTTGTTTTTCTTCGTCGGCATATGAGTCAGCATCCATGTCACTCGCTGTTAACATAAAAAGGAAAAACAATTCGAAGACTATTCAAAATCACCCAGCGAAACAAAAACCCTGAACCCTTAATCGAACACCGACACTGGAAGCATTATTACTGTTAAGATAGATGTCAATAGCATGACAGATGGGAAGAATTATTTTAGCAAATTCTATGTATGTTTTGCCGGAATCAAAGAGGGATGGAGAACAGGATGTAAAAGAATGATCAACTTAGATGGATGTTTCTTAAAGGCTTTATGTAGTGGGGAACTCCTAAGTGCTGTAGGAAGGGATGCAAATAACCAGATATTCCCATTGATTGGGCTGTTGTGTGTGTGGAGAATAAGCAAAATTGGAAATGGTTCTTAGAAATTCTTACAGAATATCTGCACCTTGAAACAGGACTAGGTGTGTCCCTCATGTCTGATCAGCACAAGGTAATGAACTGCTTATGTCTTTAAGATTTACTAATTAAGTGGTTGTTAAGTGTGTCTAACTGATTCATTTTAGGGTCTTTTGGAAGCTGTGAAGGAGGTGTTACCTGAAGCAGAGCATAGGCAATGTGCAAGGCATATTTACTAATTTCAAGAAAAGGTTTACAGGAGCACATTTTGAGAACCTGTTTTGGAAAGATAGTAAAGCTACCACAGAACCCCAATTTGATGCAGTAATGAAGGAAATACAACAATTGAGCACTGCAGCCTATGAGTATCTTTTAGAGAAAAATCCAAAGACATGGTCAATAGCTTTTTTTAGATTAGGCAGGATGTGTGATGCTATAGAGAATGGATTTTCAGAAACTTTTATAAGTTTCATAATAGAAGTACGGCAAAAACGCATCATCACCATGCTTGAAGATATTCGTATGTATGTGATGGACAGGATGCATAGGATGCAGCTTAAGGGAAGTAAGTGGCCTGATTACCAAATTTGTCCTGTTCTCAGACAGAAGATTAATGACTTGAAATTCCTGCAAAGGTATTTTATTGTTCATTAGTATTTTTTATAATTAAAATTGAGCCTAACATTTTTTTTCACAGGTACTGGCAAGTGTTGCCATGTGGTTTGATGCAATTCGAAACAAGAAATTTGGGTGAAGCGTATGCTGTGAACTTGGAAAAGAAAACTTGCACTTGCAGGTTATGAGAATTAAATGGTTATGGTTGTGTGCATCTTTGGCAACAATATCCTATCTAAATGGGACAATTGAGGCTTATGTAGATCCATTGTACCTTGCAACATTTTACAAAAACACTTAAGAACACCCAATCCTTGGTATGAATGGATCAGACATGTGGGCTAAAATAGAGTACATTCCACCTTTACCCCCAATCAAAAGAACAATGCCTGGGAGGCTAACTGTTAGGCGGAAGAAGGATGCATCTGAGAGAATTAACAGGCATACTGTGTCTAAGGGAGGGAAAATAATTTTATGTGGCATTTGTAAACAGCCGAGGCACAACAACATAACTTGCAAATCAAATAACACTAACGGAGGTAAGAAAGCAAGTACCCTGCCAAGTAAGGTGGACGCTACTCCATCAATGCAGAGAAATGTGGAAGTTGAAGGTGGACATGTAACTAAAGAAAGTGTCACTTCTAGCAAGCATGTGCCCAAGAGATCTGAGAGAATCATCAAAAAGAAATTGGCAAAAACAGTTGTTGTTGAAAGTGGTGAAAGGATGACATCGGGTCAACCAATGAATTTGGATTAACTTTGGAAGATAATTGTTGTTTGACTGAACTAAAATTTGTATGTTTTGGTTTGGTAATAAGTACTTTGTGTGTTTGAAGTTTTGTACTTTGATGTTGAACTCGTTATGTGCATGTTCATTCCTACCTTGGTTGTATGGTTTGGTATTAAATCTTTATGTTATCATTTTACTTCATTTCCAAATTGTAATAAGGATCAATGTTTTCATAAAATATGTTTGGTAACAACTTTTAATAAATCGTAATAAGGATCAAAATTGAAAACAAAAGAGTTTGCTAACCACTTTCAAAAATATTGTAATAAGGATCAAACCAGGATCAACATTGAAACAACTTTCTTAGGTGTCTTGCCTTTGTCATCTCCCGGTAATAGCAGCATTGTTTATTCTCTTTGTTTATTGTAGCATTGTACTTCACAAGTTTCTGTATTGCTTATGTCCAAATGATAACGAATATAGATCACATTTTATTTGAATTTGCCTTCTTTATGAACAAATGTAGATAACATTTTATTAAGGTTTTCGTTATGATTTCATTTTGCTGATAAACAACTTAATACCAAACTTCACCCATTCAGAAAACAACATAACTAACTTAATTTCATATATATATATATATATATATATATATATATATATATATATATATATATATATATATATATATATATATATATATATATATATATATATATATATATATATATATACTAGTTGTAAGACCCGTGTATTACACGGGATGATACAAAAAAATATTAATTAAGAATATCTAAATATCAATAATTTTACATAAGAAATTTGTTTGTGTATCGTGACATCTTCCTTTTGATTTTACTATTATGACTTTGTATTTTGATAAACATAATTGATCATGAAAATGTCACCGGTACTAAAATCAAATTCACTATTATGATTGGAATCGTTCTTCAAAATATTATGACGTTAATTGTCTCCCAAATCATTGTACACATTAAAAAATAATATGATATTAAAAACAATTAATTTTGAAATTGAATGATAACAATTAATTTTGAAATTGAATGATAATTAAATCGATCATTAATGAGTTAGAAACGTTTCAAACCAATTAGTTTTTTAAAGAAATTTAAAATTATGAGAAAATGACATGTGGCAAAATGAATGTGGTGATGACATGTGGCTTTGAGTTACTTATTTATTAGAATAGGATATATATATATATATATATATATATATATATATATATATATATATATATATATATATATATATATATATATATATATATATATATATATATATATATATATATATATATATATATATATATATATATATTAGGCATCAATAGAACCGAAGAACCCCTTTCATTAGTTCATGGTACCGTACGCCATCGTACATGCCATCGTACATGCCACCACGCAGACCAAGCCTCCCTACAGAACCCCTTTCATTAGTTTCTTCAGTTTGACAAGCTCGCCTTTTAGCGTGTTGTTCTCTTCTGCCACCCGATTTACTCCAGCGTCGATTTCTTCCCCCATCAGAGCCAGCTCAAGCTGCATCATAACATTCATAGTGTCTTCGCTAGTTGGTGTGCTCGAAATGACGTCGTGAACGCTGTATTCGGTGAACAAGAATTCAATGGATGGATCCATGGTCGATTTGAAGAGATTTTAAAGTACTGAAAGGGTTTTTTCCCGAAGAAATTTACCGATTTAGGGTATTGATAGTGTTTTATTTTTACAATAAAACACTATCATTTAAAGACTGTTTTATCGCATAAATATGCTCAGAGGCACGCAAAAACTATATTTTTGTGCAAAACGAAACAATCCAAAAACCGCCTTAAAACATGCAAAATGCTTCTTCATAACAGATATGGTTCAGACAGATCCGTCTAACCTACCTCATCTGTTAAAATCAAACAATCACATTTTATAAGACTGCATGTTTTCACAACAAATAGGCAAAAGCTCACATTCCAACGGCAGCCCCTGATGTACACCACAGACTCCCAAAAGTCTGGCGGTGATAATAGATCTACTGTCGGGTCATTACTAACCCATGCCAGCCATTTGTTTTCACATAGAAAACATCTCACAAATCACGGGGAAAGCCTATTAAGATATCATTAATTCTCTCAATAGAATTATGATTAATTTGTCTACAGTCCCCAGACATCCTCACAAAAATTGCAAGCTAAACGAGAGAATATCTCATTTCTTCATACACTGCACATCACAGCCCACTGCTGTGTTGCAGATGCAAATCTGCCAGAACTATGGTTTTCACCATAGGAAATCCTGATAAGCTCAACATCAAAACAGGCTTATATTAACAGGTGGCTAAACATGAATTACGATTCATGTTTAACTTGAACAGAGTTCTCCGGAGCTGCTGGTGTGAGGAAAACAAGAGGGATTTGTGAGCTAACATTTATGGTTTAATTTCAGGAACAAGACCCAAGAACTATAAAAGAACAAACCCAAGGAAGTGATGCTCAAAACCGAAGAGTAAAAAGGCGAAATACACGTAAAATATACAGCACTCGCGACGTGAAGACCCTGTGTCGCGACTTGAAGAAAAACAAGGCAGAAGACACAAAATGCTACAGCAATCGCGCCGCGACGGATACCCAGGTCGCGACGCGAAGAGCTTGGACGCGACCACCTACTCCATGAACGCGAGACCACCAACCACTACATGATCGCGAGGCTACCAACAAACCCACTAACCAGACAAGTGGCCGACAAAAGTAGCACCAGCTCCACTCCCTCGCGCCGCGACGGGACCTTTGGTCGCGACGCGAGCCCTGTGCTCAGCCAGTATAAATAGAGGTCTTCTTAGTTAGTTGTCTAAAGGATGTAAATTGGTGTCTAAATCCGTGCATAGAAGACCTCTATTTATACTGGCTGAGCACAGGGCTCGCGTCGCGACCAAAGGTCCCGTCGCGGCGCGAGGGAGTGGAGCTGGTGCTACTTTTGTCGGCCACTTGTCTGGTTAGTGGGTTTGTTGGTAGCCTCGCGATCATGTAGTGGTTGGTGGTCTCGCGTTCATGGAGTAGGTGGTCGCGTCCAAGCTCTTCGCGTCGCGACCTGGGTATCCGTCGCGGCGCGATTGCTGTAGCATTTTGTGTCTTCTGCCTTGTTTTTCTTCAAGTCGCGACACAGGGTCTTCACGTCGCGAGTGCTGTATATTTTACGTGTATTTCGCCTTTTTACTCTTCGGTTTTGAGCATCACTTCCTTGGGTTTGTTCTTTTATAGTTCTTGAGTCTTGTTCCTGAAATTAAACCATAAATGTTAGCTCACAAATCCCTCTTGTTTTCCTCACACCAGCAGCTCCGGAGAACTCTGTTCAAGTTAAACATGAATCGTAATTCATGTTTAGCCACCTGTTAATATAAGCCTGTTTTGATGTTGAGCTTATCAGGATTTCCTATGGTGAAAACCATAGTTCTGGCAGATTTGCATCTGCAACACAGCAGTGGGCTGTGATGTGCAGTGTATGAAGAAATGAGATATTCTCTCGTTTAGCTTGCAATTTTTGTGAGGATGTCTGGGGACTGTAGACAAATTAATCATAATTCTATTGAGAGAATTAATGATATCTTAATAGGCTTTCCCCGTGATTTGTGAGATGTTTTCTATGTGAAAACAAATGGCTGGCATGGGTTAGTAATGACCCGACAGTAGATCTATTATCACCGCCAGACTTTTGGGAGTCTGTGGTGTACATCAGGGGCTGCCGTTGGAATGTGAGCTTTTGCCTATTTGTTGTGAAAACATGCAGTCTTATAAAATGTGATTGTTTGATTTTAACAGATGAGGTAGGTTAGACGGATCTGTCTGAACCATATCTGTTATGAAGAAGCATTTTGCATGTTTTAAGGCGGTTTTTGGATTGTTTCGTTTTGCACAAAAATATAGTTTTTGCGTGCCTCTGAGCATATTTATGCGATAAAACAGTCTTTAAATGATAGTGTTTTATTGTAAAAATAAAACACTATCAGGTATCGAGGTTTGCAAATTTGATCTAAAGAGGGATCCATATATACAAGGTGATAGCCGGTAACCCTTGGTGCCCAAGTTACAGTAACCGGTTTGCATCTACTCGGTGACGTGGACCAGCTGACGTCATCAATCACTTGCCACGCGAACAGACCGATATTACGTGGAAAACTCAAACCGGTATCTTTGGGTAAAGGGATATAATTATCCGGTAACTGTAAACGTTAGACCCCATACAAGCACATAAATAAGGTTAGGGGTATTCTAAAACAAAACACGAGACTTCGTTGTGTATGAGTGTCATTTTGCTTTTTTTTTTTTATTTGCCATTGTTTATACCATGAGAGGAAAAGATCTTTATACCAATGTCCAATAAACTATGAATTCTTGCTATGTATGGAAACCAGATATGAGGTCATGAATATGTATGGTCATATTACCCATACCACATATGTAAGACTAAGATAAAGATGTTTTTTATGCAATTAATTGTGATTTTCACATGGGATATTAACCGGACAACTGCCTTCTGTTTTGGTTGTATAATGGATTGTTATGACATGTGAAACAACTAAAGTTCGTACATGGTATGGTCATATGATTTGGACAAGACCTCCAATATGAACATAGATAATTAAATCAATCTTTTCGACTTCGTCATGTTCAATCCTATTTGAAATGACTAGATGTATACAGAAGTCTATTTGATAAAACAACCGATCGAAATTTCATTGTAATCGCGAAAAACTACAAATTGACATTAAAAGATAGATTTTAAAAGACATACGAAATTCCAATTCTCCCACATTCCGTTTTTGTTACCGATTTTAAATTCCCTCCAAATGCTAATCAAATGCACCGTCTGTTATCATAATTTGAGATACTTTATTCATAATAATATTATATTTTTATCCTTTAAATGAGTCCATATAATCTAATCAAATACTCAAAGTCTCAAACTCATAACAATCTCAGGCCCAAAACAAATCTTCATAACCGGGCCTTAAAAAGGGGCCCTAAATCTGTACAATATAAATAACATCACTTTAAGCATTTTGAACCGTTTTAAATGACATTTTTTGTATATAACCAACAATAAATATCTAAAAACTATTGCGATTTTAGCATACCTAAAAAAGGATATAATCAATATGGAATTATTTAAGCTTTATCTTGTAGAAGCCAGTGATATGAAATAAGTTCCCTCATCATCATCATCATCATCATCACTTATCCATCCATAACAGGGCTTGCGCCTATAAGTAGGGACATAACTTACAGGGGCATTTTTGGAATTGTTAATTATGTCTGTGGAATGATCATTATGGAATGTGCTGGAGTGGGCAGTTTTGTCCATTGAAATATCCTTACAGCATTCATCATTCTTTGTTCCTGTCAAAATATTGGCTTTTTGAGACTCAGACTCTTGTTCATCAAGAATGACATCAAGAACGACCTTGTACCCGTCTTCTTCAATTAGCTTCCATCCATCTTCTCCATACAACTGGAAATTTCAATAAATGACAGCAAAAACAAAAACATTTAGCTAATAATTTCAAACAATGTGTGTAGAAACTAGAAACTACGTTTCGTTTTTCCCGACGTTTTTTCTGAAGATCGAAGAATGAATATGTTTGAGCCTCAACGTCAAAACTCATTCCTAAATCTGAAGTGTATGAAGTACTAATTATTAACAAAACAAACGAAAATAAACCCTAAACAATCAGAGCTAACAAAAACCTAAATTCAGTTTACACGGGGCGAAATATAAATCCGAAATTCTCGTATAAGAGGGTTTATCAATAAAATTGAATGTAAGGTCTTACATTTTCGTCATAACGAAGAAAAACTGACCTTGAGAAGACTTCTAACAGTTTGCCTGATGAGGCGTCTTGAGAATCGATAACAGCTCAATTGATCGAGAACCGCATCCATTCGCGTTAAACCTGTCTACAAATTCATCGAGACGATCAGCGCAATGTAGAAGAAGAAGAAGAAAACAGTAGATAGAAAGTAATTGGAAGTTTTACCTCTCTTCGTCTCTTTGGTGCCATGGAACTCGAAATCGTGGGGGACAAACAGAGAAAATGGGAAGGTGTGTGTGTGGAATTGGAAAGAAGGGGTGAAGACTGAAGACGTACTGCATGAAAATGATGGACGGCGTGCGTACTATATTCCACATCGAGCAAGGACGATTACGGAAAATTCTGCATAGATAAATTACAGAAGTGGTCCCTGTGGTTTACGAAATTATGCAGTTTTTATCCCTGACTCTCTTTCCTAATGATTGCTCCCTAATATGTTTCTAAATTATCAGTAATGAAAAACGTTAGTTATTGACAAATCCAGTTCAATTCAACGTTGATGCTTAAAATGAACAATTCTAGTTTCATTGAGATGTTGAAAATTTTATTTCAATTCAGATAAAGCATTTTCTCCAGTTATATGATATATCAATTAAAAAAACGTTTTATTTTTCAAACTCTAAATCGTTGACAATCATTGTGTCTCAAATTCGAGACAATAATATCACATGCCATGCACGACCCTCATAAATATCATCGGCTTCAAAAATGTTTCCAAATATGTTTACTCTTAAAGTAAAACTCAACACATATTTCAACCCAATACATGCTAACGATGCACAATACAACACCTATATGTATCTATGTATAAAATGTATAATATAATGCAACAACTAATGTTACAATTATTATCACACAATAACACATGTGAATATGCATACAAACTTAAATCCAAAAACATTAGCAAATAATATTTTGGGCTAAAAAAAAAATCTTTTGGACTAGTATGTGTCAAAAAACAGACATGCAATTTAATTAAACTCGCATCAGTATCAATAAAATTAGAGACTCATATTAGTATACATGTCATTTTGCAAAATAAACTCATGTCACGACTCACGACTAACATGGTCAAGCTCTTACATTCTCGATTCCTTAGCTTAAATCTCGTTCAAATTGGACTGGCCCAACTAGTGCAAATAAAATATGGATTTTCTACAGAAAAGTCCCAATATTTTGAGTAATTAACGAAAAAGTCCAAAAATATTTTTTTTAACAGAAAAGCCCAGTAAACCGGAAAAAGTTTTCAATTTCGCCATTTTTTTACCGGCTACCGGTATAATAGGGCGAAACTGAAAACTTTTTCCAGTTTCCTGGGCTTTTCTGTTCAAAAAATTATTTTGGGACTTTGTCGTTAATTTCTTAAAAATATCAGGATTTTTCTGAAGAAAACCTTATACCATATAGTTATGTGTTCCAACTTCCATATCAAAACGATATTCGGTGTTACTTGTTTCTGTGTAGTTTTTTTTCTTGAATGTACTGATCCGGAGTTCTCACTAATGGCATTCAAGTGATTGGTTGATGTCCTACTCGTGTTAAATTTTTTTTTTGATAACCGAGGACCCCACCCGACCCATCCTTTGGATGACCCTGATGAAGCAACCTCGGGGCCCACGCACACCTGGCAGCAGGGTGGTCTGGGTCAATCACCTACGGAGGTAGAGAGGTGGCCAGTGGCCATCCCCTGATTGAAACCTAACACTCCCTATGGGGAAAGGGAGGGGTGTGATTAGAACTTGAAACCTCTTTATTGGGGAAGAGAAAGAGTCCAAAGCCTTATCCTCCAGAGTTCTCACTAACGGCATTCAAGTGATTGGTTGATGTCCTACTCGTGTTAATTTTAGCGCAAAGTTTGTTGTCCTACATTTCAAATCTTCTCGTTCACGATTTATTTCATTGTTTCTTTAATAAACTTAATCTAAGGTTAATTAGTTTTCTTAAGTTGATAATAAATTTTGTATATATGACTTTATACGAAAAACAAATACTTGAGGGAGAAAGCTTCAAAATAGTGAAACTTGTAGGTTAAATGAAACAACCCTATTTTTTAGCCTGAATTTTCACTTGGTTTTCTTTCGATACATACTTATAAGATATTAGTTTCAGCTTGAAATCGAGAGTTAACAATGGTCTAAAGTGAAGTGGGCCATCTATATTGTTAGTTGGAGTTCAGACGCAAAAATGGTTTCATATCTCAATAACCTCTCTAATTGATAAATATGTTTTTAGTTTTGATCGATTTCCACCCAATTTCTCACATTGTTATGGAACATTCTTGGTATAAAATAAACGAAAAAAATATTAGCTCAATTTCATATCCCTTTCTAGCAAAATAAAACAAAGGATAATCACATTGGAGTGACAAACAATGTCATATTTATATTAATTTGTTCCACACAATCATTGGCTCGATTACATTGTATTTCAATTTGTATATACAAGATATCACAAATGTAGGTTTTAATCCAAACGTTCTCAATATTTACTTTATACGGTTTTATTCATAAAGTCCAGATATTTTAAATAAATTAATGAAAAAGCCCAAAATAATTTTTTGAACAAAAAAGACCAGGAAACCGGAAAAAGTTTTCAATTTTGCCATTTTTGCCGGTAGCCGGTAGAAAAAGGACGAAATTGAAAACTTTTTCTGGTTTTCTGGGCTTTTCTGTTCAAAATAAAATATTTTATGACTTTTTCGTTAATTTACTCAAAATATTGGGACTTTTCTGTAGAAAACCCATAAAATATCTATATATCACATTTGCACTAGAATTTAAGCCTAAATCATATACTTAGACCTACGGGTGAGAAAAACTGAACCGCATGGTAAAAAACTGCAAAAACCAAAACCGATTAACCGTAACCGAAACAATAACCGACAGTGAGGTTTTCAATTTTGAATTTACCGAAAAATTGCGGTGCGGTTATATGAAGTACATAGTACCGAAATAACTGCAAACGCACCGCATTCAATAACCGCAAATATAATCGCACCGTTAACCACATAATTAAATAATTATATAGTGTTTAAAATGAATTAGTGGTTGTAACTTGTAAGTTTGAGACAAGTCTTTAATATGTGGTTGCTTTATTTTAATCTTAATTGGTTAAATTGTAAAATAAGTACCAAATCCATATGTTAAAGAAACCGCACATAATAACCGCACCAAATATATGAGGTTAATAACCACAACCGCAACCGCATAAAATAACCGTATAACCGCACCGTACTATTAACCGCGTCATTTGTTTATTGAAAATTTAATAATCGCATTTGTGGTTAGCGGTACGGTTTTGACCAATAACTGCGCCTAACCGCACTACGCTTACCCTTACTTAGACCTAACCACTTATGTGTCTAAGAGATATACATAATTCAAGTACACTAATCATAAAACATACAAGCAAGTATACAAATACATATATCATACAAGTATATACTTAACCACCCATAATACCTTTTGCGATTATAATTTAAATATCACTTCCAAGTTATCAACTAACACTTCTATATAATCAATTGACATTTATAAGGCATAAAAGCATAAATTCATCCATTACATGTCAATTCTAATCATTTGAAGCCACTCTGATTATTTTTACAATTTTGATGAATTTTTTGCAATTACCATAAACAATCGATTACCACTCCAGTTTCCATGACAATTATGTTGGAACTAGTATTTCGACTGTCCGCGCGATGCCGCGGAAGCCCGGTATATTGAAAAACGCAGCTCGATAAAATTTTTTTATGTAAGGGACGGAAAATGTAACTTTAAAATATAATAAGGGACCGATATCGTAACTTACGAAATACCAATAATATAATTTTATAATAAATATGGATGAAAATAATTAATTCGAAATTACTTGGGGGAAAAACGTAAATATAAAAGTTTGCTATAAAAAGAATTAAAATTACTATTTCCAAATAGAAGGACTGATTACTCTGATGCATATATGATCTCCTATCTATATATGAATCTACACAAAGAAAGAAGAACAGATTACATACCTAACTTATAAACGGAAAGCGATAATCGGCATCGGCCGTAAAACTAAAAAGAATATGAAAAGATTAATACAATGAGGACGGAACTCTATAAAAGGTTGGTGAAACCCGTTAGCGAAATCGATGCTTTTGTGCTCAAACACATCTACCTGAGGTTCTTCTTCCACTAAGGATACGTTGGTGTGGAGCAGTGAGTGAAGGAAAGGTGGTGGCGAAATATCTGTAGAGGTAAAGAATGAATTTGGAAATTATATATACAAAATTGGAAGACATGATTGAAAGCTGCATGAATGTTCCATTTGCCATCCTGGAAGACATCATTGCGCGTGGCATGAAAAGCAAAAAAGAAAGAGAATATTTGATTGTGGACACTGGTTTGACAGCATGAACAAACAAAGAAAACATTAAAAAAGAAAATGTTGACATGTGGCTCAATATATATTTGTAAAATTGGATTATATTAAGGTGGAAGACATCATTAGCGTGAGACCGCATGAAAAAGGAAAAAGAATAAAACCAAATGAATAGTAAATGAATAGTAAATATGTGAGGAGAAACGATTTGGTTGGTGAAACCCGTTAGCGAAATCGATGCTTTTGTGCTCAAACACATCTACCTGAGGTTCTTCTTCCACTAAGGATACGTTGGTGTGGAGCAGTGAGTGAAGGAAAGGTGGTGGCGAAATATCTGTAGAGGTAAAGAATGAATTTGGAAATTATATATACAAAATTGGAAGAAATGATTGAAAGCTGCATGAATGTTCCACTTGCCATCTTGGAAGACATCATTGCGCGTGGCATGAAAAGCAAAAAAGAAAGAGAATATTTGATTGTGGACACTGGTTTGACAGCATGAACAAACAAAGAAAACATTAAAAAAGAAAATGTTGACATGTGGCTCAATATATATTGTAAAATTGGATTATATTAAGGTGGAAGACATCATTAGCGTGAAACCGCATGAAAAGGGAAAAAGAAAAAGAATAAAACCAAATGAATAGTAAATAAATAGTAAATATGTGAGGAGAAACGATTTTGGTAATTAATATATATATAATGATCTAAAAGTGATTCGAGAACATAATTATGTAGGAATGATCTGTAAGTGATTCTAGAACAAAAATAAAGTTTCTTTTTAAAGTTGCCAACTTTTTCCTATATAAGGAATATATTTTCTATTTCGTCCTATTTACATCCAAATTCATTTAGGCTGGGGAGCAGTCAGCATGCGCTGAGCATGCTGAACTATGCCACGTCAGCTTTCAGCATGTTAGCACATGCTGACCAAATTTGGTGGGAGCAGTCAGCATGTGCTAAACATGCTAAACTATTTTTTAGATCTATTTTTTAAATTATTTATATTTTTAAAAACAAATATAAAATTAAAAGCTACCATTTCATTAAACTTAAAATCCATTACATTAAAATTAAAAACATAAAATAAAACTTAAAACAAACGAAATTAAACTTAAAAACCGACTAAACAAACGAAATTAAACTACAAGCTACTCGTTGATGTGATATCTCAATTGCCTTGCCGCATCCCTCTTCATTTCCAACGCGAGTTCGTACTCGAACCCAGTCTTGCCCGATATGTCTTGTTGTATGATTTTTCGCAGCTGCATCTTCTCTTTGATTTTCAAGTTAGCCTCTTTCATTTTCTCAGCATTCTCTTTGATCTTCTGAGCTTACTTGTATGTCTCAACATTGCCAGACAAAGCGAGTAAATCTTCATGAACACTACTATTTGTGCTAGTGCTTGTGGCTTGGCCTTTGCCTTTCTTCTTTGCTTCATCACGTCCCATGAGATGTGGTGGATCATAATTGAGGTTGAAGCCAACACTTGGTTCTGATGAGGGGGATTGTGTGGATTCAGATACTCTGTGTTTCTTTGATAAGTGGATAACGAATTGGTCAAAAGACTCTAGCTCTGTCCACTTCTCGTAATCTTTGACAGCACGCCAAAACACATCTTGATTAAATTGAGAACCATATTGGGCATGGTACAAGAGCCTCGCTTTAGCCATAACATCGTCACCATTGGCCCCACTTTGCCTTTGCCTCTCTACTTCTGCATGATACCCTTGGAATTCAATGTCACCTTTGTTGCAAGTACGCCACTTTGAATAAAGTGAATTGGGATTGCGGTACGTGGAACCCATTCGTCTACACCAACTCTGCCACACCTTTACTTTGAAGACGTTTGTAGTTTGATTGATCCCCGTCTCAGCTTGTTGCGAACAATCGACCCATGCTTCGCCCAAATCTCGGACCTCATCATCATGCCAAGCGAGTCTAGGGGCATTGCCTTTGTCACTTAGCCCGGACTCTTCTTCTTCTTCTTCTTCTTCTTCTTCGGTTTCTTCTTCTTCATCATCGGAGTTTTCTTGTTCTAGCCGGCGTGGTGTATTTCTTAGAAATTAGGATTCAGGAGCAAATTGAGATAGTGATTCTAGTGGTGGAGACATTTGTTGTGAATACATTTGTGGTGGAGATGGTTGTGTTGGAGATGGTTGTGGTGGAGATGATTGGTGTAACCAATTGTTGATATATTGTTGTTGCATACCCCAATTCGGTGCATATTGATCATATGCCGTCGAAGGGTCAACCGGTTGAGGTACATAACAACCGGCCGGAGGGGTTGCAATCGATGTAGTGGCGGATTTTTTTTTGGTAACTTTGGTTGTTTTGGTTGGTTTGGTAGCTTTTCTTTGGCTTGAAGACATTATGAATGAAGATTGAAAGTGTTTTTGGAAGAAGAGAGAAGATGATTGTGTAAATGAAAGAGTAGAATGGTAGTGTTTATATAAGGGAGGATGTAACGGCTAGTTTTTTATAAAAAATGGCTAGTTAACGGCTAGTTTTTTTATAAAAAAATTTGAATCTTATAGAGGTTTTGGTTGAGGTTTTAAAAAAATTGGTTGAAAATGGGATTTAAATTTGGGGGTTGGAGGCTAGCCGTTGGAGAGGCTGTGGCGAGCTCGCCCAAATGTTGGCAAGGGTGGTTCGGCGAAGGCGAAGGCGAAGGCGAAGGCGAGCCAAGGCGGTGGAGTTGGCGAGCCAAGGCGGTGGAGTTGGCGAGCTTTGGCGAGGAGCTTGGCGAGATTTGGCGAGGGGGGTTTGGCGAGCTGCTCTCCCCCAGCCTTATTAGTGTTTAGTATTGCATTACACAAACACTAAAGTGAATTAAACCCACTAAACATCCATAATTCAACCAAGCTTCATCAAGGTCAGGGGCGGATTCAAGGGGGTTCCAGGGTGTGCTCTTGCACCGGCTCAACTTTCGGGCGACTCTATCATATAGTTCATACTCTTAGCTTCGCATGGATATATAATTCGTCTTCTAATGATTTTTCCTTGATTTTATATGATTTTTACAAGTTATGACCACAAAACAGACTCACCCAAAATGATCAGTGAGAAATAGATCTTTTCACACTACTTATGTTCATATTCAACTTTCGAGCTCAACTAACCAAAGATATAAACTCCAATACGGAACTTTTGGCACCAACCTCAACCTCATACGACTTTTCTAGGATTAGTTATGATTTTTACAAAATAGGGACAGATTGCAGCAAAATCAGAAAAGTTTACCAAAAGATGTTCAAGCTAGGGTTTCTATCCAGGAAATTCTTTTTGGATGCACCCCCTAGTAATAATTCCTGGATCCGCCCCTGATCAAGGCTACAAAATGAGTTTTTACCAAATGATGCCATATATAGATTTGAGCTCATATTCACAGTGTAAAACATAATTCATGCTCAAATATGAAATCACCTGAAAATTTTGTGATTTAGATTTAAAGTCAACAATTTCAAAGGCATCACATAACGCCATCTTCAATCACATGCGTTTGAATCAAATTATACAATTGTAAACCTTTTCGCATGTACCACAATAATCTCCAACAAAATTACATACACATCCATGGAATCACATAAACTTGATTCACCTAATTTCAATAAAAAATAGATTCAAAAGTACGAATTTTTCTTCAAAAGTACCGGGAATTATGGGGTTGCTTAAAACAATAAAAAGAAAATAAACAGAACTACATATCCGAGTAACACGGTTTTATAAAACAATTCCCAAAATTTGGATTACTTTGAATCACCTAAATTAATCAAACATGATAGTCTAAACAACTACCTTCATAACATATCAAAATAACTTACACACATAAACCTTCATATAATTACATAATTCATTTTCTTTTTTCTGTCAAACAAACGCCATAATACTTATATACAAATAGTTAAAGTTTAGAAAGTAACAAATCCCAAAAACTTGCACCCTTTACCACATTCACTATCTTTAAACATCGACTCTATACCTTCTACCACCATAATAACAGGATACCACTTTAAATCTGTACAACATATATAACATCATATTAACAATTTTGAACCATTTTAAATGACATTTTGCAATTTTATCATACCTTCAAAAGAGATCTTATCCATATGGAATAAAGCTTTATTTTGCAGGAGTGAGTGTTATAAAATAAGTTTCATCATCATCATCATCATCATCATCACTGATCCATCCATAACATGGCTTGCGCCTACGTGGAAGGACATTTACAGGGGTATGTGCCACATCAGATGAAGGTTCCGGATGAGGGGCGTTTTCGGAACATTGGATGTTCATTTTTTGATCATCATGGAAAGTGCTTGAATGAGCAGTTCCATTAATGGTGGTATCCTTAGAGCATTCATCATTGTCTGCAATTGGCAAAAATAATGACTTTTTAGATTTAACGCGCAATTTATATAGTTACTAATATAGACATGAAATCTATTTAAAGAAGAAGTTGACCTGTGTGAATGGTCAATGATGCATTGTTATTTCCTTCAAAAGATTCATCTTTTGCACTTACTTCATTCAAATCTGCCATGACCACCTGCTTTCCAGTGTTCTCTTGTTGTGATGAAGATGCATCAAGCTAAATTAGGGGTATATTTTGACTATTAGCAAAATGATAAAAACAAATGTCAATATATTGTTTTTATTACTGTACCTTTAACAAATTCTGTGTTTTTGCAGTCTCTTGTTCATCAAGAATGACATCAAGAACAACCTTGTAGCTATCTTCTTCAATTAACTTCCACCCATCATCGCCATACACCTGAAAATTACAGTAAGTGACAGCAAAATAGAGATTTTAGAAGTTTTTAGAAGCATATCATTGAAGTTGTCCTACAAATTCATCATCAATGACAAAGTAAAAAGCAAAAATCAAAGAACCCATATTTCGTTTGTTTTATATACACATCGTTTTCCAGTCACAAGGTTCGCTTTTAACTTTTGAGTCAAAAGTAAAGCGACTGAGTTTTTTTAAGATCATAGAAGGGATACGTTAGATCATCAACGTCAAAACAAGTTGCTAAATCTGAAATGTATGAAGTACTGATTAAGGATTATTATAAACTTGGGAATTTTCCTCGAATGTTCATCATTTAGAACAGGGAGTAAACAAAGAAATGTAAACCCTACCCAATTAGAATTAACAATAACCAGAACTCATTTTACACGAAACAAAATGTCTACTAGAGGGTTTAACTAAAAAATTGAGTGCAAGGAAATACAATTCTTTGGAAATAAGGAAGAAATAATCTGACCTTGAGAAGATTTCTAACAGTTCGCCTGATGAGTTGCTTTGAGAATCCCAAACAGCTTACTTGATCGAGAGCCGCGTCCATTCGGGTTAAACCCGTCTACAAATTCATCAAGACGATCAGAACAGTGCAGAAGAACAAGATGAACAGCAGGTAGAATGTAATCAGAAGTTTTACCTGTCTCCGCCTTTTGGGTGCCATGGAAATCGAAAATCGTGGGCACAAACAGTGAAAATGGGGATTGGGGAGGTGTGTGTTTGGAATTAGAAGGAAGGGGTGCAGTGTTTATGCATGAAACTGGATGGACTGCGTGAGTACTATATTCCAAATTGGGCAAATAAAATTACGGTAGATTCTATATGCTTTTTAAAGTTTGGAAACATTAGCTATAGTTTGATAACAAAAATGGACTACTTAAAATAAAAACAATTTGTTGATACTTAGAATTATTTATTTGATTATAATATAAGGTGTTAAATGTTGAAATTGAAATTACCTATGCTACAATAGAAATTGATTGATTTTATTATATGTGGAACTTATACTTTTTAAACCTACGATTACCCAAATCTATATTTTACTTTTATATTTTTATTGCATATTTTAGAAGGATAATGACTTATAATGGTAACAATATTTTGCGTTTGTTCACATTTGGGTAATTTTTTTTGTATACATATGACCAACGAACTTGTTTGAAGTGTTCACATATGACAATTATTACCGGTTGCTGTAGGTTACTTGCTGACGTGACATACAAGTATAATTATGTAATGACACAGAAATGTAAAGAAATATTGGTTATGTTCACATGTGGATAATTTTTTTTTGTACACATATGACTAACGAAGTTGTTCAACATGTTCAAATGTTACCATTGTTATACTTTAAAAAAACGTATATACTTCTAAAAACGTATAAATACGTATATATACTTCTAAAAACGTATTTCATACTTCAAAAAACATAAAGCTATGTATTTATACTTTAAAAAAATATATTTATATTTCTAATATATATATATTTATACTTCTAAAAATGTATTTTAGTTATATTTTTTCATCCCTAGTATTTTTTTACTTCTAAAACATATTTTTATATTTTAAAAGTATAAATACGTTTCTAAAAATATATTTATACTTCTAAAAACATAAAAATATGTATTTATATGTCTAAAAATATATTTATACTTCTAAAAATATATTTATACTTTTAAAAATACATTTATACTTTGAAAACGTATTTTGGTTCAATTTTTTTCATCCCTAGTATTAATACTTCTAAAACATATTTTTACATTTTAAAAATATAAATACGTTTCTAGAAGGTAAAAAAAACTATATTTATACTTATAAAACATATTTATACTTCTAAAAACATAAATATACATATTTATACTTCTTAAAATATAAAAAATACGTAGTTGTACTTCTAAAATGTAAAAATATGTTTTAAAAGTATAAATATTAGGGGTGAAAAAATATAACTAAAATTCGTTTTTAAAACTATAAATATATGTTTTAGAAGTATCAATACATTTTTAATAGTATAAATAGATAGTTTTACGTTTTTTGAAGTATAATAATGGTAACATTTGAACAGTTTGAACAAGTTCATTGGTTATGTGTACAAAAAAAAAATTACCCAAATATAAACAAAACCAATAACTCATTACCCTTCTGTCTCATTACATAATCATACGTGTATATTACGTCAGCAGTAACCTACAGCAACCGGTAATAATTGTCATATGTGAACACTCCAAACAAGTTCGGTGATCATATGTGTACAAAAAAAGTTACCCAAATATGAACAAACGCAAAAGATTATTACCCTTATGAGTCATTATCCCTACTTTAGAGGTTTATCATAAGTATCTGTGAATCATATTTATTAAGCATATAACACCTGATATTAGTGATTATATAACTGTTTGCTTTGACAAGTAATTTAAATAAAATAAAACTGACATTTTATTTTAAAAAACAAAAACCAAAATCAAAATATCATGAAAACTTTCTTCCCCTCGCTGTCAATCTAGAAACCGATGTTCATTGCCTTCACCATTTGCTTCTATTGCTTTATCGCCGACCATGTACATTCGACATTGTCGTTTGTGTGTGCACCCTATTAGGTACAAGGAAGGATGACATGATGAATCGATAACAAAAGTTTATTGTATCTTGATAGATTGCGTAAAATTCATTTTCCTTGATCAATAATTCAACTTTAAGCTCTAGATATCATGACATCAACACGGTATAATACAATAAAAGATACTTCGTGTTATTAGGCACAATAAACATAATCAACGTACTAGCTTCGTGTACGGAAAGTTCAAATTTCTTAAAACGATCAATAAGATCATTCTGTTGCACACCTTCACCCTCCCTTAGGAGACTGACGAAAATAATCAACCCAAACCACTTGCTTCATTTTTATCTCTGATACAAATCGATTTATACAATTCCAATTATAAACATTCTCAAGAATTAGACTTTCAACGGTTCCTCCCCCAACCAAACATCACTCCAAAAAAGAAATAAGATTCACACATTGACCACACAAGTTAATACGTAGCCTTGAGAATGTTCAACCACATCGTATTTGATTTAGAATTTGGCAAATCAGTATAGCCTTGATCACCAAGGATACTTTAATAACACTCACCCCATTTTTCAAAGAATATCATGAAGGAACTCCCATGTGACAGAGTCATATGCTTTTCCGAAGCCGACTTTGAAAATCATAGGTTTTTGATGATGATATATTGATGAAGCAACAATCTAATTTAACATAAGAGGTTCGTCTAGAATATGCCTTCCTCTAATAAAAGCATATTGTTTTCTACAAGATTGTCGATAACCAAACTCACTTAAGTCACCAAGATCTTGCCAATTATCTTATATTGAAAACCGATCAAACTGATAAGATGAAAGTCTTTAACAAATTTAGCATTTTGCACTTTAGGGGATAAGAGTAATAAAAAAGGGATTACATCCCTATGGAAATCTATAATAATAAAAAATCGAACATAGTCTAACTACATCATCTTGTATCAAATACAATAATTTTTTGAGAATTTTAAAAGTAAACTTGTGTGGCCCTAAGGGTTTATCAGTGCCACATTCCCACATATCATTTTTTTATCTCAACTCTCAAGGCATTACTGTCATCTCAGGTTGGGGGGAACAGTCAGCGCATGCTAAGCATTGCCACGTCAACATTTTGTTAGGTGAAGATTTTTCAAATGTAGGTTTGGTAGCCTCCTTTTGAATGCAAATTCTTCTTTGATTCACATTGATTTTTTCCACACTCATAAGCCTATAAATACTAGGCTTTGGTTGAGAAGCAAGATGCACCAACAATTGTAAATTGTAATCTTGTGAGTATTAATAAGATTTCTCTAGTTGTAGCCTGTGGACGTAGGATTTGCACCAAATCCGAACCACGTAAAAATCCTTGTGTTCTTCTTGCTTTATTTTCGTAAGTTTGTGTGTGTGTGATAGTGTGTTTCCGCTGCGTGTACCCTGTCCGATTCCTAACAACTGGTATCAGAGCTTCGGGTTTTGGAGGAGGTCTCGGTTTTAGAAATTAGAGTATGCTCTGTGGTTGCAGTTTTGTCTGATCTTCCACATCAGAAACTAATTTCCATTAATCGTATTAAATATATCTCGGTACTTTGAAGGGTACTGTTCTGTCACACAAAAGTACTATAAAATATTTGTCTCTTGTTTGTCGTAATGGCTGAAGACAAGGTTGTAATTGAGAAGTTCAATGGTTCTGACTTTAGCTGGTGGAAAATGCAATTAGAAGCATTGCTATGTCAGAAAGATTTGGATGTGGTACTTGGAGACAAACCGGAGAAAATGGAAAAACTGCTGAAGATGCGTGGAACTCAAAGGACAAGAAAGCTAAGGCGGTTATTACATTGTCGTTGGAAAGGAGCGTCGCTTTCAACATCATGAAGGAAACCACGGCGCGTGTTATGATGGATGCTCTGACGAACATGTATGAGAAACTGTCGGCGGCTAACAAGGTGTTCTTGATGAGGGAATTGTTCACGATAAGGATGAATGAAGACAGCTCAGTTACGATTTACATTAACAATCTAAATTCAATTCTGTCCAGATTGTCATCTGTGGGAATTAAATTTGATAACGAGACTCAAGCTTCACTGCTACTAGCTTCACTACCTGATAGCTGGTCTGGAACAGTAACCGCTGTTACAAGTTCAGTGGGGACCAATGGTATGACTTTTGAAGGGGTTAGAGATTTTGTTCTTGGCGAGGATGTCAGACGCAAGAATCAAGGTGGATCTTCTTCTTCTGAGTTATTAAATATCGAAAGAGGTAGAGGGAATAGCAGGAATAGTGGGAGCAGTGGGAGTCGGGGAAGAAGTTCATCTAGAACTTGGAAGAATGTGAAGTGCTGGAACTGCCAGGAGGTGGGACATGTTAAGAGTCAATGTCCAAAGAAAGAATTGAACATTACTGGGGCTGAGGGTGTGTCTGAGGATGATGCACTGATACTAAGTATGGAAAGTTCTGTAGACTCTTGGGTCATGGATTCAGGGGATTCGTTTCACGCCATGGACAACGGGGAAACGATGGTGAATCTAAAAGAAGGAGATTTTGGGAAGGTACGGTTAGCAAATGACGAGATGTTTCAAGTAACGGGCATAGGAGATATTGATCTAGTTACTTCATTGGGAACTACATGGAACCTGAAGAATGTCAGGGTGATTCCGGAGCTGAAGAAGAAATTGATTTCTGTTGGTCAGCTGGATAAACAAGGACTGGAAGTAAGGTTTGGTGGTGGTAAATGGAGGGTGGTCAATGGTAATTCGGTGATTGCTCAAGGTATGAAGCGTGGGTCATTGTATATGGTTGAGGTACCTGCTGAGGGAAGTATGACCGTCCCCATTAAGCATGACAAAATCTGGTTCGCTAAATCTAGTGCTAAGAGAGTTCATTTTGCAAACATGAATTCTGGAGCCAAGGGGATGTTAGCTGAACGAGTCGGAAAGTCTAAACCATTCAGGGGATTTTGTGACAGTGGGAGCACGGGGTGTGTTCCGGGTATAGTTACAAAGAGCCGTTGGGTTTTGAAGACTAAGACTGAAAAAATTCTCTCCTGTTGGAAGTTTGCAAAGTTTGGAGAGTGTTAGTGGTCCTCGGTGTATCTCTGGAGCTGGTGGGGTGTCCAAACCGGTTGAGACAGAGGATGAGTCAGTGGTGGGCTTAGCCACGGCTGAGTTGGAGCTAGTGGGAGCTTCAACGGGCCCTTCTAGTACTTGAAGATGAGGGATGGCTGCAATTAGAGAAATTGGATTAAGTTTAGCTTGTTCTTGGGAGCTGGAGGCTTGGAAGACTTGGTTGTTTTAAGATTATTGGAGTTGGACTACGTTGTTCAAAATCTTCAAGTGGGAGATTGTTAGGTGAAGATTTTTCAAAGGTAGGTTTGGTAGCCTCCTTTTGAATGCAAATTCTTCTTTGATTTACATTGATTTTTTCCACACTCATAAGCCTATAAATACTAGGCTTTGGTTGAGAACCAAGATGCACCACTTGAGCTCAAAACAAGAGTTATAAATTGTAATCTTGTGAGTATTAATAAGATTTCTCTAGTTGTAGCCCGTGGACGTAGGATTTGCACCGAATCCGAACCACGTAAAAATCATTGTGTTCTTCTTGCTTTATTTTCGTAAGTTTGTGTGTGTGTGATAGTGTGTTTCCGCTGCGTGTACCCTGTCCGATTCCTAACACATTTAACATGTTAGCACATGCTGACCAAATTTGGTGGGTGTAGTCAGCATGTGCTAACATGCTAAAAGGTATAAGTCTCAATGGTGTATGTACAAGTCACATACCTGATGGCGAGCTCGCTGAAAACTCAACGAGAGAGAGATGGAGAGATGCTTGGCGAGGAGGGAAGGAGCAGTTTGGCGAGGCTGGCGAGAAGTTTGGCGAGGACTTGGCGAGGGGGTTTGGCGAATTGCTCCCCCAGCCTTAGCAAGTTGATGAAAAGACAACTTATTGGGAAACTTAACTTAAATGGAAAATCTAGAGGTGATCAGTTGAGAAAGCCAACTACTTCACCCTATCAAGAGCCGAGATCCGGTCCCATCAATAATAACTCCCTGGATTGCAACTTAGTGCCATGATAAAAGTTTGTATTTTCAGAAGCGGGGATCTAGTCTCCAATTCACTTAACTCACAATGTCACATCAGTTTTTCTCTCATCTCCCATTTACTTCTTTCCCGACACAAAGAAACAATCATTTATGCTTGTTTATCTATATTCATTTATGCTCGTATATTTATATTCATTTAACGTCTTAACGAACTTGAACAAACTAAGTTTTTAAATGAACGAACACAAACAAGCTTTTATTTATATTCGTTCGGTTCATTTACAGTCATACTTTTATCAATTACTTTATACAATCTTCGAAAGAGGAGGATCCTATTATGTTTGATATGATTATGTATGGTTACATGTTATAAAGAAAAAAATCACAAAAACAATCCCTTTCGTTTACAAAATCATGCAGTTTTCGCCTTTTTTTTTTTTTTTTTTTTTTTTTTTGAATAATCGAGTTCTTAAGTATGATTTTTGTTGCAATTTTAATCCTAGCCAATAAGAAATGACTAAAAACCCCATTCTCAGGTATTTTTGGTTTGTTATTTAAATTAGTTTAACCTTTTTTATGAATCAACTCATCAGGTGCTTGTTTTCTTACTCCTTCATTAACGCAGATTTCTTTCTTACTCCTTTTCCTTCGAATTCCATTCTGTCACTCTTTTTATTAAAAGGGCAGATTAGTTAAATAATTAGGATTATTTTTCTTATACCCAACCATCTCATGAAGCTCTATATTTCCATATTAAAACATTTAAACAAATCACAAAAACCAAACATCAAAAACAAAACAAAATCATCTTCCTACATTGACATCGAAGCATGTTGAGCCTTCGCGGTTTCCTTCAAAACCGCGCCCACAATCGCCGCCTGTTCAAGACACTCCGCTTTATGCAACGAATCCATAAGCACAACACACGTATTCGCGTACACATTACACCCCTTCAATCTACATTCCTCAAACAACGTATACGCTTCCATTCCCCTATTCGATAAACTCAACCCTTCAATCATACTATTATAACAACCGGAATCCGCGATTCCGCCTCCTTTCTTAAACCTCTCAAAAAGCCGATTCGCCTCCACCACATTTCCCGCCCTCACAAGCCCACAAATCATCGTCGTATAAGTTACCACATTCGGTTGCATTCCTTGTTTTTGCATTTCTTGCCAAAACACAAACGCTTTATTAAACTTCCGAATTTTACATAAACCGTTTATTATAATCCCGTACGTGATCCCATTCGGCGCGCATTTTAAATCCTTCATTGAATTCAAACACACGAGCGCTTCGTCTATTTCTTCTGATTTAACCAACGCGTCGAGTAAACAATTCCACGTGTACACATTCGGTGTCAACCCTTTTTGCATTAATTCTTCCATGATTAAATACGCTTCATCGATTCTACCGACTTTTCCAAATCCGTCAATAAGGGAACTATAAATAACAACGTTTAATTCAATCCGTTTTGATTTTGCTTCTTCGAATAACATATACGCTTCGTCTAATCGGTTAATTTTTGCAAGCCCGTCAATCACGGATCCGTATGTGATTACATTCGGTGGATACCCTTTCGTTTTCATTTCTTCTAGAAGGTTGTACGCTTTATTGACTTGTCCCGATTTACAAAAACCGTTTATAAAAGTGTTGTAAGTAGGTGTATCGATTACAATTCCTTGTTTTTTCATTTCATGGAATATTGAACTCGTTTCTTTTGAAAATCCAGATTTTATTAACCCGTGAAGGAAAATCGAGTAGCTTTGAGCGTCTGGCGACATACCGAAAACCTTAATTTCTTCAAATAACGCGCGCCCTTTTTGTGTTTCGCCGGCTTTAAAAGTACAATCCATGTAAGTGTTTAAAAGGGTTAAATCCGGAATTGTCCCTAAACGAATCATTTCTTTGTAAATCTTATGCCCGTCTTCCTTTCTTCCTACCCGAAAAAAGTTTCTAATTAAAGAAGTGTACACCACAGCATTTGGTGCCACGTCAGCATCCAACATTTGTTCATATAGCTTATAAGCATCATCAACTCTACCATGTTTGCCTAATCCTTCTATAAGAGAGCAAAACGTGTAACCGTTTGGAGGGCAAATTTTGCGATCCAAGTTATTGAAAATCGAATAAGCTTCATCAAGTTGTTGAGACTTACAAAGCCGATCAATCATTATGTTGACCGTGAAGATATTCGGATACAAACCGGCTTCTTTCATGGAATCTTGAATTTTCAAAGCAATTTCAAGATTCTGAGATCTACAAAGGTTGTCGATAAGTATGTTGTAGGTTGAAAGATTAGGTGATGCGTCTTTCTTCATGTCGTTAAATAACTTCAAAGCTTCGTTTATTTTCCCTTTTTTTCCAAGACACGTGAGAATACAATTGTACGCGATTACACTTGGAATCGAGCCTTTTTGTTTTTGTTTCTCGAGTAATTTAAACGCTTCATCAAACTTTCCCGCCATTCCATACCCCATGATCATGGTGTTATAAGCATATGCACATGGGACTTTCTTATTTTGCTCCATTTGGTCAAATAATTGAACGGCTTCATTGAGTTTATTAGCTTTGCATAAAACACCTATCATGCTAGTATATGACACGTCATCGGGAATGATTCCGTGAACTTTCATTTCATGGAAAAACTTCCAAGCCATGTCCACTTTTCCCGCCTTACCAAAAGAATCGATACATACATTATAAAGAACAATATCACCATCAACCGATTTGCTTCTCATTTCATCTAATAAAGAAAGGGCGGAATTAAATCTACCCTCTCTAGCAAATACACGGATAACCGTTGTGAAAAGATGCACGTGTACTTCATAACCGAGTTCTTGCATTTGGTGGAAAAGTGAAAGAATGAGATCGGGTTCATGAAGGGATGAAAGTGCACCTATTAGAGTTGTGTAAGCTGAAAAAGCAGGGCGAAATTTGAACCTTCTCATGAGTTGGATTAGATTGTAAGCTTCTTTTAGCTTATGAGTCTTGACACATGTTGAAATTAACTCGAGAGATGTGGTGTTTGATGGACTAAAACCAGCAAGATTCATTTCTTGAAAGACTTGTTCGATTTGGTCAAAGTTCTTGCTTTTTGCCATTACCATAAGAAGGGAATTGTATGCTTCAGGAGAATGGGGTTGATTGGTTTTCTTCTCGGCCCATTTGAAGTAATTTACTGCAAGATTGACATCTTTCAGTTTTCTTAAAACAGCAATGACTAAATCACTTTGTGTACTTTCATTGCATGTGGATAAAGCATTCTCAATTGATGTCCCCCATGGACTACTTTCCAAGATTTGGCATACATTGTCCACTCCTTGGTTTTTTCTATTGAGTTTTTCGATATGCTCTTTATCAATGTCACTTGTAGAAGAAAAAGCTCTTTGTTGCAGATTAGAAAGGCGAATATATGATGATAGTAACCTCTCACACAGAATGACAATATCAGGGCATTTTGAATTCCCTGAAGAATAAAAATATCAGGGCATTTGTTGATTAGCAAATAAACCCTAGCTCCTAATTATAGAAAAGTAAAAAAGGATCTAAGTTTTCCTCAAAATTAAAGCGGTAAAGGATGAAAAGGATGCAATTAATTCGTGAATTATACCTTGACCTGTAACAAGTGTCTTCATAATTGCATTCAGTTGCTTCTACATAGCCTGTTGTGTTCTTCAGAGCTTTGATTTGGATTATACGCGGTCATGGAAATTGGAGATCTTAACTAACTACAAAAACAATGCAACAGGAACGATTACAACTTACAAGAATAGGTACATAGAACAGGCTCGTAAATGATCACAATCAGCATAAAAAGAAATCTAGGTTTTATTTCAACATTTGGAGTATCTCAGTTCAAACAATCAACATTCAACAAGCATGAGGTATAAGACAAAGATAACGCCTAGTCAATTATGACACTCGATATTGCAATCATTACCTTACATCAAGTTTTCTAGCGTCAAGGTATATGTCAAGTTTAAAGAAGAAAACGAAGGAGAATTAGCAAAAGTATAGACTTGATGATACGTGCTGTTAGGGTTTCAATAACAAAAAGGTAACTTATATGAGCTTTTGAAGGAAATTACGAAAATCAGAATGGAGCTGAGAGGAGTGAGGACATAGAAAGCATACTCAAACGGTCGGAAAATCCGCAACGTGTTTTCGCTACGGCGGAACGGAAGTGAAGAAAGCCGGTGAGAGGCTGACGGCCGAGGAGAAGAGTCTCATTGTAAGTGGGCTACTTTACTGGATGTGGGTTCACTTCTAACTAAACAGATGATACTGAAAGCCCACTTAGAGAATAACGGGTTTATTAGATTGACAATTTAAAAGGGTAGTTGGGATTGTTTATTTAACCGGATAAGTTTTTTTATATTTTTATTTTATAAAAATAGTTAGAGTAAACTGCAAAATAGTTTGTAAAAAACCGTGGATAGAATCCAAAATTTTTTCAACTTGTATGACTGGTCCAAAAAGTAAAATATTTTGTGACTTTGGTCCTTACCAAACATAAAAAAACTATAATGTCTTTTTTAATTTCTTTTTGCATTTTTTATGTTTACTTTGATAATTTTATTACTAAAAAATAATAAAACCCACCGTTACTCCCTCCCACCCCCCACCTACGATAGTCTCATTTATTCTCTTTGTCTTTCTCTCTCTCATCACTAAACCCACTTCAACCATCGTGTTCTTCACATACAGCAAACTGAAATAAAAAAAATCATTCAAGTTGAAAAGATATAAATCTCGTCGTTGGCTCTAAAGAAACTCCCTTTCGTTGATCCCAATGTTTCTGAACAAGCCAAGCTCCGCTATCGACCGTCGCCACTGATCAAACACAACAATGAAATTCGAATTCTAGGTTTAAGGCCTCCGTGAATCCGACGAACGCCTTCATATCTGGATCGAGTTTTTCTGATTTTTCGCAGATACGTCTTCAGGGAGTCACGTTGTTTACCACACATCCTTCCATTGTTCTTGGCCATCAGAAGCCTTCGTTGATAACTGTTTGAGATAGATTGTGGCAGTAGTGGATCATCAGCGGTTAATTAAAGACGAAAGCGGTTAATTAAAGACGAAACACTGCCAAATTTCTTCATTTTATTTATGGAATGGTTGCCATGAGATCGTGACATTTCTCAATTAGCAACATATGCTTTCATTTTAATAGATTTATTCGACTTGTGACCTTGACTGCATGATGACCTTTGTACACACTTGGCGATGGCGATTTTTGTTGCTACAGGAGTTGTTCTACAATAGCTATCTGGCTAATAGGATAATACGATATTATATATATATATATATATATATATATATATATATATATATATATATATATATATATATATATATATATATATATATATATATATATATATATATATATATATATATATATATATATATATATATATATATATAGAGAGAGAGAGATGAGAGTGAGTGAGAGAGAGAAAGAAGGGGAAGGTACAGTGTGGAGGTGGGGGTGGGGAGTGGTGGGTGGGTGGGTTATTTCTTAATTTTTTTTTAATTATTCAAATATTCAAAAGGATTTAAAATAATGTAAAACGAAAGTAAAAGTGCAAAAAAAAAAGACATTTCAAGTTTCCTAGGGATTAAAACCACAAACAATTTCGGTTTTTAAACTACTCATGCAAGATGAAATATTTTTAGACCCCATCCACAACCTTTTGAAAACCGTAGGACCAAATTTACGGTTTATTTAAATAGTTATCAGCTTGTTGGTGGTAAATATAATTTTTTAAAAATATATTATATTCGTTTATATGGCGACAAAAGTTATAAATTAATAATATTTTTCTAAAACGTGTTGAATTTGGTTTTAATCATTTTATATGAAAGAAGTTATAAACATTTTTCAGAAGCGAAAAATATATTATTTTTTAAAAGCTTCTTTTTTAGAGTAGTAAAAAGTTGTTTTCAAAAGTATTTTTAATTTCTCAAACACCTTTTTAAACTTATGGATTTTTTGAAAAGCTTGTAAGTCATTAAAACATTTTTCAAACTCAATCCCAAACACCCTATTATCATGGATCGAATGGACATACGAAAGAATAACATCTCATTCGACTTATAAAAGTTGCAAATAGAATGGCACATTTCCATGCGAATCAAGTCTCAAAATAAGTTGTTTTGAAATAAAACAAAGACATAATCATATATTTTTTATTGAAAAAAAAAAACTATTATTAATTGGATATATTATAAAGTTATATTAATCAATTATAACTGATTGTGCATAAAATGTTGAACATAGTAAACTTCAATTCGAACTAATTTCTTAGTTAGATATGTATCAATATTAGTGAAAATCATGCTTGTGTTTGATTGAAAATCGTATTATAATCTAATTATTAGTACATGTGACAATACACAATATAGAGGAATTCATGTTTGTACAAACTATTGTTAAAGTTATCTCAAATAGACGTTGCCTGAATGGTGGTCAAGAGAAAAATCGTTTCTTCTTCTTTGTTGTCTTTGAAAATGCAAATGATTTGAAGGTATTCTGTGTGTTTTTAATCTCTGATTCGGTCTGAAATAAAGATTATTTCGTTCTTGGATTATCCCAAATCCAATTTCTTGACACCCCACTCTATAGGGTCGAAATCACAAATTTTGGAAAAGTGTTTGCATACACGATCCTTGATTATCCAAGTTATTTATTTATTGATATTCGAAACCCTTAATTCTAACAACTAGTATATTTATTTATTTAACAGCTTGCAAGCTTCAATTAATCTGCCATTCAAAAAGTATATTTAAAAGTAAATAAACTTGGGTGACTTGATATAAGTTATAACTAAATATTACTTTAGAAATCTCATCTTTAGATTCTCTGGTGGTGTGGTGCAGGGAGGACCCTCCTTCACGGAGAGCGGCACCCCCATGCAGTGACCCCGCACGTTGGACCTCGCTGAGGCATTCATCATCGCACCGGGAGATCTTCAATGACTATATAGCCATTAGCTATTTAAAGAAAAAACTACCAAATTTATTGATCAACACACACACACACACACACACATATATATATATATATATATATATATATATATATATATATATATATATATATATATATATATATATATATATATATATATATATATATATATATATATATATATATATATATATATATATATATATATATATATATATATATATATATATATATATATATATATATATATATAGGGCTAGGATCAAATATATCCATACAAGTATTGTGTAATCTTGAAACTCAATCTGGACCACTCATTTAAAACACATTCTGTTAAGAATGTAAAAAATTTAGTTCATTCTTTTAAGAATGGTAAGAACACATTATGTCAAAAACTTATTCTGTCAAGAATGTGTCTTTTTCATTGTTACGAGAATGAAATCCGATGGCCAGGATTTGGTTACAAGGTAACACAATAATTGTCATTCTTATTATAACCTAGCCCTATATATATATATATATATATATATATATATATATATATATATATATATATATATATATATATATATATATATATATATATATATATATATATATATATATATATATATATATATATATATATATATATATATATATATATATATATATATACCCCCCCCAACACTTTTAAATTTTACCACACATACAATCTCCAACGACATCATTCACAAAACATTCTAAGAAACCAAAGACCATGAGAAACATATTCTCGGGCACCGAATCATCGCCGCAACTATATATTTCGCAAACGGAACGTCTCATCTTCTTGCCACCACAATTCCATTATCCAATGATGTCATCTTCGTTTTACCCTCAATCCCCCTTTAATTCATTTTTTGTCCTCCTAACACCAATTTCACTGAACCCCAACTTGAGCTCGTCGACGAATCTGATTGTGATTCAAGTATCAATATTGTGCACGAGACATAACTTTAATCCGATTCCGATGAGGCCCCGCTCCAACGTAAAATTTCCAAAAAATTCGAGAAGAGAATCGGTCCTGTTGCTCTTATACCTTGGAACCCCGAATAAGAAATCACTTTAGCACGAGCGTGTGTTGATGTTTCGAAGAATGCCGTATCTGGAAACGTCCAATCTAAAAAACAATTTTGAGAAAGTATTATTACGGTGTTTAATGCACATCTGGGACGTGAACCTTATCGATCGAAAGACAGAATAACAAAAAAAAATTCGAGACATGAACAAGGTGGTAACAAAGTTCAATTGTTTGTACAAGAACTTCAAAGAGCAACTTGAAACTGCTGAAAGCGATGGAGACATACTCTAAAAAGTGCTTGAGGTTTATCGTTCGAAGAATAAAGGAAAACCGTTTAAATTTATGGGTTTTTGAAAAGTTGTACGAGCGTATTCGATGTGGAAGGGTGTCGCGGTAGCAGAACATGGGTCGAAACGATCCAAAACATCGAAGACCCATTTCACGATGTCTTCTGATGTATTTGTCGGTTTCGATCTCAACCAAGAGAATAACGTGTTTGAAAGGCCGATAGGATGCGATTGAGCATAAGCGAAAGAAAAACGACGTCTTCAAGCTCGGTTCATGATGAGCGAATGAATGAAATAAACGAAAATTTTGATAAAATTTATTTGACTATTACATTAAAGATAGAGGAAATAAAATGACAACACCCCGTAGTTTTATGTATTGTAGCTTGTAGTTAGACATTAATGAACGTACCTTGAGGATCAACAATATTATATTCCATAATAAAATAAAAATGCATGAAAATTGTAAATATATGTGGAGCCCAATAATGTCTCTCCAAAAGAGCCCTTGTGGAAAGAGGGGAGACTCCAACATATATACAAACTTATAGGACCGTGTCGCACCAATGTGGGATACACTAACACTCCCCCTCAGAGACGTAGGCTCGATGAGGTTCGGGGGTGCGGGACACCGGCTCTGATACCATGTAAATATATGTGGAGCCCAATAATGTCTCTCCAAAAGAGCCCTTGTGGAGAGAGGGAAGACTCTCACATATATACAAACTTATAGGACCGTGTCGCACCAATGTGGGATACACTAACAAAAATAAAGAAATAGAATATAGTATCAAGGCAACCTAGAATCCCACTTAACAAAACAAGATTGATGACGGTCCATGACATTACAATAACGATATAAATGGAAACCTTGAACTTGCCCATATTAGGTATTATATCTCTTTCAAAACAATAGTATAAAAAAACTTTAAAATACGTTCTTAATGTTCTAAAAAATATAAAACGTTCAATAAAATTTGAGATGCTATTTATCTATTTATTGATGGACAATTAAATGTTTCATTATATACCAACTTTACCAAAAGAGTGGAATCTTCTCTTAATCCGTTCCTCCCAATCTTCTTCTTGTTCATGCATGCTCCAAAGAGACAACCAACAAATTTATCTAAAAAAAAAAAAGAGTCAAAGCAAATTATCAATCCCCTTCGCCTTTTAAAATAAATAAATATAAAATTATAAAAAAATAAATTTATAACAAATATAAATTAATTAAATAATAGTAAAATTAATAAAAAGAAATAATTCATTAATTAAAACCAAATAAAAAACCGCATAATAAAATTAGAAAATGCACCTAAAACATAATATAAATTTAAACAACTCTACTTGTATTTTTTCACCATTTCCTCATTATACTGTATCACTATTTGCAATGTGTCCCTGACTCTTTCAATATCGTCCGTTGATGTCATAAAATTTTCCATGTCTTTTAATCGTTGTTAATCTTCACGTGCTTTTTGTTTATATTTTTAGGGATTTCTTTTCATTTGGCCAATATTTTTGCTCGAACTGCATACATGTGTCAAGCTTGCGATTATATTGTTCGAACTCTGGTGCCATTTTTGTGAAATTGCTGCTTCTGAATGATTATTGACGCACTAGACGAAGAGTCTTTCCTTTTTATCTTATCTTTACCGATGAGCCGGACTAATTGCTCGAATTCAAGCTTATTGTCGCCTTCGTTCAAATCTAAACGGACACGAGCATCTGAGGAAATTGTGTGACTTTACTCATATATATATATATATATATATATATATATATAGGGTCAGGATCAAATGAGAACCCTTTCTTTCGTGAGAACCTACGAACCTTTTGACTGAATTTTTTTTAAAAGAAAAAGACATAATACACTAAATCGCTTATATTTAATACCTTTTGTAAAAAAAATTTGAAAAAATGCATATACGAAATGTGCACATATGCACAAAAAGTGAACATATATACATGTGCGAAAAAAATACATATGTGCACATTTCGTGTGTGTGTGTATGTATGTATGTATGTATGCATGTATGTATAGGTATATATATATATATATATATATATATATATATATATATATATATATATATATATATATATATATATATATATAGGGTTGGGTTCAATAGAGAACCAATTTAAAACAAGGAACTAGTCGTGTGGTCGGAATGCAAAAGATCTACGGCCATAAAAAAGGATGTACATTTACTAGTTAGACGCCAATGTAGAGGATTATAGCAAAAAAAACCCACTTCGTTTTTTGTGTTTTTTAATTTTTAAGCTTATTCTTTTTTAAAAAAAAAAAATCTAAAAATACCAAAATTCATAATTTTTCATCCTCTTTAAATATACATCCATATTGATATACAAATTTTTTTGTTTTTTTTTATACTTCAAGTTCGTCCAGATTCACCACGAGAATCTGAACTGAACTGTATTGTTTTAGATATATATTCCTTCACATATAAATGACAATTATATTCGATTTATTCAATAATTTTTGATAAATCACATGTGAATTTTTAGGAAATCATTTTGAATTTCAGTTAATTCAATTGTATATGACATCAAATCGTTGAAATAGTAAAAATATAAGTGATTTTTCTTGAATTCACATCTAAATCTAAGAATGTTTTTAAATTTACATGGGTTGTTATTGAATTATTTACAATTATTGAAAAAAGTTGAATTCAATGACTATTTACATGTGAATTATCTTCCGTACAAATTTACTACAGTTTATATTTACATTGTGAATTTTAACTGTTTTTTGTTTTATACATGTTAATTCACATATAAATGGTACTTGTATCTGACTTTTTCAACAATTTTTTATCATCCACATGTGAATTTTAAGCAAATTAATTTATGAATCTAAATTAATTCATTTGTGTATGATCAAAAGGTCAAAAATAGTGTGCATCTAGTTTTAGATATATAGAGATCCATATTGATATACAAAATTTTTTGTTATTTTTTTACTTCAAGTTCGTCCAGATTCATCTTGTGAACCTGAACTGAACTGAACTGCATTGTTTTAGATATATTTATTCAAATCTAAATGACAAATCTATCCAAATTTTTCAATAATTCTTTACCAATCACATGTGAATTTTAAGTAAATCATTTATGAATCTCAGTTAATTCAATTGTATATAATATTAAAACATTGAGATAGTAAAAACATTAATGATTTTTCTTGAATTCACATATGAATTAAAAAATATTTTTTAAATTACATAAGTTGTTATTGAATGATTAACAATTATTGAAAAAATTGAATTCATTGATCATTTACATGTGAAATATCTTCCATACAAATTTAATACAGTTTATATTCACATTGCGAATTTTAACTGCTTCTTGTTTTAGACATGTTAATTCACATATAAATGGTAATTGTACCCTGATTTTCAACAATTTTTTATCATTCATATGTGAATTTTAAGCTAATTCATTTGTGGATCTGAATTAATTCATTTGTGTATAATCAAAATGTTAAAAATAGTATGCATCTAGTTTAATACATATTAATTCACATATAAATGATCATTGAACCTGATTTTTTTCAACAATTTTTGATCATTAATGTGTAACTTTAAGTAAATTAATTTGTGAATCTTAGTTAATTCAATTGTACATAAGCAAAATATTGAAATTGTAAAGAATATAAATGAAATTACTTAAATTCAATATGAATTTAGTCAATTTCACAATGCAAATCTAAAAGTTTATTTAAATTCACATGAGTTGTTATTGAATGATCAATTATTGTTGAAAAATATAATTTCAATGATCATTCACATGTGAATAATCTTCTATAACAGTTGTTATAGTTCAGATTCACATTGATTAAGTGTTGTGAATCTGAACAAGATTTTTGAATATTTTTTTTTCGTTTTTACTATATTGATATGGATGTCTATTGAAAGAGAATAAAAATTATGAATTTTGATATATTCGATTTTTTATTTCGATAAAAAATAAGCTCTAAAAATAAAAAATAAATAAATAACAAAGTGAGTTTTTTGGAATTATCCGCTACATGTGCGTTCAATTAAGAAAATTACAACCTTATCTCCGGCCATCGATCATTTGAATTCCGACGCTCACGATTGGTTCATTGGTTCCTTGTTTTATTTTGGTTCTCTATTGAACTTATATATATATATATATATATATATATATATATATATATATATATATATATATATATATATATATATATATATATATATATATAAATATATATATATATATATATATATATATATATATATATATATATATATATATATATATATATATATATATATATATATATATATATATATATATATATAGTGTTGGGTTCAATAAGGGACTAAATTTATCCATGGTACCAAGGGACTAATCTCGATCGTCGGAATCAAAATCATCAACGGCCAAAAAATAGGTTGTAAATTTCTTACGCCGACGCACATGTAGAGGATTATAATAAAAAACCCACTTCATTTTTTTGTTTTTTTTATTTTTCGACATTATTGTTTTTCAAAAATAAAAACCGAATATACCAAAATTCATAATTTTTTTTCCTCTACAAATAGACATCCATATTGATATATAAAAAATAAATTTTTTTATAAGTACAGCTCGTCTAGATTCATAATGTGAATCTGAACTGTAAAAATTTTAATATAAATAATTATTTTATCTTTAAAACTTTTACTGCTTCAATATTATAACTATTTATAAGTAACGTACTTGATTCACGAGTGGATTTACTTATATTTACACGAAAATTTACTTATATTCACATATCAATATCATATACTATTGAGAATTTAATTATAAATTTTTTACTACTTCAACATTTTAACCATTTATAATGAATTTACTCTGATACATAATTGAATTATTCACACAACAATTTACTCAGATGCACATATCAATATCATATGGTATTTTAAATATAATTTGTAATATGAATATGATTAATTTACTTAGGAAATTTTTAACACTTCAACATTTTAATCATTTATAATGAATTTACTATGATTCATAAGTTAATTTCATTCACATTCACACAAAAAATTATTCAGATTCACTTGACAATATCATATGTCATTGTGAATGCCAACAGAGAATAACATAATAACAGCTCAGATTCACATGTGAATCTAAACTGTAAAAATTTGAATATGAGTAATTATTTTACTTTTAAAACTTTTACTATTTCAATATTATAACCATTTATAAGTAATAGACTTGATTCACAAATGAATTTACACATATCTACACGAAAACTTATTCATATTAACATATCAAAATCATATAGTATTGAGAAGTTACTTAACAGTGTTTTACTACTTCAACATTTTAACCATTTATAATGATTTTACTCTCATTCACAATATAAATTATTTACATTCACGCAACAATTTACTCAGATTCACAATTATATTTACTTACATTCATACAACAATTTACTCAGATGCACATATCAATATCATATGGTATTTTAAATATAAATTGTAATATGAATATGATTAATTTACTTAGGAAATTTTTAAGACTTCAACATTTTAATCATTTATAATAAATATACTATGATTCATAAGTTAATTCCATTCACATTCACACAAAAAATTATTCAAATTCACATGACAATATCATATGACATTGTGTATGTCAACAGTGAACAGAATAACAGTTCAGATTCACATGTGACTCTCAACTAGCGGAAATTTCGAAAAAAAAAAATCATTTTTTATATATCAATATGGATCTCTATTTGTAGAGGATAAAAAGTTATAAATTTCTATATATTCAGTTTTTTTTCGATAAAAAATAAGCCCTAAAAATTAAAAAAACGAAAAAAACGAAGTGAGTTTTTTTATAATCCGGTAGATGCACGTCCATCGTAAAGTGTATAATCATGTGGATGAGATTAGTCCCTTGGTACCATGGTTTATACTCCCTCCGTCCCAAAATGATAGTCCATGTTTCCTTTTTAGTTTGTCCCAAAATGTTAGTCCACTTCTAAATATAAATGACATCTTTACCAAAATACCCCTAACTTTAATTGTAACAGCCAACACATCTAGTGCCGGCATTAAATGCAAAGAAAGGGTAAAACAGTCATTTTGTGGGAAAAAGTAAGATACATTTAATGTTTTCTTAATCTGTGTGTTTTTTGTCTGTGGACTATCATTTTGGGACGGAGGGAGTATTAGTCATTTGTTGAACTTTTGCCTATATATATATATATATATATATATATATATATATATATATATATATATATATATATATATATATATATATATATATATATATATATATATATATATAGGGGTGGGTTCAACATTGAACCATTTTTATGCATAGAACCATAAAACCATCTCCTTGACCGTTAGATCAAATTAGGATGATAAGGGTATGATGATAAATTGCACTTATATGTTCATTGATGAACATATACGTATGTTCAGATGAACATATGTATATTTTCATTGATGAACATATACGTATGTTCATTGACGAACATTTATATATTTATACTAACATATAATATGTTCAGTAATGAACATTGACAAACATTGCTTAAATATATGAACATACACATATGTTCAGTAATGAACATTGACAAATATTGATGAATATTGTTCAAAAATTAACATTCAAAACATGTTCAGAAATGAACATTCATAAACATTGATGAAATATAAGAACATATACACATATTCAGAAATGAACATACACACATGTTCAGAAATGAACATATGTTCAGTAATGAACATTGACAAATATTGATGAATATTTTTCAAAAATTATATTGATGAATATTGTTCAAAAATTAACTCTATAGCTGCAATCACATCCTTTCTTCTTCGTTCTACCTTCTGCCTTGTTCCATCTATCTTCTTACTGCATTGATCCATCTTCATGTTGCATTAATCCATCTTCCTAGATCTATCTGCATCGATATCAATAACTAATAATATCTTCTTGGATGTCCATTAATGAACATGGAAAATGTTCATTACTGAACATCCGTATTTTAATAACATCGAACTCATACTTAATATTCATAATTGAACATTCTTGAATGTTCATTAATGAACATTCGAATATTCATAACTGAAAATTCGAATTTGCATATAATCAAACTAATACAGAATAGAGAAATTGTAATCTTCATTAAGTGGCTGAGAAACAAGGACATAACCTGGATTATCTGAATGATGATGATAATATGGATGTAGTTGATCATCGATTTGATTTAGATCTCTATTTGTTCTCTGCACATCGATTGGAATCCTGTTCTAAGCCACTCATATAATGATCATAGGGTTAAAATAGTGGTTCTATGGTTCTATGTATAAAAAGGGGTTCTTTGTTGATCCTCTTCCTATATATATATATATATATATATATATATATATATATATATATATATATATATATATATATATATATATATATATATATATATATATATATATATATATATATATATATATCTCTTATCCTAATAAATAAGTAACTCAAAGCCACATGTCATCTCCTCATTGAATTTGCCACATGTCATTTAAATAGAATTTTAAATTTCTTAAAAAAACTAATTGGTTTGAAACGTTTATAACTCCTTAATGACCGGTTTAATTATCATTCAATTTCAAAATTAATTGTTTTTTAATATCATATTATTTTTTTAATGTGTAGAATGATTTGAGAGATAATAGAGAGGCAAATCACGTCATAATATTTTGAAGAACGATTACAATCATAATATTGAATTTGATTTTAGTACCGGTGACATTCTCATAATCAAATATATTTATCAAAATACAAAGTCGTAATAGTAAAAATCAAAAGCAAGATGTCACAATACACAAACAAATTTTTTATGTAAAATTATTAATGTTTAGATATTCTTAATTAATAAATTTTTTGTATCATCCCGTGTAATACACGGGTCTTACAACTAATATATATATATATATATATATATATATATATATATATATATATATATATATATATATATATATATATATATATATATATATATATATATATATATATATATATATATATATATATATATATATATATATATATATATATATATATATATATATATATATAGACTTAGGATCTTTTGAGAACCAACTTCACCTCGAGAACCCGAGAACTCCCAACTCCTTTTGGATCAATCCTATATCTCCCAAACCGATATTTTTTTCAAAATACCGACCCCATAGGTCTCTTAGACGCTCAAAATGGGGCCTGGTCGCTGAAAAATTTTTCCGAAAAAACGACTTTTTTTTTTGAAAAAAGTTTGTACATGTGCAAAAAAAAAAAATTTGCACATGTGCAAACTTTTTTATACGTACACTTTTTTTCAAGTTTTTTTTATGGATGACTTTCTAACATATATTTAAGGCGTTCTATAAAAAAAATTTGAAAAAAAGTGTACGTATAAAAAAGTTTGCACATGTGCAAATTTTTTTTTTTGCTCATGTGCAAATTTTTTTCAAAAAAAAAAGTCGTTTTTTTTCGAATTTTTTTTTCGAAAATGCTTAAATATGGGCGTTTTAGAGGCCTATGGGGTCGGTTTTTTGAAAAAAATATAGGTTTGGGAGTTCTCGGGTTCTCGGGGGACTTGTGGTTCTGAAAAGATCCTAACTATATATATATATATATATATATATATATATATATATATATATATATATATATATATATATATATATATATATATATATATATATATATATATATATCGTTAATAATTGTAACAACGTTAGCATCCATTCGCCAAATAATGAAATTTTATATAAATAAATTATATATGAGATCTAAATTTCTTGAAAGTAGGTGAAGAGCTTTCAAAAGAGGGAGAAGCTCTTATCATGTTGGAGTAGTTAAAGTTGAGGGCGAGTCTCCACCTTGCCCATCCCGATGTGGACCAAATTCAAGCTGTAGTCTTATGGTAGGCCAATTATACATCCGTTGCATCCGACTCCAATTTGCATTTCACATTCAAACAATATATGAAGAGATTGCAATCACTCAATCATTAATTTCTTGAATTGGCAACATCTTCAGGATTTATGTGTCCAACCCCCGTTTATTGGTGGGGTCTTCATAGATTTTGGTTAAGTTGATTTATTCCTTTTATATCGTATTTTTGCCATGTTTGAATGATATGACATGGTACCCGAAGTTCCAAATCGATTGTAATTAAGAAGGCATAATACCGATAGCCCATGATGTAATGATAACAATATATGTAAAAAAATGATTGTTTGTAGAAAATTGTAATCCGTTGATGAGGGATTAGTGTTGTCCACACTCAATATCAATAGAAGATTATTTGGGTTTAATCACTGCTCTTTCAGTTTTTGATGTTTATAGAAATTGTGGAATCGTTTTCTACTAATTAAACAATTGTCCTATTCAGATTCGCTGACTTAGTCGTACATCACTAGAAAATTGTATTTCATATCATAAATATGTTAATGTATGTGTATTTGTACATGTTTTGGAATCTATGGTAGTCCCATGTATCCGGCCTGTAGTATTGTATAGCTCGTACATTATCTTTGTATTGTGTATATGTGTTTTCTAATAAGGAGATTATTCATAATGAGAAAATATTCCTTATCATGGCATCGGATGGTTGGATGCAGCCACCATGACCATTGCGACCACCACGACTATTGCGTTGGTTATTTTACCAGATGCGATTTTGACTGTTGTGTTGACTTGAGTAGTCGAAGAGCAATATATTGGGAGAGGATGAATGATCTACGTGAGATGCCTGGAAATTGCGGGTTTGGTTCATCCGCTGCTCTTTGAGAAGGAGCATTGAGCATGTCTCAAGAAAGGTTGGAAGCGGGGATTTGTGGCGTATGAGACTTGTTATGTAGTCATACTTTTGGGAGAGACAATTGATCATATACATCACCAGGTTCTTTTCAGGTATGAAAACCTCGATGTTATCAAAGAGATCGACAATGGTTTTGATTAAGGTACGATAGTTGGTGTGACTTTTCATTGTTCATATAACATGTTGGTCAGTCTATGGCCTACCTCTTGTTATACATTGATGAAATAGTTGTTACTGCTTTCGATCTTGGTTTGCTTCAAAAACTCATATCTTTTCTCAACCGGAAATTTTTTATCACTGAACTCAGGGCAATAAATTATTTTTGGGCATATATGGCTTACCTGCAACCAAGGTTCTAAAAGACGTGAGGCGTGGCGTGGCGGAAGGGTCAAGCATCAAGCCTTTGCGAGCCATGACGAGGCTGCGGCGTTTTTAGGCGTGACTTAAGGCGGAAATTTTGTCTATAATTTTTAATTTTCCATATAAATATATATATATATATATATATATATATATATATATATATATATATATATATATATATATATATATATATATATATATATATATATATATATATATATATATATATATATATATATATATATATATATATATTACTTAAGACGGCGATTTTCATGGCATGGTGTCGAGCACGCGCCTCATAGCCTTTGCTTGCCTTTACGAAGTAATTGCGTGCCTTTTAGAATACTGCGCTGCAACAAATACGACATGTTTCTAAGTCAATACAAATATGTCACAAAGATCCCTGCCTACACCAACATGACCACATGCAAACCTTGTTGTACGCCTACTGACACCTAGTCCAAATTAGATGCCTCCATTCCTCAAGACGTTGATGTTACTCTCTACCGCGACCTTTTCGAGACTCTTTAATATATTACATTCACAAGGCCAACATTGTCTTTGCAGTCCAACATGTGCCTCTATTGACATGATCCATGAGAACCCCACCTTCGGCGCCCTAAAGCACATATTATGTTATATACATGGTACTCTCCATCATGGCCTATAATTACATGTTTGCTCGCCACAGGGCTGCGTATTCCGATGCAAGGGGTTGTTCGTCCCCTAGACACTCCCTTCTGGTCATTGTGTATTCTTAGGTAACAACTTGTTGCAATAGTCAGCAAAGCAACAACGTACTATTTCCGGTTATCAAGGGGTTATCAATGCAGCTACTGAAACATCTTGGCTAAGAAATCTCCTACGTGAACTGTATTTTTTTGCCAACATATGCGACTATTATATACTGTGACAATGCTAGTGTCGTATACCTCTCTACCAACCTGGTTCAACACCAAAGGACCAAACATGCAGAAATTGACATCCACTTTGTGTAGGAAAAACTTGTTGTATGTCATATCCGGGTCCTTCACGTCCCTTTATCAACACAATATGCAAATATCTTCACCAAAGGCCTACATATCACTCTCTTTTACGAGTTCAAATCAAGTTTGAACATTCGATTTACATCACTCGTTTCTAACCACTAATGGACTTTTAGTGTACGTGTATTATACATGTTTTGTAATCTATGCATTCACCCTTTCTGTATCAGGCTTGTAGTAGGGACATTTTCACAAAAGCTACTACGTTTTTAAAAAAAAATTGAAAACCACTAAGTTGTTTTTTTTTAGAAAATCACTCATATTTGTAAAAGTTTTCAGAAAAACAAATTGTATTAAAAAAACTTTTTAAAAACATTTTTTAAAATTTTGTTTAGAATACAACGTAATTTAAACTCATGAAACAAAGTTTTTTTAGCCATTAGAGGCGATAATTATTTGATTTTTTATTAAAACAACTGCCCAACCAGAAATTTTGGTTTTTGTCTTTAAAAACACTTGACAATCGGTTTTTCGGTTTCAAAAATCTCATTTCTATCTTTATTTTCATGGGTTTGTTCATCATTAATGTTGTTAATACGAATTTTTTCTAGGAAATAATACAAAATCAGACCAACACATGTTTATTCTTTTAATTTTTAACAAAAACCTACAATAATAAGCATGTGTTGAGTCTTGTAACTAGTTTTAATAAATGACGTATTATCAACATTGCTGATAAAGAAGACCATGTAAATGAAAAAAAAACAAAAAGGCAAGAAAGCAACAAAAAAGAAATTAAAATAAAAAAGTCGATGATTTGATATTTATAACACCTAGTAATGTTAGACATTTTATGCGTTACTAAGTCGAGGTTTAGTTAATTTTTTGTTATGAAAAGACTAATATCGCTCATTTTTGTGCCAACTGTTTTGAATATGTTTTTAGTGTAAATATAGGGTTAGAAGTGCAAATTGGAAGAAGTTGAGGAGCAAAAGAGATCAAAAAGGCGGAATCAGGCCCATTAGCAACGCTAACCCTAATGCTAAGTTGGATAAAGACAAAATCTCCAATCCAAAATTCAAATAGAGCAAAACGAGGCATGTGTGACGGGTTAGCGATGCTAACCTTTATGGTTAGCGACGCTAAGTTCCGATAAACGCGTAATCTTCAATTTTAAAATTCAAATTCGTGAGATATCGAGGATCTAGAGGGCCCGCGGCGCGAATTAGCCTTGCCCGTAGCTCGGACATGCCATATTCCACCATTATAAATATAGAGAACTAGTCTGACTTTTGAATCATCCCGGGGTATCAAGAGGGGATTTGATAGTCTCAATTTTGTGTTTTATCAGTTGCATTTGATAGTTTGGCTAGGTATTTGGGTTTTCTATTATTTTTATCAACTCGGTATCAAGATATTCCACAATTGAGATTTTTATCGGTTACTTGATGTTTTGTTTAAACTCAGGAGAATCATTCAACTCCTGTAGCTCTTTAGTTTTGTTGAATCTGGATATTTGGTGTTTGAACGATTATTTGGTTTTCGATTTTATTAAAGAAAGTTATTTGGTTATCGTTTTCTCGATCTGCAAACAGATTCGAGTTTGTTTTATTTGTTTTATTTGAGTTTTGGTTCGTTTCCCACGTGTTCTTGATTTGCCGGCTATAGAGTGACACTATAGTTGGTTTATCGACACAAAGTGCCGACCACAGACTCCATGGTTGGAGCCTTACTTACCGCTTGCTAGTGGACTGTAAGGTTATGTTTTGTATTTTTGACCGCATCAACGACTGCGACGTGTCAAATTTTTGCGCCGCTGCAAGAGAGTTGTGCGTTTGACACTCTGCCAATTCAATTCTATTTTAATTTTAATTTTATTTTTAGTTTTGTGCATGTACGTTCTCACAATGGATGATTACATGTACACAGATCAGGACATATGTTGGGAGTATGAAAGCCCGACCTATGACTATTACGAGGATCCGACTCATTTTGAAAATTTTGATGAGTCGTCTTTTGTGAGTGACCAAGATCTGGACAATTCATACAATGCGAAGTTCGATCAGGTATTGGATCTGCTGACTGTTGACTGAAACCCTCCACAGGGAGGAGAATAATGCCAACGCCCTTTCGGCAATGGTAGATCAATTAGATTAGCTGGAAGAGTAGTTGAGGCAACATCCACACTCGCCAGAAATTGAGGCGAGTGATTTTATTACCAATGGTATTGTGTATGAACCTACATCACCTGAACATGTGATGGAGGGTCATACACTTTGGAGAAATACTAAGACCACCGATGTCACACCCCGATCCTTGGCGGAATCGATCAAGGCGTGATATATTGTTCAAAGTCTCATGACAACTATGTTATAATATGATTAGATTCAATTAAGTACTAAGTAGGCAAACAAGATCCACAACATACAAATACAAATTCAAATACAAACAACATTTATTACATCAAATTTAAATAGTCTGGTGGGTTTCTAAGGTACACCCTACTTTTCATCAACTTCATTCTTCAAATATGCATCATGGGTAAAAACAGGTCAACTACGAGAGTTGGTGAGTAATCAAGTTTTATTAAAGAAAATTGTGAGTTTGAAATATTGATAATTTGAAACTTGTTTTCTTTTGAAGTCGACAAGCAAGTGTTATTGAGATAACGGTTTATAAATCAAAAATATTGATTAACAAATGATAACAACAACAATAAGTCCTCACCCTATATGTACATATACATGTATATATATAGGATGGAGCATCTAATCATCATACACACTCAACCACGTGCAATCAATCACCTTAGCGTCCCAAGGCGGGGTGGTCAACCCAATAGCGCTATTATTGTCCATAACGTACCTCAAGAATACGGGCATAGTCATGGAGATTAGACTAAAAATGATAATGCACTACAAGTACATGTAGCGTAAACAAACAATAATTATACAAATAATGATTCAAGTATAAATATCTCAACAATGTCTCAATTGTGATAAAATAATAAAATGAAGTTGAAAACATATTAGAACCACATGATACACCCCAAAAGTATTGAAAATTATAAAATATGGGGTAGATTACTCACATTAGTCCAAACGGAATACGCGTGTCGTACGAAAGACGGCTCGGGTCAAAATGACGTAGAACCTAATATAATTAATAGTTTTGGCTTAGGAATCGATAAACGGGAATATAGTATTAATAAAAATAATTAGACATATATTCTTATATTAGATAAATTAACAATAATCCAAATTTTGTTTTGAATATTAATGTATTCATATGTTAAATGAATTTTAAATTGAATTAATTACTTTGCTTAATTAATTTATATTTTCACTTTAGGCAAGATTTTAATAATTTCTTATTAAAAAAATAACTAGTCAAATTATAAGTATTTACAGATTTTATATATTATAAACAATTATTTATATGAAATAATCATTAAAAATGCATTTTTACATGCTTAGATATTTAGGAAAATGGTTTTAAATACTAAACAGTAATGAAACATTCTGAAATTATCAGAAAATCATTATTTCATAAAATAGTAATTACTGTAAAATTTTCATATTTTTCTTAACTGCTTTAGTATTTATTTAGTATTTTAATAATTAAACCACAACAAATTTCGGGAAAAATAATAAATGATTCCCAAAAATTCTGGAAAATTAACCATAGTTTTCTAACATTATATTGAGCCTACTGTAAATAGTTTGGATATTTTGGACAATGGGAAGTATTTATTATGTTTTTCATTATTAACTAATCAATAAAATCATAAATAATAGTAAACTATTAAGGAAAATTCATTAAACTTTTTATCTATGATTAATATGTCATATATGATATTGTGACAAGGGTTTATAATTTTCGGACTTGTATAGCTATTTATTAACAATTTAACCCATTAAACAATCATTAAATTTGGAAAAATAAGAAAACATTCTTACAAAAATCTGTAAATTTTTGCATGGGGTCTTTATAATGTTATTAAGGTGCGAAAAATATAAAATCGTGTTTTTGACATACATAACTATATTTTTCTATTTATTTAGCTTCAACAAAATATAATACAAAATAACCATAAAACTGTAATATAAATGCATGAAACTTCATAAATTATGTTTTCTCAGTTTATGGGTCATCCCATAATTTTCTCAGAATTTATTGAATACAAAAAGTATTTTATATGAATTATTGCCCTATTTTAGTGCAATAATTATAATAATTAGATAACAATGAGTTAATTTCTGAAAATTTCCAGAACTTCTTATTTTATTAATGGGATTCTGAGAAAAAATCAGGTTTATACATAAAATGAGTTTTAGATATTTTGGTGGATTTAATTTGTTTCATGTATGAATTTGAAACTTTTAACAACATACCTTGAGGAATGCTTCAAGAGGGATGAAGATTTGAGTATGAGGGATTGTTCTTGGCTGGAAAATGAAGCTTTCTTGGAGAAATTTCGAGATTGAGAGTGAGAGAAAGAATAGAGAGGGTTTGAGTGGTGATGAGAATAATGTGGTGAGAGGAAAAGGAAAGGAAAGATGATGGGAGGTGTGAGTGGGAGACCATGGGAATATCTTTTGACTTTTGGTGGTCTTCATAATTTTCCACTAGCACAAGCATCTTAAGAGTTTTATAAAATTTAATGTAGTGTTTATAAAAATAGAGTTTTTAAAAAAATAGGTTATTATTTGATTATAACAATCTACTTTGATTTGAAGTTTAATTATAGCATTCAAGTTTGATTCTTTTAATTTAGTTAGAGAATTATACTTTCATTTGATTATAATATGGTATCATAATTTAATTTGATTATAGTTATAACATTATACTATGCTATATTGCTATTAACATCAATTTATAACGTAGTGTATGAGTTTTGATCCTATTAGCGTCAAGTAATCTCGATTAGGGTTTATTAGATTTCCAATTGGGTTGGGTTGACTCGAATCCATTTTAGGCGGATGTCACAGTCTCCCCTACTTTAGGAAATTTCGTCCCGAAATTTAATAAGAAAGTACCTTAAGAGAAAAGATGCGGGTATTTGGTACGCATATGATACTCACGCTCCCATATATACTCGGGTCCACGTGCCGACTGCCACCTGACCTTGACCAGGGGAATGCGACTTCTTTTGAGTTGCTTTTCCTTCCGGTCGGCAATTTCCAAGGGTTTCTCGATAAATTGCATTGTCTCGTCAATTTGGATATCCTCGAGAGGAACATGAAGGTTCTCGTCTGCTAAACACTTTTTGAGGTTGGCTATATGAAATAGTGGGTGAACTTTCTGAAGCTCTGTTGGTAGATCCAACTCATAGGCTACTGGTCCGATCCTTTTCAGGATCTTAAACGGGCCTACGTAGTGTGGTGTCAATTTACCCTTGCGTCCAAATCGAACCACACCTTTCCATGGGGACACTTTTAACATGACCATGTCACCCACGATAAATTCAAGCGGTTTGCGTCGCTTGTCAGCATTACTCTTTTGTCAGCTACGAGCTGTGAGAAGGTTATTGCGAATCTGAGTGATTTTGTCGGTTGTTTCCTGGATAAGCTCAAGACCAACGATTGGAGAATCCACTGTTGCGCGAATTACGTGAGACTCCCCAATTTCATGCCAGCAAATAGGAGATCGGCATTTACGGCCATACAATGCCTCAAATGGTGGCATCCCGATGCTTGAATGATAACTGTTATTATAGGAGAATTCCACCAACGGTAAATGAGAGTCCCATTTTCCTCCGAAATCTAAGACACACGCCCTCAACATATCTTCGAGTGTTTGAATTGTCCTCTCAGATTGACCATCGGTCTGAGGATGATAGGCGGTACAGTATGTATGTATATATGTATGTATATGTATGTATGTATGTGTATGTATGTATGTATGTATGTATGTCTGTGTATGTATGTTTGTAATGTCATTTTATAGCTGATACGCATAAGAGGAATAAAATATGCAAGATACAGGTGGACCACGAGCTGTATATACGCCAGGTGAGTAGGTTCTAATCCATTATTATGATATTATTTAATTAAATGTTCTTTGAATTATTTCCACTTTCCGGAGATATAAATTTTTTTTATAAAGAGTCTTTTCGTTTTCCCTGTCCTTATCGGAGTTAAGCAGTGAATGTTGAAAAAATAGCACTTTGGGTAGTCGAAAGGTTTTTAAAAGTCTTTTCGTTTTCCTGTCCTTATCAAGTTAAGCAGTTAATGTTGAAAATATAGCACCTAGGGTAATCGAAAGGTTTTTAAAAGTCTTTTCATTTTCCTGTCCTTATCAAGTTAAGCAGTTAATGTTGAAAAAATAGCACCTAGGGTAATCGAAAGGTTTTTAAAAGTCTTTTCGTTTTCCTCCGATGAATATAATCTCAGAAGATCTAGGGCCTTCATCTTTGGGCTTTGCTTATGAGCAATCTCAAAACTTACTTCCAGGTTGAATTTTAGTACTTTTATGTCAGTTTGGTTTTTATCATCTAACCTTTGTTTTTTTTTTTTTTTTTTTTTTTTTTTTTTTTTTTTTAAAGATCCACTTATGGATAGTTTAACGGATTACAATCCATTCATGGACGAGCACTTAACGAACAGTGAGATTATCCCCATGAATCAAGGATTCATGGCTAATGTTATTCATAACGACAGTGTTGGAATGAATCCTGAGTTTGAGGGAGGTTTTCAATACCATAATCACCTTCAGATGATTCAAAGAAATCTAGAGGGATTTCAAAACCCTGGGTTCATAGCTGAAAATCAACAGTTACTGCCGACGTCAGATACTAATGTTATTGCACCAAAGTTTATCTTTGGTCAGGATCATGCTCAATTGATCCAGAATGACAATAGCACAACCGGATTTGATTCTTTGAGTCCAAGAACCACAGTAGTTGGCAGTGGAAGTGGTTCTAGACAGCCATTAAGTAAGGAAGCAATAGCTCGGCACTTTAACAAGACCCTTTTGGAAGCTGCAAAAGAACTCAACGTTGGATCAACCCAGTTGAAGAATCGTTGTAGGGAGTTAGGCATACCAAAATGGCCTCGAAGACAGCTTAAGAGTCTAGAAACTCTTATTAACAATACTCAGGTTAAAAATTGCAATTTTTTTTTTTTTTTTTTTAAATTTTAGTACCATGAGATTGTATTGACTGAAGATATTTATGTAACAGGAATTGAATAATATTGCTAATGAAGCAGACGTAATACTTGGTATAGAAAATGAGAAAAAAGCAATATTCGAGGGTTCCAGTTCGAAGGTGACTGATACCACAAAGAAATTTAGGCAAGCTGTCTTTAGAGATGTTTACAGGAAACGAAAGGCCGAGGAGATGGAGGAAACTTCATCAGGGACCCATGCACAGCAGCAATCTTTGCCATCCGGTTCTGCTATAGATGTTGATTTACTTGGGCCTGTAAATGATGAAGGCTCACATCCTATAATAGAAAGTATGGTTATTCCTATTCTTCAGGAAGGTCCAAGTCAAGTAATTTTTGATGAAGATTGGAGTTTCTTAGAACAGGAAGATATGAATCTTGATTTACTTGAGAATGTAAATGATGAAATTTCACATCCTATGATAGAAGGTATGACCATTCCTATTCTTCAGGAAGGTCCAAGTCAAGTACCTTCTAATTCTGATATGAGTGGTTTTAACCCTGACTTTCTCAAGATCATAAGTGAAGAGAAAACAGAAGACTTAACAGGTGAGATAGCCTGCTTTCGGCGTTCAGATTGAATTCCAACATTAGTCTAATGAAACCGTTGGTACCGTTCCTGTTTCCGTTTATGCCATTAATGCTAATATTTGTCATGGCGGCTGCCACAACGACATGAAATATAACGGTGTCCACCAGTGGAGTCATCGGTCGATCTGTTGATGGTGTGATGGTATGTTGGTTACTTTGACAAGGTGGCATTCTTGTGCTATTGAGATTAAGGATGGAATGATTGTAGGTTTTCGATAATAGTTATTGGTCAGATATTATCGACCGTGTAAGGGTAGGGGTATAACATGTACATAAAATGTCTAGATGTATGGTTCTATAGTATTATAAAATACTCCTATAGTATTTTAGATTTGTATTCTGTTTTAGAGTTTATTTGTATATGGTTATTGATAAGTTTTTAGACTTGTTGTTCACTACAATTATTCCTAAACACATGTTAGTCATACCTTGGACCAATAGAGTTGATCAGGCTCTATTTATCCTAGATATGATTACATAACTATCTAGGCCTATTCGTAGTGTTCAACTCACCTTATTACTCTTGTATTGTTTTGGTTATGACACTGTTCTAGTATGTATGTACTTGTACTTATACTTTATAAAAATATCATTGTATTGGGTACCTTCTGGGCTTTCCATGGGTATTAAATGTGAATCATGTAGCATTTGCGTGGGCCCCCATAATACTAAGTTTTCACATGTTTTTCCCACTTCTAGGACCATTAGGGAACTTAATAGTCCAATGAGTTGGCCATTTTAGAGTGTATCCTTTCGGATACGTTTGATAAGGTCGGGTATTTTGATGGCTCAAAAGTAATGTGAATGACGCGCTTTGGCCTATAGGTTTGGGAACTCTCGCCTTTGGTCCCCAGGTAAGCAAACTGGTCCCTCGGTTGATTGGGATGTATACGAATGCTTACCTAGTCAGGACTTTCGGGCTACCGGCACCTCCCCCTTCCAGTTACTACGCGTCCATTACTATGATCCTACCCAACTAGAGTGGATGACTTGGAATTTCCTATGAGTTCTAAGGATTATATATGTATAAATTTTTTTTTTTGAAACCACTTGAGTATGTGTGTGATTTTCAGAGAAAGAAGAGAAAATTTACAAGTGTATGCACACATATAAGTGTCATGAGTAATACGTAAGCACATAAGGGAGCAATTAGCACACAAAGGTATTCCTAGAATTTTCTAAGTGCGAATTGCATGCAGTTGTGTGTGCATTTTATAAACTAGCATACGAGAGGACCCTAGAGGCTATAGACTAGGTCAAGGCAATTAACCTAATTCCCTATAGTCAAGGGCTCTGATACCAATCTGTCACACCCCGATCCTTGGCGGAATCGATCAAGGCGTGATATATTGTTCAAAGTCTCATGACAACTATGTTATAATATGATTAGATTCAATTAAGTACTAAGTAGGCAAACAAGATCCACAACATACAAATACAAATTCAAATACAAACAACATTTATTACATCAAATTTAAATAGTCTGGTGGGTTTCTAAGGTACACCCTACTTTTCATCAACTTCATTCTTCAAATATGCATCATGGGTAAAAACAGGTCAACTACGAGAGTTGGTGAGTAATCAAGTTTTATTAAAGAAAATTGTGAGTTTGAAATATTGATAATTTGAAACTTGTTTTCTTTTGAAGTCGACAAGCAAGTGTTATTGAGATAACGGTTTATAAATCAAAAATATTGATTAACAAATGATAACAACAACAATAAGTCCTCACCCTATATGTACATATACATGTATATATATAGGATGGAGCATCTAATCATCATACACACTCAACCACGTGCAATCAATCACCTTAGCGTCCCAAGGCGGGGTGGTCAACCCAATAGCGCTATTATTGTCCATAACGTACCTCAAGAATACGGGCATAGTCATGGAGATTAGACTAAAAATGATAATGCACTACAAGTACATGTAGCGTAAACAAACAATAATTATACAAATAATGATTCAAGTATAAATATCTCAACAATGTCTCAATTGTGATAAAATAATAAAATGAAGTTGAAAACATATTAGAACCACATGATACACCCCAAAAGTATTGAAAATTATAAAATATGGGGTAGATTACTCACATTAGTCCAAACGGAATACGCGTGTCGTACGAAAGACGGCTCGGGTCAAAATGACGTAGAACCTAATATAATTAATAGTTTTGGCTTAGGAATCGATAAACGGGAATATAGTATTAATAAAAATAATTAGACATATATTCTTATATTAGATAAATTAACAATAATCCAAATTTTGTTTTGAATATTAATGTATTCATATGTTAAATGAATTTTAAATTGAATTAATTACTTTGCTTAATTAATTTATATTTTCACTTTAGGCAAGATTTTAATAATTTCTTATTAAAAAAATAACTAGTCAAATGATAAGTATTTACAGATTTTATATATTATAAACAATTATTTATATGAAATAATCATTAAAAATGCATTTTTACATGCTTAGATATTTAGGAAAATGGTTTTAAATACTAAACAGTAATGAAACATTCTGAAATTATCAGAAAATCATTATTTCATAAAATAGTAATTACTGTAAAATTTTCATATTTTTCTTAACTGCTTTAGTATTTATTTAGTATTTTAATAATTAAACCACAACAAATTTCGGGAAAAATAATAAATGATTCCCAAAAATTCTGGAAAATTAACCATAGTTTTCTAACATTATATTGAGCCTACTGTAAATAGTTTGGATATTTTGGACAATGGGAAGTATTTATTATGTTTTTCATTATTAACTAATCAATAAAATCATAAATAATAGTAAACTATTAAGGAAAATTCATTAAACTTTTTATCTATGATTAATATGTCATATATGATATTGTGACAAGGGTTTATAATTTTCGGACTTGTATAGCTATTTATTAACAATTTAACCCATTAAACAATCATTAAATTTGGAAAAATAAGAAAACATTCTTACAAAAATCTGTAAATTTTTGCATGGGGTCTTTATAATGTTATTAAGGTGCGAAAAATATAAAATCGTGTTTTTGACATACATAACTATATTTTTCTATTTATTTAGCTTCAACAAAATATAATACAAAATAACCATAAAACTGTAATATAAATGCATGAAACTTCATAAATTATGTTTTCTCAGTTTATGGGTCATCCCATAATTTTCTCAGAATTTATTGAATACAAAAAGTATTTTATATGAATTATTGCCCTATTTTAGTGCAATAATTATAATAATTAGATAACAATGAGTTAATTTCTGAAAATTTCCAGAACTTCTTATTTTATTAATGGGATTCTGAGAAAAAATCAGGTTTATACATAAAATGAGTTTTAGATATTTTGGTGGATTTAATTTGTTTCATGTATGAATTTGAAACTTTTAACAACATACCTTGAGGAATGCTTCAAGAGGGATGAAGATTTGAGTATGAGGGATTGTTCTTGGCTGGAAAATGAAGCTTTCTTGGAGAAATTTCGAGATTGAGAGTGAGAGAAAGAATAGAGAGGGTTTGAGTGGTGATGAGAATAATGTGGTGAGAGGAAAAGGAAAGGAAAGATGATGGGAGGTGTGAGTGGGAGACCATGGGAATATCTTTTGACTTTTGGTGGTCTTCATAATTTTCCACTAGCACAAGCATCTTAAGAGTTTTATAAAATTTAATGTAGTGTTTATAAAAATAGAGTTTTTAAAAAAATAGGTTATTATTTGATTATAACAATCTACTTTGATTTGAAGTTTAATTATAGCATTCAAGTTTGATTCTTTTAATTTAGTTAGAGAATTATACTTTCATTTGATTATAATATGGTATCATAATTTAATTTGATTATAGTTATAACATTATACTATGCTATATTGCTATTAACATCAATTTATAACGTAGTGTATGAGTTTTGATCCTATTAGCGTCAAGTAATCTCGATTAGGGTTTATTAGATTTCCAATTGGGTTGGGTTGACTCGAATCCATTTTAGGCGGATGTCACAACCGAGATGGTCGAGACGTTTGTTGAGAAAGGGTCGTAAATGACAATACCACCCCTACCCAACAACTTCTAAATTTTTTGAGTATTTTGATGATTAAGATCTCGTGATGAGTGAATCTAAACCATCACTAGACAATGCCAGTCGCTCATTCTTAGCACCGATCCACCTGTTGGAGGATGGCTAAGAAGATGACGACAATGTGGTTTTCAAAAATGAGAAACACAGTTTTCTCGCCACTCATGATCCATTATGAATGGAAAATTATGAGCGATTAGCACCATCGATGAGGACATTCGGGAGTATACTAAGATTATGCTCTCCGATCCCATCAGATTGGGAAATTTTTGGTTGTACTACAGGGCGGAACCACAAACTACAGACAACATTCAGCATGCGGACAAAAGACGCATGGCGAGACAATCATTTGGGGTGGCACTAGAGGCGTTCCACGTCAAACAGGTGGTACTGAAGCAACACTGACGGAAAGATCGAGCTTGGAGGTTTAAATCAACCTCCAAGCATTCATATGGAATAGTCGGGAAACGGCGGCCGCACAACAGCAAGGAGACCGACAAGCCATTCGACCCAGGGAAGTTGCGGTGGTAGTTGGAAATTAACAGAGTCAAAAGGCGTACGACCCACCGTAGCCATTGAAGGAAGGTGTAGCTAAAAGACCGAACAAATAAGCACTTTTGGGAGGCAACCCGATTTTCTGATAAGTGTTATTTTTGTTTTTATTTTATTTTTGTTTTTATTTTGTTGAAATACCACTTAGTCACTTTTCACTAAGCACGATATGCTATAGCCTGAGTGTGGGGTGGTGCACAGTTTTAAAAATAACTTAAAAAATTTTAAAAAATGGAAAATTTAAAGTTAGCGCCACTAACCTTAGGGTTAGCGACGCTAACCTTAGTCAGTCATGGTCCAAGGGTTGAAACCCAAATTTGTGTCGCTAATTCAAACCCCACCCCCACTTTTGCGAACCAACGACCAGCAACACGATTTCCGGCCACGTTCTTCGATTTTTGAGCAATTTCTTTGAGTAAAAACGTGAGTCAACACTTACGATACGTATCTAACTTGTTTCCACTGTTGTTATCGCAAAATCAAGGCTGAATTTGATGGATTTCTATTCCAATTTTTCCTGAAATTAAGCACTAGGGTTCCTTAATCTCTAGTCTAGGACTGTTGTGGTAGCTTAAATTTGAAAAAAAAAAACAGGTTAAATCAAGAATCAGAAAAACTAGGGCTCGCTATTCTAGGGTAGCGGCGCTAACTTGGCCTTGGACCATTTTCGCAAATTTTTTCTTATATATGCATTGAGTTTTGTTCTTGGATAATTTTGCAGATGGCACGACGTACGCGACCGACTATAACACACACTACTTTGCCAGATCACAAGTTCCTTCGGTTCCCCACGGAACTGCCTAGGTCCACACGACACCGAGAGCGATTAGCCGCACTGGTTGGTTGGGAGGTAGAGGTTGCACCATCACTAGATCGGGAGTTTGTTGTGACTTCAAGCATCACACCACGATTGGAGCGCCATCTGGTCCGTAACTGGACTAGTGCTGATGGAGTTCGTAGTTTCACATGCCGCGGATGGGACCGCCTCATTGCAGCCGGTGAGACATGATACCAGGAGCTGATATTGGAGTTCTACTCCACATGTGAGTGGGGACCATCGGTTGACGACTTATCTCAACGGAGGGTCTTCTTCCGGCTAGGAGGAATGCACTGTAGTGGAGTTAGCATGGCGAGCGGGCATCTACACCCGGGAGGAGACTGCCGATCCACACTTCGTGCCCTTCCTCGCGACGTGCACCACCCATCCCGACGTAGGAGCGATAGAGGCAGCGATATGGGCACAGCTCAGTGATACTATGTTTACTTCGGCCGCTATCTCCAGCACTATATGATCACCGATCCACCGATTGCTCCACCGGATTGTCGCATGCACCATTGCTCACCGCAAGGGCGGTGACAAGGTGCCCGAGAAGGACTTACCATTCATGTGGGCACTCCTCAGAGACGACATGACGACATGTTCTTTCACCTCCCTTATCTTTTAGCTCACTTCTTGGGGACATCTACAATGAAGGAAAGCAATAAAACCCACTTGTGTGTATCGACTTTCAAGTGATGATAAAGATCCTTAATGCATTGCTTTGGTGGTAAAATATCTAATAATCATCTAGATTGACTTGTGTTGATACACCATAGATACACCCTGGTTTAATTGTGATCTCCTACACTTGAAGGGTAAGTCTTCAAAACATCATATGGTTGATTCATATTGGAAATCCTTGTCTAATTAGATATGACTTGAAGGTTTAAATTCAGTATTACTGTTTTGTGCTGTAAATCTGTTTTGTTTTAAATTACATCAAATCCCAACATATTCCATCTTCAAAGTCATTTTTCTTGACATCTTTCTCAATATTTTAGTGAGAGAAGTGATAACATGAAAAATTGAGTCCAATATATTCCATCCCTCCCTGCCATAGATAATATGTAACAAGCTCTTTACCAACCACTTCTTTACAAACATAATATGAGTGAGTGTACAATATGCCTAAGATAAATTGAAAGAATAAATTTCATTGCTCCTGATTGATGTTTACTTCTTGCCAGCAGGTTAACTTTTACCAAACCTTCCCATGCATACGCTCATGAATATCTTGTATATGACTACTTCAAGTATTATATCGTTCTTTTTAGGAATTAATGCCATATACCCACCTTGTAAACTTTATTTCCATTTTGGAAGATTGCGAACTGCCTTTGTCAATTAAATTAATTCTTTTACAATCTCATCTAGTATAGGCGACACATTTTACATAAATGGTCAAACACATTCACCGTATTCCATTATCGAAACTTTACCCATTAGTCAAACACACTTCAAAAAGGTTCCAACTCATTCTGAAACATTTTTAATATACAATGGACTAATTTTTGAGTTTTAACATTCACATGTACTTCATTCAACATTCAATTTACAATTCCTTGAAGCACACTCTCACTGTATGAAATTCTCATACTTTTATGCTTATTAATTTCTTTTTATGCATTTATGTACACAAATGAATATTTAACTTTTAGGATGTTACATAAGATTCTTCCTTTTAACTTTACTAATTAATCTTTTATTCAACATTATATAACAATTTTAATATTTCCTTTACATATATCTTTATCATAATTTAGCTATAAATCGTTCAAGGGAAAATCATAAAAAAAATTCTTATATATTTTTATATTTTAACTGAAAGTGATTACAAATTTACTAATTTCTTCTTTGCAGAAAAACCACAAATATTCAGATTTATTTGTTTTTTCATTTAACCACTAGTTACCTACTAAAATTGATTAGCCGGTTACAAATTATTATAATAGTTTCCAACCAACATAATATATATAATATTTGGCTCTTTTAGATTAATTGTTTTGGGGCGTGTTTGGCACGGAGCTTGTAGCTTCTAGCGTTTAGGAAAAAGCTCTGATAAAAACAAAAGCTTCGTTTGGCGACACGGGCTTGAAGCTTTTATTTTAAACAAAAGGCTACTATTTTAATCGTTAGTTGAAGTAGCGTTTAACTAAAAGCTCCAACTTCCAGCTTTCAGCTACTAGCTACTAGCTTCCAGCTAGTTTTGCCAAACACGCCTAGAGAAAATCCCAATAATAACATGCATAATCATCCACTAAACCAAGAACCATAAGTGCTAGGTATTTGCAATACAATACCATATTTGGTAATAACAGCGGTATAAATTGAAGGGCAAATATGAAGAAATTCTTTACATTTTCGACTCTAAACCCAAAAAACCCCCTACAAATTTTCTAGTAGTTGAAAAGCGATTGAGATCTTGATTTTTTTTTATTTATAGAGCATTATTTATCTCAAAAAATGGGTTAACATCTTATAAATGCTTATTTCGTAAAATATAAAAGAAATTTAAAGCTGAAAATGGACAGGAGGACCACCACAAAATTAAAATCCAAGTACAATGCACCTGAATTAAAAATTTTATCTAAGCATGTCAACAATTGGACTGCAACGGAGTATAGGGGACAAAATCCATAATGTTGTTATTCCAACCACTATTTCGTTAAATTTTTTATGCTATTTGTATATGTTTTATAAGCAATAATAATTTAAAATGTTTCCCTTGTCTTCTTTAGAAAAACAGAACAAAAAACCAACACAATATAATAACCCGCTTTCAAACTTAAAGTAATGTTTGAATCAAATATCAATGTTTTATTTTGTCGTCAAAAATGTGTTTTATTGAGTAGCTGAAAAGCTAGCTTTTAGCAGACAAACTAGTTGATAAAAATAATATTTCGTAAAAAAAATAGTTGATAAGTTAGTTTAGAAATTATAATGATATAAAGTGGTATGTAAAAAAACAAGTTTTAATAAATAATTAATATAATATTTGGGAGAATTTTAAAAAGGTGGACTGATTCATACACGACAGTCTTTTGTCATATACAACAATTTATGTTTTAGATGAATTGTACAATATGCATAAAAATATGTTATTGTTGTGTATGACAAAAAATTGTTGTGTATAGGTTTAACTCCCTTCTAAAAAAGCTCCATAAGCTAGTTGAAATGTTAATCTAAATGGTTTTTTAAAACTAACTTATAAACTGTGATACTTAAAAAACCCGGAAAATTAAAATAACTTGGTTATCAGCTACCTGTGATACGACAAACATAACTTAAATAACTTTAAAAAAAGCTAATTTATAAATTAACTTACCAAATACCAAATATAACAAGCTATAAAATTCAATTACTAAACTAATTATATTGTATCAAACATAGCTTAACTTGTCAATTTGGTGCTTGTGTTGTGAAAATACCAATATCTACTACTTATACCTCTAGATACGTTTGATAAGTAACATTACCTTTATTCTAGCATTAAGAATTAGTAATCCTAAAATAATATTTCGTGTTCAAGAAACATTATAACTTATCTCTTCAAGTCGATCGTAGAACTGATTAGTGTGAACGTCTTAATTTTTTTGGATACGGTAGACAAAAAACTTAAATATTTAAAATATTATCCAATATGAATAAAAAAGATATGGGAAAGGTTAAAATAAAAATATATATATTTTTAATATTTAGTCATACATAAGAAAGCGATTCAAGCCAAAACTTGTAAAGGGAAAACTGCATTTAGTTAAGGCACCGAAAAAAGAAACCAATATTGCGTTTCTTTGTAGGACAATACACCATAGAATATGTGACTCATGACTCTTATAATCTAAATTTCAGTTTGTAGATATAAACAATTATTTCTATAGACCTTTACCAATCAGTTTTACGATTAATATAACAATGGTAAAATACAATACGATCAAAATAGGAAAATTAATATTCATGATTGAATCGAATATTTGTTGGTAATATTATTGTTATCAACATATTTTGGTGTAGTCAGGTTTAATATCAAGACAGACTGAATTCAGTTTACTTTCTAAGACAAGAGGTTTGAGATGCACACTCGGATAGATAAATGTGGACTCGAGAATACGAGGGTTTGGGGGCAGCGCCCGTGGGGATAGGGTTCCAAGGGGCAGCGTCTTGGCGGGATCTAGAGACAGAGCCCCTAACAGGGTCCAAAGGGCAGAGTCGTTGGCTGGGGGCAGCACCTCGAAACAAAAACGATTTCATATTGAAGGAAAATGCTCATCCCGAATTTTTCTGCCAAAAACCTAAGTTTCGTTCCAACTTGGAAAATGGCGTATTTTTCCTATTGCTATGGCCATCATTTATATATAACACATATATAGACATTTCCAGAAGTTACAAAAAAAAAAAAAAAAAACAACTGCATCTTCGCTTTGAAACTGTCTCGGAAAACACGATATTTGAAGGTATTATGTGTTTGATTATCTTGATTTTGCCTAAAGTCAGGATTACTTTTATTCTTGGATTATCTCAAATCTGATTTCGTGATACCTTAGACTATAGTGTCGAAATCACAACTTTTAGAAACTGTTTTTCATACACGATCCTTGAATTATCCAAGTTATATTATTGATATCCGAAACCTTGATCGTAACAATATTAGCATATGTATTTATATATGATTTGTATATAACTTGGTACATGTCATAGCCATTCATATAAAGCCCATGGTAGAATGTTAAGAAGATAGATGCTATTTAATATGCTTCGATCAAATAATCAAGGGAAAAAGAGCACGCGGAAAAGTAAGGTGCAGACATGAAAAACGAATGCTAACAACATTGGAATCACATATTGCAGCTCAATTTTCCACCGTTCACATTCATGATGAAAATGGTTTTTAACATAATCACGAAAAAAGAATTATTGTGCAATGCATATATCCAGAAAAATTGTGTAAAATGATCAAAGTGAACAAATATAGTATTTTTGAGATTCCAAAGGATTAGGAAATGATCGGTGTATGGTAAATCAATGTGTCCGACTTTATATACATGAATCAAAGATTCATCTCAAACTAATATAGTATTAGTAATACATTTATTACTAAGAGATTTGAGTATCACTGAATCATTTTGAAAATGAAAGGTTGCACCTGAATCCATGTACCATCATGCACTTCGGTTGTTTAGTAACATGCCAATTAAAATTTAAGATAACAAGGTACATTGGTCATAGCTTCCTAGGTATTGTTGAACCAAGTCGATAGGTGCACTAGGTTTTTCAAACTCATATGGTGAGCTTAGGGAAAATGCTCGAATTGTTGGTATTGTTATCGACGTAAGCTAGAGAAGAAGGAGCATAATCATGGTTGTTTGACTACTAGCCTGACAAAAAACACCATAGGCTGCTGACTCATGCCGGTTGGACTTGATGAAGGAGGTAAGGTCAACTGTTGATGGGTCAGTTTAGCGGGGCAGTAAGTAGGTGAAGGTATCCCCATGAAGAAGGCATCAGTTGTACTCCTACTTAAAGGCATCTAATGGTATCGACTATGAGGATGGCACCGATGATTGAGATGACAGTAGTGCCATAGTTGTTGCAACGACCTCCACATTGATTGATTCCACTATACTAGGACTGATTCTAACTTGATTGTTCTGTGTAGAGAATCGTTAGGAGGAATCATGATCTAAGTGAGATGCATGAATGTGACACCCCAATTCTACTGATTTCAAATACCATGGTTTTTCGTATAAATACATGAATACAAAAATACGGTTTATCAAAAACCGATAATTTACATTTTTTTTTAAACTGTGGGTGTTACAAATCCATACCAAATCTAACCATAGTAAGCAAGAAGAGGATTAAACCTTGTGTCCAAGTTAGGAGCTAACTCAAGCTCCACTCCAGCTAAACTTCATCCCTTTTATAGCAACTTATTTTAACCTGGAATACATGGCAAAACATAGAATACGTAAGACAAAAATTTGTCTCGTGAGTTACATGAGTTTTAGACTCAAACCTTTAACTTCTTTTCCAAACTTTATATAAAAACTTATATCGTAAAACATCTTTCAAGTTTTATAATAACATCATGCCATAGTTCTTTACTTTTCAAAATCATTACATATCATGCCTTGCAAAAATATCTTCTTTCAAAACTTTATAATGACAATATACTATAACTCTTTACTTCTCAAAAATCATTTTATGATTTACTTTACAAAAATAACATTTTTCTTTCTTTCTTTGACTGGTTTTATAAGCTTGCTGGATTTTTATACTTAGGACTTTACAAAAATAACATAATAGGAGTGAATTGTAGGAATCCAGGTCACACGGGTCGTGTCAGGGGAACACGGGTCGTGTAAAACCTTCAAAATCACTTATGCTTGCCTGCCCAGATCAACACGGGTCGTGTTTAGACAACAGACCCCATTTTTCAGCTCCAGATTTTTGTTCGTTTTTTTGCAGTTTTAGTCCATTTCTTGGTTCAGTTTGTTTCCAAACTTAACGAAACTTTGCCAATACGTTCTATTAACCTTCTAACATGTTAAGAACATATTTTTAATCCCATTAAGTCTTATTTAGTTCATGACGTAATGGTTAAGACCATAGGATGTCACAAGAGCTCTAAGGAAGCTCACATGCACATCAACTCAAATTTTTAAGTCTAGTTTTGTTCATTTTCTTTCCATACACTTATATAACCAATGGATGATTTAATTTAAGGATTTTACAACCCAAAACATACTTTTTTTAATTACCAATTCCTTATTTTTATTAACCATTTCCATGTGTTTCATTCATGGAATCACCAATTCCATTCCACCCTTCAAATTCCAGTTTTTATTCAAACTTCCATTTTATTAATTGAAATTCTTAGGAAACCACTTCCAATGGTTTCTTCATAAATATACATCATTTATGACTCTTTATAACCAACTCTTTATATCAAATTAACACTTTGATCATAAACCCAATTTCTAGGGTTCATGAGCTAAAAACCCATTTCTATGGATTCAACCACAATCAATGGTTAGAACTTGTTTTCTATGATAATTTGAACTAGATGAAGTGTATGAATTCATTAGATTACCCTCATCTTCAAAACTCAGAAATGGAATTTGAAGATTACCCAACAAAACTTGAAAGAGCTTGCTAAACTTAAGGAATTCTTACTTGAATTGCTTGGAATCACCAATTCCAAGTGTAAATCTCTAGTCTTCCAACTTCAATCTTGTTCTTCTTCGTGAAACCTTGTTCACGGTTCTTGAGAGGAGTTTTCCAGAACTTCTTTCTGATTTTTATGAATATTATGACTTAATTTTTCACTTATATATTTCTAGATTTTACATTTTTAGCCCCTAAGTTCCATCTCTTGAACTTCTGGCACTTTTATCACATATTATCACATAAAACTTTCTTTTCTTATATTTTTGCCACAAGCACACAATATTTTTATATATTTGATCCTTCACTTGGTCAAATGACCAAATTACCCTTTTATGGTAAAATGACCAAATTACCATTTTTACTAGAATTAACTTTCAAATACTTATCACCATTATTTGGTGTCAAAATTTTTATTTCATTACATATTAGCTCCAAAAATCATATTTTCCTTACTTAAAAGTCATTTGGATGTCAAATGACCATTTTGCCCTTTCTCATCATCTTTCTTCAAACTTTTGGTATTTTACCACATTTCTAAGTAAATTATTTTAAAACTTTCAAAATATTTTTGGTTTTTTCCTTACGTATTTTCTCGAATATAAATTCGAGATTTTTGGGTCGTCACAACTACCTCCCCCTTATCGGGATTCCGTCCTCGGAATCATCACACAACTATTGATATTTTCTTTTATTAACCCATACTCATATTCTTTATTCTTTTATCTTCTTAGTATTTTCTTCTTTGAGTTACTTTTAGTTCTTTATCAACTTTTAGAGATTTCTACTTTCATATTCTTATCAAGAATAACAGCTTACTTTGTAATTCTTCTCATATGTTTACCAAAACTTCATAAAATTATATTAATCATATTCTTTACTTATAAAACCTTTCCCCAAATACAATTTGGTAAAGTTTTGTATTTATATATATTTATAAATACACAATATATTTCTTTTAAAACAATGCTTCGTTCTTTAATGGACATTTCACTTAAACATAACCTATTCATTCTTATTTTTCCCTTTTCTCATATCTTTATTCATGCGTTATATATAATAGTTTACTTTGATTCTTTCTTTATCTCTACTGGCAACTCCTAGTTGGTTACCATTTTTAAGGAATGCATTCTTTTCCTTTCGTTTCATTTTACACCTTTACTTTTCTGTTTGGGACAGAATCTGTCGAATCAGTATATCTTTCACAAGAATCTGCATCTGTCGTTCTGAAAATACCGCTTTTTATTTTAACAATTAGACATCTTTAGCTTTCTTTCTACGTACAATACACAATATTTGACCTTTTAAACTTGTACAGTTTTTCTATTGAAGTTGTCCTATTATTTCAGTCAACTTCCTTCTTAATTCACACTTTTAAGAAAAATCATTTTTCACATACTTCTTATTCATTTCTTGTACATTATATGTATTACCTTCTCTAATACTTGTCTTATATCATTCTTTACTTGTATTACTTTCATATTCAACATATAATCAACTTAGTTATTTCTTTCATCTTCCTTTATTATTTATGAGATTTCATCCTCATTTACTCATCATACTTAATGGTATCATTTCTATTACATTTTTCATCTTCTTGTGTATCCCGTGTACCATTCTCATATTATTATTTACGTTTTAGTACTTCTTTGCCAATTCTTATTTCTCACATTAGTGCTTAGTTTAGCACCTGATCTTCTGCTTACTCTTTCCTCACGGTATTTAAATTGTTTACCATGATTGATTCGAAATTTGTTTTTCTTCAAATCACTTATGGGACTTCATACATGTTGCATATGATAATTCATATTTCCATACTTATTACACTTTTCATAATATTACTATCTTGTGGTGTACTTATGTTTCACCAACCACACTCATTAACTTCTTGACATATATTTTCAAGTTCTTAATTGCATAATATACATATATATGTATACTTGATTCTCTTTTAATTTAAGAACTCAACTAGGTATTTTAATATTTTCGTCCCATGACGAATTCTTGACATAACCCTCAACCACCATTACCTCTCATTACTCTTTACTTATTATAGCTAATGCTAAAAATAATTTTCTTTCCTTTACATCCTTTACCATCTCTTTCATGTGTTATAGACTACATATTTAACACATTACTTTATTCTTTCATTTAATTAAACTCCACTTCTTTACACTATATATATCTTTACAACATTATATATTTCATATAAAACTTACTTCTTATGTATCTTTAGGTGATACACAACTGCCATTTTATTTTCTTGTCATCTTTCGTTCTTTTGTATTTCGAGGCAATATGCCCAATACATCATTTTACTCTTTTGCTTCATACCTTATAGTATTCTAATTAGAATACTATTTCATGATCACCTTTATACTTTTATACATTATATATATATATATATATATATATATATATATATATATATATATATATATATATATATATATATATATATATATATATATATATATATATATATATATATATATATATATCAAACTTACTCATGATTTTATATTTATAAACACGTATAAACATATATACACTTCTTTGTATTTCATGGTTACCAGCCATGTACTAACCATTTCTCAAAATCTTTGGAGACTTTTAGCCATTATTCCCATTCGGAAGTAGTAACTTCCTGTCTGTTTATCATAGTTCTTACATTATCTTTAATTCTTCGTCTACTACTTGTTTAGATATTTACTATTTTTCTTTACTTCATATCATTTATGATCCTTAGTCATTTTGCTCACATGCTTTTGGTTTTCTTCCATTATCATACATCATTATACTCTTTCATTACTGGTATTTCTTCTTTTATTTCATTCATTTGGTTGCGGAACTTAATTCCTGGCAACCACTATCTTATCATCATTTGTTTCACATTTAATTTATTGCCTAACATTTATTTAGGCATTCAACCTTTATTTCTCGATTCACATTCATTTTATCACATTACATTAATGCATTTTACTTAAAATATCATAATCTTTAACAATTTACCATTCATCATTCTTTTCCCTATTTGGGTAATCTTACTTTGTTTTTATTACTCATTATAGCACTGTACTTATAACTTATTCAATTGTTAAATCTTTGAACACTTTCATACATCTTCTTTGTTCAATCTATAAATTAGTCTTCCTCTCCCCTTTAGCTTTGACATCTTCTATCTTTAGCTCCTCTCATCATTTTGATCCTATCGTTCCACAACGATTTTCTGCTTCCCTTATATATTTACTATTCATACATCTTTTAAAGAAAATTTGAAATTTAATGGTCATGCCCAAGGCACACCACCTGCTTGCATTAAACTCTTCTTTACCACTCTTTTACTTTTACAAAATTTATGTACTATTAATACACTCCGCTTATAATTTTTCATTCTTCATGTAAGAGTCTTACAACTCTTATATAGGTAATCAATACCCATAACTCCTCTTTAAATTACTCTTATTCATACTTCCTCTCGCCTCGACAGGCATATACTCTAATATCTTTCAATCTGTCTAAAAAGTATTAATTATCACCTTATTTCTTTTACTTTACCATACTAAGTGGTATATATCCACTGCATTAACTTTTATTACTTATAATCTTTCTTGTTCTTGTTACATAGGCATACAATTCCTATGTTATTATTACTACTCTCTTCACAAACCTTACCCACCAGAATGTCATAATTCTTTTGCGATTCCACCAGTCCCAATACATATCCTGTGATTATGATAATACGGGCCCATATTACCATAATCACCTATACATATTGATTCTGCTGTTACCACAAGGTCTCATGGGACACTGGTTCCCTTAACATATAACACCATTATAAGTACATGATGATCACTACTAGAAATCTTACTACTTTATAAACATAGCCTTTAATAAATTTAGATGGTTACGTAAAGTATCATATAATTTTCCTAACGGTCAGATTTTTGCTCACTTTAAACGTTAACTTAACACTTCTTAGTGTTATATATCTATATATTTTAAATAATGCATAACGTCTTAATCATTTAAGACATCATATAACATACTTTCATAAACTAACTTTCCTATAGCATGAGTTTAAGCCTAGGAGTGGAACAAGCCAATCCTAATTCGCTTAAACTATGGCTCTGATACCAACTTGTGACACCCAAATTCTACTGATTTCAAATACCATGGTTTTTTGTATAAATACATGAATAAAAAAATACGGTTTATCAAAAACCGATAATTTACATTTTTGTTTTTTAAAATTGTGGGTGTTACAAATCCATACCAAATCTAACCATAGTAAGCAAGAAGAGGATTAAACCTTGTGTCCAAGTTAGGAGCTAACTCAAGCTCCACTCCAGCTAAACTTCATCCCTTTTATAGCAACTTATTTTAACCTGGAATACATGGCAAAACATAGAATACGTAAGACAAAAATTTGTCTCGTGAGTTACATGAGTTTTAGACTCAAACCTTTAACTTCTTTTCCAACCTTTATATAAAAACTTATATCGTAAAACATCTTTCAAGTTTTATAATAACATCATGCCATAGTTCTTTACTTTTCAAAATCATTACATATCATGCCTTGCAAAAATATCTTCTTTCAAAACTTTATAATGACAATATACTATAACTCTTTACTTCTCAAAAATCATTTTATGATTTACTTTACAAAAATAACATTTTTCTTTCTTTCTTTGACTGGTTTTATAAGCTTGCTGGATTTTTATACTTAGAGCTTTAATCACCATAAGTGATACCCCAAGTCTCTATGGCTAGAAAGAACGGATCAATCCTCACCATAGAAGTGCTGAGGCAATCTACTTCGCGATGGGGCTTTTGCCCCAGTAGACCCCTTACCTAACCCGGGTAGGTGGAACATAGTTCCATTACTAACGCTGCTTGCTACAATTACCAGTCATACAAAATACTTACTGCTTGCTTGAACATTTCTCATATACATATAGCTTGTGGCTAAGTGCCAAACTTCATCATTTTATGTCTTTATGGCTAGATGCCAAATATAGCTTTCATCACATAATAATCATACGTTTAAAACATATTTTTATAACATGCTAAGCTTTATGCCAAAACATACTTCCCAACATCTTATGGCTATATGCCATTCTTACTCGAAAACATATATGGTTTGTAACCAAAACATACTTCTTAAACATCTTGTGGCTATATGCGATTCATACTTGGAAACATATATAATTTGTAATCAAAATATACTTTCACATAATTGGTTCATAGACCAACATACTTTCACTTAATTTAACATATAGTTTAAAACATAACTTCAAATATAGCATCATACTTTCTCATCAAATTAGAAATAATACTCTTGCAAATAATTTCACATAAAGAGATTTTATAAGAAATATTGTAAATACTTACTTGCCATGTACCCCAGAATGGGTAAAAATACTGCATGTACTCACCTTGGCTAGTTAGAGAAGTCTAACTAGGATTACTCCACTCGATTGTCCCTTCCATTCCATAACTTTACTCCTTAATTACCCAAGGAGTTTATTAAGAATTTATTAAAACATTTAGGTCTTAACAACATGTGAAGACCACTTAATCCCCCTAATTATACTTATTTTTTTATGTTTTCAAACTATATTAAACATATATCAAATGTTAGGGGATCAAACTACCCAATTAGGGTCGTAATAGGAGTGAATTGTAGGAATCCAGGTCACACGGGTCGTGTCAGGGGAACACGGGTCGTGTAAAACCTTCAAAATCACTTCTGCTTGCCTGCCCAGATCAACACGGGTCATGTTCCCTGACACGGGTCGTGTTTAGACAACAGACCCCATTTTTCAGCTCCAGATTTTTGTTCTTTTTTTGCAGTTCTAGTCCATTTCTTGGTTCAGTTTGTTTCCAAACTTAACGAAACTTTGCCAATAGGTTCTATTAACCTTCTAACATGTTAAGAACATATTTTTAATCCCATTAAGTCTTATTTAGTTCATGACTTAATGGTTAAGACCATAGGATGTCACAAGAGCTCTAAGGAAGCTCACATGCACATCAACTCAAATTTTTAAGTCTAGTTTTGTTCATTTTCTTTCCATACACTTATATAACCAATGGATGATTTAATTTAAGGTTTTTACAACCCAAAACATACTTTTTTTAATTACCAATTCCTTATTTTTATTAACCATTTCCATGTGTTTCATTCATGGAATCACCAATTCCATTCCACCCTTCAAATTCCAGTTTTTATTCAAACTTCCATTTTATTAATTGAAATTCTTAAGAAACCACTTCCAATGGTTTCTTCATAAATATACATCATTTATGACTCTTTCTAACCAACTCTTTATATCAAATTAACACTTTGATCATAAACCCAATTTCTAGGGTTCATGAGCTAAAAACCCATTTCTATGGATTAAACCACAATCAATGGTTAGAACTTGTTTTCTATGATAATTTGAACTAGATGAAGTGTATGAATTCATTAGATTACCCTCGTCTTCAAAACTCAGAAATTGAATTTGAAGATTACCCAACAAAACTTGAAAGAACTTGCTAAACTTAAGGAATTCTTACTTGAATTGCTTGGAATCACCAATTCCAAGTGTAAATCTCTAGTCTTCCAACTTCAGTCTTGTTCTTCTTCGTGAAACCTTGTTCACGGTTCTTGAGAGGAGTTTTCCAGAACTTTTTTCTGATTTTTATGAATATTATGACTTAATTTTTCACTTATATATTTCTAGATTTTACATTTTTAGCCCCTAAGTTCCATCTCTTGAACTTCTGGCACTTTTATCACATATTATCACATAAAACTTTCTTTTCTTATATTTTTGCCACAAGCACACAATATTTTTATATATTTGATCCTTCACTTGGTCAAATGACCAAATTACCCTTTTATGGTAAAATGACCAAATTACCATTTTTACTAGAATTAACTTTCAAATACTTATCACCATTATTTGGTGTCAAAATTTTTATTTCATTACATATTAGCTCCAAAAATCATATTTTCCTTACTTAAAAGTCATTTGGATGTCAAATGACCATTTTGCCCTTTTTCATCATCTTTCTTCAAACTTTTGGTATTTTACCACATTTCTAAGTAAATTATTTTAAAACTTTCAAAATATTTTTGGTCTTTTCCTTACGTATTTTCTCGAATATAAATTCGAGATTTTTGGGTCGTTACTGTAACACCCGACTTATTAACAAAAACACCCCAAAAATTTTCATTTTTCAAACCAAATATTTTACAAATAACATCATAAGTAAGGGGGTCTTAGTCAATACAATACGAGTACAAGTGTATCATGAAGTACAATACATAAATATTATACATTCTTCAAGCCGGGTCATTACTTCAAATGCTAAGTCCTCAGTCACGGACTTTGTCTTTACCCTTAGCAGGGTCACGCTCACCTGCAGGGACATGTCAAACAACTGTGAGCTATAAAGCCCAATGAGTAATCAATCAATCAAATAAACATATACAAGAGAGTAATAACAATTAAACTCTTAAACAATTTCTGTCCCAAAATCATGGTCATCACTGACCGCACCGTGATCATAGCCATAAAGGCCGCACCGAATATCCTAACTCGAAGGCCGCACTAAAATCATAGCCCGAAGGCTGCATCGGAGACATAGCCCGAAGGCCGCACCGGAGTCATAGCCAACAAGGCCTCATCGGAGACATAGCCCGAAGGCCGCACCGGAGTCATAACCAACAAGGCCGCACCATTTAATATCAAAGATAGAAATCTTAGCCAACAAGGCTGCACCAATATATCATACTAGATATAATCAAGATTACTCACCTGAAGGCTTGCTACTACTAGCGTTAATCGTTCCTTGCTTTGAAATGGAGTTCGTATTGTTGAATAATGTTTTTATGTTTTTATGTGACCATCACTGAAATAAGTCGAAATGTTTTTATTAACAGTTTATTTCAGATTGCGTGAATTCGAGATCAAAAACAAGAATAAATCAAGACCCGAGAAACTTTGAGAAAACATCCAAATCTGAGGAAGTAACGCTTCAAACCAAAGAGCAAAATACAACAATATCACACTGCTACAGCAATCACGACGCGACAGACCCTATGGTCGCGACGTGAAGAAGAAGCAAGACAGAACACCAAATCGTCACAGCGATCGCGCCGCGACGAAGGAGGTGGTCGCGCCGCGAAGGACCCAACGCGACACCACCAACTTCTTGATCGCGAGACTACCAACCAAACGCACTAACCAGTGGCCGACCAAAAGCAACCCGACACACGCCCCTTCGCGACGCGACGGCATGGCCGGTCGCGACGCGAGCCCTGTTCAACAGCAACTATAAATTGAGCCTTTCTCTTGCTATTTTGTTACACACCAACACCAAATCAACCAAGGATTATACACTCATATTCTCTCTAAGAAACCCACGACCAGAAACCTCAAGACACTCAAATCTCTGCATTTGGCAACGAGGATCAAACCGCACAACCGCAAGAATCAAAACCTCCTCCCGACACCTAACCTCAAACCTCCAAACAACCATTACCCGACACCAAACCTCAAACCTCTAAACAACCCTTACCCGACACCAAAAATCACCAAAACCTCATCTCACCGTGAAGTACAAGAAATCGACATATCAAGAAAACCGCTATCTTCCGCAACTATCGATAAGTTCTTTTAAAATTATATGTGTCGTTATTGATTTATTTAAACTGTAATAAATCAACTGTACCAAACTTCCAATACACCCGAATTGAACCGTGACAACGAAAACATATGTGGACTGTATTTAACCGAGACATCTAACTTCTAACCTTTTTACTTATTGTAAAAACACGTTATCGTTGATAATGGCGTTTATTACATCTAACATCTAATTTCTAACTTCTAACTTCTAACTTTTAACCTTTTTATTTATTGTAAAAACACGTTATCGTTGATAATGGCGTTTATTACATCTAACCTTTAACTTCTAACTTTTACTTTATTTACCGCTTTCTGTCTATTTAAATACTGTCTAGTTTAGATTTACCGCTTTATTTTATTCCGCAACCCTTATTTATTCCGCATAATATAGATATAATACATATCTGTCACACGGTAATAGGCTTAAAAACCTTGTTCGTGGAGATCAGTTATCGTATTGTTATTTTCAACAATTGGTATCAGAGCTCGTGTGATTTAATCTGAAATTTTTGTCGTGAACTGTTGTGTAGCGTTTTTATAAACCACCAATAAGTTTCCTTTAAAAATTTCATCTTAATATCACTTGTTCATCAAAAAAAAAAAAAAAAAATTATTAAATATATTAAAAAAAAAAAAAAAAAAAACATTTAAAAATTACTTGTGTGATTTATTTTGAAAATTTTTGTCGAAAACTTTTGTGTAGCGTTTTTATAAACCACCAATAAGTTTTCTTTAAAAATTTCATTTTAACATCACATTTTCGTTAACAAAAAAAAAATGTCTTCCGCAAACTACTCAAACATAAATTCTGTATCTATTGCTAACAGTATAGGTTCAGGTACTCGAGCACCCATTCTTATTCCCGAAGAATATAAATCATGGGTAGGTCGTATGAATCTTCATCTCAATTCTATAAGTGAAGACGTGTGGAAATGTGTAGACGGATCTCTACCAGATAACATGACCTCTCTTACGAGTAACTTGGATATACTGAATGAAAGGAAGAAACTTGAACTTCAAGCCAAAAAGGAGCTTGTGTCTGGAATACCTCACAGTATTCTAAGCCAGATGAATGATATAATCCTTTTAACTGCAAACCAAATTTGGCAAACTTTGAAAAATCGTTTTGAAGGAAATGAGAGAATCATTGGAAACAAGAAAACATCTGTTTTAAACGAATTTGACAATTTCAAAATGTTTTCACATGAGACCATCCATGATGCTCATGACAGGTTCAATCTCATTACCATCAAAATGAATAATCTGGGAATCAAAAAGTCACAGCATGAGATAAACCTTAAATTTTTAAACAACCTTTATGAAAGCTGGAAAATGGTCAAACTCATCATCCAGGGAAATCCGGCAATTCATACTGAATCTTTGTACAATCTGTACGGAGAATTACAATCGTATGAATCCTCGATTGACCCACCAACGTCTACTTCTTTTGGAGGACCGCTTGCTCTTTTGTCAACATCCTCTCAAAACCAAACACATTTTCCTGATCAAAGTCAAATTGATTTAAATCAAAACCAAGCTTTCTTAAGTAATCCTTGTGACTTGTCCGATCCAAATAATGAAGCCGACTACCATCAATTGTGTGCTTTGGTAGCAAACACTAATCTCGAAAGATTTTTGCCACATCATAGACCAAACTTTCAACAAAGATCCACTTTTGGACAAAACTTTCAGAATCGTGGTTTTCAAAATAATAACAACTCTTACAATCAAAACAATGGTTTTCAAAATAACCAAAATTCTGGATTTCAGCAAAATCATTCAAAACCATCTCAACAGAAACAAACTCAAACATCCGAAAGACCACCCGTTAAAAGCCAAAAGGCTGACAATAACGATGATGATGATGAAGTAATCATTTGTCACAAATGCAAAGGACTAAATCATTATGCCCGAGATTGTCGAGCCAAAATCAAAGTCAAAGACTCAGCCTACTATGCACAAAAAGCCGAAGAGCTGAAGAAACAAGAACAGAAAGCAAAGCAAAAAGCTTTGATGGCATTCCACGAACCTAGCGTGGAATACTGGCCAACTTCTGATGATGAAACCGACACTGAACCAGCTCAGTCAAACTTCTGCTTCATGGCTGACAATGAACCAACCACAAGAGCTCCATATGTCATCGATCAGGTATGGTCTATGATCTCAGATCTCGGTCTTTCAAGAACACCATTTGAGTCCCACATGACTAAGATTGAGAACAGTCTAAAAGCTGATCTCAGACTGTATCATGACACAATAGTCAAATCTGATATCTACAAATCTGAATTACAAACATTGCAACTCAGATTTGGAGAATCTACAAGGACTAGAGACAAACTTGAAAGAGACATTGAACGAAAATCTGAAGAAAATAATCACATCCTAGAACAATTAAATGAAGCTCTAAAACAGAAAAGGGACTTAGAAATAAAAAATCAATCTGTTATTTCATCTGAAATAAAAGATACGTTAGAAAAGGAAGTCCTTCAGTTAAAACAAAAGGTTCAAGATTTAACTGACAAAAACACTAGTTTAATTCTAAAACTAGATGATTCTTCAAAGCAAATGAAATTTCTTGAATCCGAAAATCAAAGATTTCAAGGAAAACTGGAATCTATCAATATTGCCAGAAAATTAAGTGATGATGTTTTCACTAAAGCAAACAACTTAGGAACTGGCAAAATTGATACGAATTATAAACCGGGAATTGGAAGAGAATCTTTTGAAAATGAAATGACTGAAAATGAAAATGGGAAAATTAGTGAAAACTCTAAAACTCCTCAACCAGATTTTTTCTCATCTGCCAATGAGGACGATTCAGATGACGAAACAGTTATCAACTGTAGCCCAGATGATACTGCTTTCACTGTTTCCAAAAAGTCTTTCAAAAGAGTCTTAAAATCCGAATCAGACTCTGCTAGTTCAGTAACTCATCAATTGAGATCTACTAAACTAACAATGAATGATGGCACAATCAAACTTGAAAATTTCTTAAATGGAGAAAATTCTGATCATCAAAATGGTAGTACTTCTGCTCCAACTGTCTTTCCCTCTTTAAACTCAACCTTTATTGGAAAGAACAATCTGGGACAAAAGTATTCAAAGAAACAACAGACAAATAATCAACCCATTCAAGCTGTCTTTAAACCAAAAGAACAAAGCAGGCCCATTGTTTTCAAAGAAAAACCTTTGAAACCAAGCGCTGTGCCACAAAAACAAACCTTTAATCCAAAACAAAAACCGTTTCAAAAACCAATTCAAAATCGCTTTCAAGAGATAAATCTCTCAAGGAACTTTCAGAAATCATCATTTCACCAAATTCCATTCCATCATCAAAATGTTTTCCAAAATCATCAAAATCCCGGATACAAAGAAATGTCATCAAACAGAACTTCACATATAGGATACTTTTCACAAAAACAGAAATCGTTTCAAATGACAGGTTTTCAAAGACAAATCTTAAATTGGGAAAATCTGATAAGTCAAATCAAGCCTCAACCACTTCGTCCAATTAACAGAAACCATAATGATTTCAGATTATCAAAAACCATTAACAGATCAGGACCCACCATGGTTTGGGTACCTAAAATTTCTGTCTAATTGCAGGCATTTTGTGCTAGAGAGCCCAAGGATGGCACATGGTATATCGATAGTGGCTGCTCCAAGCATATGACAGGAAACCAAAGCTTTCTACGAGACTTCAAACCCACAGAATCCAAACAAGATGTGACTTTTGGAAATAACATGACTGCAAGAATCAAAGGTTATGGAAACATAACAAATGGTCATTTCACCATCAAGAAAGTAGCCTACGTTGACGGCCTGAAACACAACCTAATCAGCGTATCACAACTTTGTGACAACAATCATGAAGTTCTTTTCACCAAACAGCGAAGCATAATCACGGATGCCAAGACCAAAGCCATTCTAGTCAATTCTGATCGTCTAGGCAACATGTATCCACTAGATATGGACCTTATCTATGGAAAACCAGACATCTGTCTTTTATCCAAAGCTTCAGCTGATATTAGCTGGTTGTGGCATCGTCGTCTTTCCCATCTCAACTTCGGCTACATCAACAAGTTGATTGCAAATGATCTTGTTCGCGGACTGCCACTTCTGAAACTTGACAATGAAACTCTTTGTGCAGCTTGTGAAGGAGGAAAACTGTCCAAATCCTCTCATAAAAGCATTTCTGAATCTAGTGTATCCGAACCACTAGAATTACTGCACATTGATCTTTGCGGCCCTGCAAAAACCCAAAGCATAAAAGGGAAGAAATACATCCTTGTTATTATTGATGATTACTCACGCTTTACTTGGGTTTTCTTTTTAAGGCTAAAGTCAGAAGCACCTGAAGAAATAATCAACTTCATCAAACAGATTGAATTAAAGCTCAAACGACCAGTTCGAAGAATCCGAAGTGACAATGGTTTAGAGTTCAAAAACATAACTCTAGACTCATTTCTCAAAAACAAAGGCATCGAACACAACTTTTCAGCCCCTTACACTCCTCAACAAAACGGCGTTGTTGAAAGAAAGAACCGAACTCTGTGCGAAGCTGCAAGATCAATGCTCATCTTTGCTGATCTGCCACAATACTTCTGGGCAGAAGCTATAGCCACAGCTTGCTATACTCAAAATCGTTCTTTAATCCACAAACAACTTCATAAAACACCATATGAAGTCATTAATAACCGAAAACCAAACATCAAATTCTTTCATATTTTTGGTTGTCGATGCTTCATAAAGAATAACAAAGATCACCTTTCAAAATTTGAATCAAGATCAGACGAAGGAATTTTCCTTGGTTACTCCTTTACCTCAGCTGCTTATCGAGTACTGAACAAACGTACAAGAGTAATTGAAGAAAGTACCGATGTCCACTTCGATGAATTTTATGTCAGAAAATTGGATCGTGAACATTTTGGTTCACAAATGATAGATACTATTTTTCAAAATCCAATTCCACAAACACCATCTCCTGACATGAACATAGAAATTGATCTTGATTTACTTTTTGAACAACCCAAAACCGCTTATAGTTCTGAATTTCTAACATCTTCTACAATTCCTACAGGAAACTCCGATGCAGAAACTTCACAATCAAACCAAGAAAATACGGATCAAGTCGAGGGGGAATTACCAACACCAAATCCCTCTTTGAACACTCCCAATCCACCTGTTCAAAATGATCCCAGTGCATCATTTATGGGGGAACCTTCTTTACCTCATTCTCACCCTATAATCCAAAAAGACATATCTGACAACAACCAAAATCTATTCCCAACAGAATCACCTGACCAAGAAGAACAATGGGACATAGAAACACCAATCGAAATACCTGAAAAAACTCGCCTAAACAAATGGACCAGAAATTATCCTGCTAACTCTGATTTTCAGCTTAATGCCTTCACCGACTCCGACTATGGAGGATGCAGACTAGACAGAAAAAGCACATCTGGTTCTTGTCAATTTCTAGGAGGCAGACTCGTCAGTTGGACCTCAAAGAAACAATCATGCGTGTCCACTTCAACCGCAGAAGCTGAATATGTAGCTGCCGCAAGCTGCTGTTCACAAGTCATGTGGATGCAAACCCAATTACGTGACTATGGCTACAAAGTCTCACAAATACCAATATTTTGTGACTCAACCAGTGCAATTGCCATTTCTCACAATCCAGTGCACCATTCCATGACAAAGCACATCGACATTCGATATCATTTCCTCAAAGACAACATACAAAAAGGTCATATCGAATTGCACTTCATAAACACCGAAGATCAAATTGCCGATGTCTTTACTAAGGCTTTAGACGAAACCAAGTTTCAATACTTCCTAGGCCGTCTAGGAATGTTGAATCCAGATAACATCCATCCCTAATCTCTTACATTTTGTTTGTACAAAAGAGTGCTTACTTTCAGTCAAAATCAAAAATTTCCAAAAACATTCAAATAACCAAAATCTTTCAAAAACATTCACATAATCAAAAATCAAAAAAATTAGAATAAAGTTTTATCCTTTTAAAATCTTTATAAAACCATGTGATTAACATCTTCTTGACTAAATTTTCAGATACTTATGCTCGATGAATGTTCTCAATCATATTGATTCTTAAATTAAAGTGAAGGTTCAAATCTCAAAATTTTCGTTATGTACATTCTCCTATTCCCTTTGAATTTATTTCAATTATAAAGATTTTATCTATTAAGGGACATAAGATCAGGAGATTCAGATGAAAACCAAACCCATGTGAGAAATTGTGCCTCGTCTTTAACTGCTAAGTGAAATTCATTTCTGTGAGCAAAGGTGTTTTCATTATGACTTATAGGATTTATACTCTTATACCGTGATGCTAGTCTCATTTTTGCTTAGATATCAAGATGACCAGGGACGATACAATCATTTTCTTATATATTAGACAAACTGTCTTTTATATCACCTATCCCTATCCTCAATCAAGCCACTTCAAGAAAAGATATTTCATCTTGCATAGCAAGTCTGACAATTGAAGAAACGACAAAGTCGTATCCAAGAAAACCAGAAGAAAACTCAAAATCTCAAAACGCAAATGATGTCAAAAGATCACAACTGGTAAACACATCAGATATCTTTTCACAAATCAAGAAAAGATAAAGACAAAGATGAACACCTCACCAAAGAAAAGGAAGATTTACAACAACAATCAATCAAAGACAGACATCTCAAAAACTTTCCAAACAAACAGATTCTCAAAAACCGAAGATTTACCGGGATACTGTAGCCTTCATAATTGAATATTCTTAGTTGCAAATTGCACTATGAAAATTTCTAAACCCCTCTACATGTATTTCCCGACGGAGAGAGAGTGAACATCAATGGCATGAATGAAGAAACCCGCTGAGTAATGCCGAAACCAGTCTTATGTGATTGATTATCTAATATGAAGACCAAGTGACTAAAGTATATAGGTATAAATCCACATTAAGCATAAGTCAAACACCTTCAAACTGAGAGATATCACTCATCTTTAGTGATTATACACCAGTTCTGCATCCAGAACAAACAAACACCTCAGTCAAGTGTGAGTTATACCTATGAGCGTTCATCTGAATCGACCTATTAAGATCACTTGTCGTCCTTATAAATGTTATAAAATCTTAAGGAATATTATGAAAATACATATACAAAAACCTTTTGATAATCGAACTCGAGACTTTGATTCAGAAACAAATATTCTTGACAAACATTTTTCAAAACATAAGTAAAATCTAGTCACACTCTTTCAAAACAAGTGATATGGTTTTATAAATGTCTTATCCAAATTTCAAGAATTTCAATCAAACATTTTACTCCTCATTTCATTACTGATCACATAGGGGGAAATTGTTGAATAATGTTTTTATGTTTTTATGTGACCATCACTGAAATAAGTCGAAATGTTTTTATTAACAGTTTATTTCAGATTGCGTGAATTCGAGATCAAAAACAAGAATAAATCAAGACCCGAGAAACTTTGAGAAAACATCCAAATCTGAGGAAGTAACGCTTCAAACCAAAGAGCAAAATACAACAATATCACACTGCTACAGCAATCACGACGCGACAGACCCTATGGTCGCGACGTGAAGAAGAAGCAAGACAGAACACCAAATCGTCACAGCGATCGCGCCGCGACGAAGGAGGTGGTCGCGCCGCGAAGGACCCAACGCGACACCACCAACTTCTTGATCGCGAGACTACCAACCAAACGCACTAACCAGTGGCCGACCAAAAGCAACCCGACACACGCCCCTTCGCGACGCGACGGCATGGCCGGTCGCGACGCGAGCCCTGTTCAACAGCAACTATAAATTGAGCCTTTCTCTTGCTATTTTGTTACACACCAACACCAAATCAACCAAGGATTATACACTCATATTCTCTCTAAGAAACCCACGACCAGAAACCTCAAGACACTCAAATCTCTGCATTTGGCAACGAGGATCAAACCGCACAACCGCAAGAATCAAAACCTCCTCCCGACACCTAACCTCAAACCTCCAAACAACCATTACCCGACACCAAACCTCAAACCTCTAAACAACCCTTACCCGACACCAAAAATCACCAAAACCTCATCTCACCGTGAAGTACAAGAAATCGACATATCAAGAAAACCGCTATCTTCCGCAACTATCGATAAGTTCTTTTAAAATTATATGTGTCGTTATTGATTTATTTAAACTGTAATAAATCAACTGTACCAAACTTCCAATACACCCGAATTGAACCGTGACAACGAAAACATATGTAGACTGTATTTAACCGAGACATCTAACTTCTAACCTTTTTACTTATTGTAAAAACACGTTATCGTTGATAATGGCGTTTATTACATCTAACATCTAATTTCTAACTTCTAACTTCTAACTTTTAACCTTTTTATTTATTGTAAAAACACGTTATCGTTGATAATGGCGTTTATTACATCTAACCTTTAACTTCTAACTTTTACTTTATTTACCGCTTTCTGTCTATTTAAATACTGTCTAGTTTAGATTTACCGCTTTATTTTATTCCGCAACCCTTATTTATTCCGCATAATATAGATATAATACATATCTGTCACACGGTAATAGGCTTAAAAACCTTGTTCGTGGAGATCAGTTATCGTATTGTTATTTTCAACACGTATAATTTTGTCCCGTACCTATAATTTCATTCATTTTCAAAATGATTATAGGTTAATACCCATTTCAATTAACTCTAATACACTAGAGTTCAATACAATATCGTTATAAATAATGCCTAGTTAATAAACTTTCCGTTTACTAACTTTATATGAATTTTACTATTCACCGAGGCATTCGGATCGGTCTACAGTGCCCCCGAGGGGTCGGATACTCAATCTAAAAATTTTCCCAAACTTTTCAGACCATAATAAGCCTACGGTTCAAATTTGAGCTTAATCGGACAAGCCAAGCAAAAGATAGCATTTCAAAGTTTTTGTCCAGAGTCTGCCTATAGGGGCGCCGCGCCTGGATAGGGGCGCACCGCGCCCAGCGCCTGTGCAGAGCTCCTGTCCAGTCGCGAATTTTGCACTGTAGCTTGCTGTTTTGGTCCATTAAGCCCTTATTTCTGTTCTTAATCACTTGGGGTTTGTTCCTAGGCTAAAACCTTACATTTTTACAAGGTTTTTAACCATCAAAACACACTCAATCATACATATGAAGAATTAGGGTTCTTAGTTTTAACAACCCCAAATCTTCAATTTTATCATTTATAACAACCTACTTCCATTTTGTTGAGTTAAGCTCTTACTAGCATGACTTAATGGAAGTATTACATCAATCTTAACACTCAATCACAACTGTAATTGCAGTTTTTGAGTTCTACAAAACTCACCAAGAATAACTAACAAGAACTTGAAGAACTAACCTTTCAACTTCCAAATTTACCCTTGAAATTGCTATAATCCAATCTTGCAAATTCCAAGCCTTCAAAACCTTCAATCTCCTGCAGAAATCAGCCACAAGAACTCTCCCGTAACTCCCAAAATTCTACACAACTATTCTCTTATATACTTCCAAAAGTTGCAATTTGGTCCTTGAAGATGCATTTCTTAAACATTTGCCACAATTAACACCACTTATGACAAAAATCACATTTTTATAACATTTTAAGTCCAAGACTTAAAATATCATTACCAAACAAGTCCTTTTCTGTCCAAAAGACCAAATTACCCTTTTGAGGTAAAATGACCATTTTGCCCTTTTTATTATAATTACATAATAAAATAAGTTTTGGCGTTACAAATTCTCCCCTCCTTTAAGAGATTTCGTCCCCGAAATCATACAAAAAGTTGAGGATATTTCTCCCTCATCTCACTTTCGGTCTCCCACGTCATGTCGGAACCTTTGTGATGACGCCAAAGTACTTTCACCATGCTGATCTTCTTGTTTCTAAGCTGTCTTATCTTGCGGTGTAGCACCCGCTCGGGTTGTTCCGGGTATCTCAGCTTTTCATCCACCTCAATTTCAGCAAGAGGTATATGTTGAGACTTATCAAACAACGTTTTTCTCAAATGGGACACATGGAATACATCATGTATACCATGAAGTTCATCAGGTAACTCCAATCTATACGCCACGGCTCCAACCCTTTGGGATATACGGAAAGGTCCAATGAAGCGAGGGCTCAACTTCCCTTTCTTTCCAAAACGAATTAAGCCCTTCCAAGGGGATACTTTGAGCATAACCATATCTCCTACTTGGAATTTTATCGGTTTCACCCGCTTGTCTGCATACTGTTTCTGCCGATTCTGAGCTACCTTCAAGTTTTCGCGTATCAGTTTGATCTTTTCTTTAGTCTGTGCTACAATTTCGGGTCCAGCCAACGGCTTTTCTCCAACTTCAGTCCAGCAGGTCGGAGTACGGCACGGTGCTCCATACAAAGCTTCATACGGGGCCATCTGAATGCTGGAATTATAGCTGTTATTGTACGCGAATTCTACCAGAGGCAAATGATCTTCCCAGCTTCCACCGAAGTCAATGACACAAGTTCTCAACATATCTTCCAAAGTTTGGATCGTTCTTTCACTTTGGCCATCGGTCTGCGGGTGATATGCGGTACTCATAAGTACCTTTGTACCCAATTGCTCTTGAAGACTTTGCCAAAAATGGGAAGTAAATCTACTGTCTCTGTCCGACACAATCGATGCTGGTAATCCATGCCGACAAATTACCTCATCAATATAGATTTTCGCCAGTTGATCTACTCTGTACTTTTCCTTATATGGTATAAATTGTGCCGATTTGGTCAATCGATCCACAATCACCCATATAGAATCATAACCTCGCGGTGTCCGCGGCAACTTCGTCACAAAATCCATGGTAATATGGTCCCATTTCTTCTCTGGAATCGGCAATGGCTGTATTTCTCCATACGGTTTCTGATGATTTGACTTAACTTGCAAACAAGTCAAACATTTTTCCACAAATCTTCCAACATCTCTTTTCATTCCAGGCCACCAATACATCGGTTTTAACGTCCGATACAGCTTGGTACTGCCCGGATGAACTGCATATCGGCTATAATGGCTATCTTCTAGAAGCAAATTCCGCGCTTCTCCTTGTTTCGGAACCCATATACGGCCCCTGAAGGTCTTCAATTTCTGAGCATTTTCTTCCAGATGCTTCAAATATCCAACCATTCTTTCGCTTTTTACATTCTCCGGCTTACACGCTTCCTCTTGTGCCAAAAGAATCAATCCTGGTAACCGGCTCACTACACCCATACACGCGGATGTAACTTTCAGAGGAGTTTCTTTTCGGCTTAAAGCATCTGCCACCACATTCGCCTTGCCAGGGTGGTACTGAATTTCACAATCAAAGTCTTTAAGCAGATCCATCCACCTTTGCTGTCTCATACTAAGCTCCTTCTGGTCGAAGAGGTACTTCAGGCTCTTATGATCCGTGTAAATGACAAATTTTACACCGTATAAATAATGCCTCCACAACTTCAATGCTAGAACCACTGCAGCTAATTCCAGATCATGAACTGGATATTTCTTTTCAGCATCTTTTAATTGGCGGGACGCATAGGCTATGACCCGACCTTTCTGCATTAGAACACACCCCAGACCAATTCCTGAAGCATCGCTGTAGATAACGTATTCTTCTCCGCTTTGCGGTAGTACTAACACTGGTGCTTCACATAAAGCTTGTTTCAACTTCTGAAATGCTTCTTGTTGCTTCTCGGTCCACATGAACTTTTCACCTTTCTTGGTCAACTTGGTCAACGGGACAGCTATCGAAGAGAAATTCTCGACAAATCTTCTGTAATAGCCTGCCAAACCAAGAAAACTTCTTACTTCTGTTGGACTCCGAGGCGGTTCCCACTTCATCACGGCTTCAACTTTTGCTGGGTCGACTTTCACCCCTTCGACATTAATTACATGGCCAAGGAATTGAACTTCTCTCAGCCAAAATTCACACTTGGAGAATTTAGCATACAGCTTTTCTCGTCTAAGCAACTCCAATACTTGTCGCAGATGCACTTCATGTTCGGCTTGGCTTCGCGAATACACCAAGATGTCATCGATAAACACTATCACGGAGGTATCAAGGAACGGTCGACACACCCGGTTCATGAGATCCATGAATACGGCTGGAGCATTGGTTAACCCAAAAGGCATCACCAAAAACTCATAATGACCGTATCTCGTTCGGAAAGCTGTCTTCGGAACGTCTGACTCCCTTATCTTCAACTGGTGGTATCCTGACCTCAGATCAATCTTGGAAAAGTAGGACGCGCCTTGTAGCTGGTCAAACAAGTCATCTATTCTGGGTAGCGAGTACTTGTTCTTCACCGTGATCTTGTTTAGTTCCCGATAGTCAATGCACATGCGTATTGACCCATCTTTCTTCTTGATAAACAAAATAGGGGCTCCCCAAGGCGATGTACTCGGTCTGATAAAACCCCTGTCTAACAATTCTTCCAGTTGCTTCCGCAGTTCCACCATCTCTGAAGGTGCTAAACGGTATGGAGCTCGAGCAACAGGAGCAGCTCCCGGAATTAGTTCAATCGTGAACTCAACCTGTCGATCTGGTGGCAACCCTGGAAGTTCGTCTGGAAACACATCTGGGAACTCGTTCACCACATTCACATTCGCTACCCCCACTTTAATCGGTTGAGCTACCGACACATAAGCCAAATAGGACATCCCTCCTTTACTGATACAACTTCGGGCTTGAGCAAAGGAGATAACTGGCATTCTTAACCGAGGTCGTTCACCTTGAATTTTCATCCATTCCCGTTCCGGTGATAACACTGTAATACTTTTATTTCGGCAATCCACGTTAGCATAATTCGTTGCTAACCAATCCATCCCCACAATTACACCAAATTCGTTGGTAGTCATCGGCTTCAAATCTATAGGAAAACGGTCCCGTAGATTTTAAGCTGACAACCTTCCATATGTTCAGAAACCCAGACATATCAGCCGTCTGCTATAGCTACTTCTAAGCTTTCATCCATCGGGGTTAAAGGTACATTCAAGCGAGGCAATAAAGATTCCGATACAAAACAATGAGTGGCTCCCAGATCAAAAATAACATATACAGGTATGGTATTGAGAGTGAAAATACCTGTCACCACATCCGTCTTCTCACGGGCTTCTTCCACAGTCATCTGGAAAGCTCGCGAGGCTATCGGTCGTCCCCTGTTCTTCGGCTCTTCTTTCTTCCCGCCCTGTTCAATCCTGGGTCTATCACTGATCGCTATAGACTTCAACTCGGGACAGTTCAGGCGAAGATGATCCGTAGCTCCGCACTGGAAACACCTACGTTCCGCCCGACAGTTGTAAACATCATGCCCCGATTTTCCACAATTTCGACAACTTGTGGATGTAGTGTTGACCCGGCAACTCCCGGAGTGCCATTTTCGACATTTTTCACACCATTTTCTATCTTCTCTTGGACTTTTACCCTTAGACCCGGATTGCTGTGACTTTTTCTGAGGCGTCCAACCTTGGTCTTCCGCCTTTCGTTTCGTTTCCATAACTTTCTTTTCATCTTCCTGCCGCTTCAGTTCTGTTTCTCTTTCCGTGGCTCGATCTACCACTTGCCTGAAAGTAGTTAGTTTCAACGGTTGCACAATCTCTCTAATTCGGGTTGTCAACCCCCGAACATACTTGTCAATCTTTCTCTTTTCAGTGTAGATATGGTGCTCCGCAAACCTAGCTTTCTCCAGAAAGCTAAGAGTATATTCCTGAACAGATCGGGAACCCTGTTCCAAATGCAGGAATTCATCCTCCAGCTTCTGAATAGCTACTTCCGAGCAGTATTCCTCATTAAACTTTGTCTTGAATTGCTCCCAATGTATTGATTGGGATGAATCAAGATCCAGTGATTTATAGTAGGTTTGCCACCAATGTAGAGCACCGCTTGTAAGTTGGTTCGTGGCAAATTCCACTTTATCATCATCCGCACACTTGCTTACTCGGAACACCTTTTCTATATGCATGATCCATTCCATAGCTTTGACTGGATCATCTGTCCCCGAGAATTCCTTTGGTTTACAACCAAGAAAGGATTTATATGTACACCCAACTTTCTTTATCGAGGCTTCCCCACCTTGTGTTTCTTTATTTGCCCGGGCTCGACTTTCCCCTTGGCTTTCATTTTCTGGCTGCCCATCATGAACACTTTTTGCAGCCTCATCGGTAGGAATTGGATTTGCACTCGGATTTGGATTGCCGCTCAAGTTGGAGTTATTTATTATCGCAGGCATCATCTGCCTAACCACTTCTTCCACAATAGTTCATATATCAGGTGGATTTTGTCCCACCGGTTCCCTCGCTGGTGCTCTCCGCCCAACAGAGCCGCGTGACCTAGCTGGTCCACTTCTTGCAGTTCCACGCGAATTAGCACCAATAGGATTGCTTCGTGTATTTCTCATACTTCAAAATTTTAGCAAACCGTTAGATTGCATATATAATAACAAACTTATATATATCTCTAACAATCCATTTATCTGTGTTTCTCTCAAGGTTTAAGTCCAGGGATCTAATCTAAGACACCTAGTTCATTTAAACCACGGCTCTGATACCAACTTGTAACACCCGACTTATTAACAAAAACACCCCAAAAATTTTCATTTTTCAAACCAAATATTTTACCAATTTCTAGGGTTCATGAGCTAAAAACCCATTTCTATGGATTAAACCACAATCAATGGTTAGAACTTGTTTTCTATGATAATTTGAACTAGATGAAGTGTATGAATTCATTAGATTACCCTCGTCTTCAAAACTCAGAAATTGAATTTGAAGATTACCCAACAAAACTTGAAAGAACTTGCTAAACTTAAGGAATTCTTACTTGAATTGCTTGGAATCACCAATTCTAAGTGTAAATCTCTAGTCTTCCAACTTCAGTCTTGTTCTTCTTCGTGAAACCTTGTTCACGGTTCTTGAGAGGAGTTTTCCAGAACTTTTTTCTGATTTTTATGAATATTATGACTTAATTTTTCACTTATATATTTCTAGATTTTACATTTTTAGCCCCTAAGTTCCATCTCTTGAACTTCTGGCACTTTTATCACATATTATCACATAAAACTTTCTTTTCTTATATTTTTGCCACAAGCACACAATATTTTTATATATTTGATCATTCACTTGGTCAAATGACCAAATTACCCTTTTATGGTAAAATGACCAAATTACCATTTTTACTAGAATTAACTTTCAAATACTTATCACCATTATTTGGTGTCAAAATTTTTATTTCATTACATATTAGCTCCAAAAATCATATTTTCCTTACTTAAAAGTCATTTGGATGTCAAATGACCATTTTGCCCTTTTTCATCATCTTTCTTCAAACTTTTGGTATTTTACCACATTTCTAAGTAAATTATTTTAAAACTTTCAAAATATTTTTGGTCTTTTCCTTACGTATTTTCTCGAATATAAATTCGAGATTTTTGGGTCGTTACTGTAACACCCGACTTATTAACAAAAACACCCCAAAAATTTTCATTTTTCAAACCAAATATTTTACAAATAACATCATAAGTAAGGGGGTCTTAGTCAATACAATACGAGTACAAGTGTATCATGAAGTACAATACATAAATATTATACATTCTTCAAGCCGGGTCATTACTTCAAATGCTAAGTCCTCAGTCACGGACTTTGTCTTTACCCTTAGCAGGGTCACGCTCACCTGCAGGGACATATCAAACAACTGTGAGCTATAAAGCCCAATGAGTAATCAATCAATCAAATAAACATATACAAGAGAGTAATAACAATTAAACTCTTAAACAATTTCTGTCCCAAAATCATGGTCATCACTGACCGCACCGTGATCATAGCCATAAAGGCCGCACCGAATATCCTAACTCGAAGGCCGCACTAAAATCATAGCCCGAAGGCTGCATCGGAGACATAGCCCGAAGGCCGCACCGGAGTCATAGCCAACAAGGCCTCATCGGAGACATAGCCCGAAGGCCGCACCGGAGTCATAACCAACAAGGCCGCACCATTTAATATCAAAGATAGAAATCTTAGCCAACAAGGCTGCACCAATATATCATACTAGATATAATCAAGATTACTCACCTGAAGGCTTGCTACTACTAGCGTTAATCGTTCCTTGCTTTGAAATGGAGTTCGTATAATTTTGTCCCGTACCTATAATTTCATTCATTTTCAAAATGATTATAGGTTAATACCCATTTCAATTAACTCTAATACACTAGAGTTCAATACAATATCGTTATAAATAATGCCTAGTTAATAAACTTTCCGTTTACTAACTTTATATGAATTTTACTATTCACCGAGGCATTCGGATCGGTCTACAGTGCCCCCGAGGGGTCGGAAACTCAATCTAAAAATTTTCCCAAACTTTTCAGACCATAATAAGCCTACGGTTCAAATTTGAGCTTAATCGGACAAGCCAAGCAAAAGATAGCATTTCAAAGTTTTTGTCCAGAGTCTGCCTATAGGGGCGCCGCGCCTGGATAGGGGCGCACCGCGCCCAGCGCCTGTGCAGAGCTCCTGTCCAGTCGCGAATTTTGCACTGTAGCTTGCTGTTTTGGTCCATTAAGCCCTTATTTCTGTTCTTAATCACTTGGGGTTTGTTCCTAGGCTAAAACCTTACATTTTTACAAGGTTTTTAACCATCAAAACACACTCAATCATCCATATGAAGAATTAGGGTTCTTAGTTTTAACAACCCCAAATCTTCAATTTTATCATTTATAACAAGCTACTTCCATTTTGTTGAGTTAAGCTGTTACTAGCATGACTTAATGGAAGTATTACATCAATCTTAACACTCAATCACAACTGTAATTGCAGTTTTTGAGTTCTACAAAACTCACCAAGAATAACTAACAAGAACTTGAAGAACTAACCTTTCAACTTCCAAATTTACCCTTGAAATTGCTATAATCCAATCTTGCAAATTCCAAGCCTTCAAAACCTTCAATCTCCTGCAGAAATCAGCCACAAGAACTCTCCCGTAACTCCCAAAATTCTGCACAACTATTCTCTTATATACTTCCAAAAGTTGCAATTTGGTCCTTGAAGATGCATTTCTTAAACATTTGCCACAATTAACACCACTTATGACAAAAATCACATTTTTATAACATTTTAAGTCCAAGACTTAAAATATCATTACCAAACAAGTCATTTTCTGTCCAAAAGACCAAATTACCCTTTTGAGGTAAAATGACCATTTTGCCCTTTTTATTATAATTACATAATAAAATAAGTTTTGGCGTTACAGTTACAATGAAAGTTACGAACCTAATTCATGAATTGTTCTTTGTAAAGAAGAATTAACTAGGTCTCCAAGAAAGTGGGAAGCGGTTAGCGACACCGAATAAGGTTTGTAGGGTTTTTTGACAAACCATTGAAATGCAGGTTTTTTCTAGGAATTAGACTTGATATTGTCATTAAAATCATCATTAGTTTTGTCTGAGTGTTAGAGTCCTTGATCGGGGAGTATCCAATGGTGATGTTTCTCAACTCGTTGTTTAATAAATAGCCTTCATGTCTTTAATATCGTGAAACATGGTTTTGAGGTTTTTCTAAATTTTTTTGAAAGTCATGTTTCTCTTTATGATCATATGTAATAGGCATTGTGTGATTATTTTGTAGATCTACAATTTCACAATGGAGTTGATCTCTGTAACGCCCCAAAATCCAGAGTAAAATTTTCGTTTTAGAAATGGTTCAAATAAATAAAACGGACTGTAAAATATAAACCATATAATTAAAAATTATTACTTAAAACATATAAAATCGTGTTTATCAAAACGTTTGCAAACATTAGCTTATGGAAGACTTAATTACCAAAACCTTAGATGCGATATAGTTGTGCCGTGCTCCAAGCTCAAGCTAATAGATACCTGAAAACATTTAGGGTGAAAGAGTAAGCACAAAGTTTAGTGAGTTCCCCAAAATACCACACAATCCATCACATAGAACACAACATTACAATCAACTCGACGGAGATCCATCATCCTTCGACACTCGAGTTGCCCCAATTTGTTAACAGTCATCGGCCCTCGAGCCGACAGTTACCGGCCATCAGACCGGTAGTCATCGACTTTCATCGGCAAACACGTAAGGCATACACAAACACATTACTAGACACAGTAATTAAAGCTACATACGTATGTAACATCACCAGTAATATAATGAGAAGACTCACCTGATCCGCGACCTCAAGCTAGACAACACTCCACGTGAGTGCTCCCAGCTCCCGACAATGCGAACTCCCTAGCAAGAAACCTCTAAGACCGATACCCTGAACCCTCAAGTTTGACCAAAAGTCAAACTGCTAAAAAAAGTCAACGATCAAATGTAAAAGTCAAAGTTAATGGTCAAAGCCAGTTAGCGCCGCTAACTATGAACAGTCTTAAACTTCATCGTGGACCATGACTGAGTTAGCGCCGCTAACTCCTCTGTTCAGCCAAAATCCTCCAAAAGCTCTTAATATGCTAAGTCATGGTCTTAAACCTTTCAGGACCCTTCCAAACATCCCCAAGGTCCATAAAAATCCTAACTTTATTGTTCAATCATATCCAAACAACGTCATGAACCAGATCCAAGTCCAAAATGGTCCAAAACTCAACAAAACAACCAAAGAGAGCTTGACTTACTCTCTAAACCAACCCAATGGCCCCAAATGAGGACTCAAAGACATAAAGTTTTGAACTTTATCCTTCCTAACCATGGACAACACCAAAAAATGACCATTATTCTGTTTTAATCCTTAAAATCCTTCTTAAATCACAAGAACAACCTTAATAATGTAAAAAGGTGGGAACTTTACTCACAATGGTCCAGAAACAGTGAGCTTTAGCTGATTTCCAATTGAAAAATGTCTTCTAGAAACACCATGCATCCTCTAGCATCATCCAAGCTTCAAAAATCCTTCCATAGATACCAAAAACACCAAAAACCCATCCAAGAAGGCTAGAGAGAGAAAAAGACGATTTGGGGGGCTGAGAAATGATGTTTGGCGGCTGCCTTAGGGTTTCCTTGCTTTATATATGACCCATAGCTCAAAATCTAGTGTTTTGACCCAAAAACAGCAGTTAGCATTGCTAACCTTAAGTTAGAGTCGTGCCACCCCACTACCAGCAACAATAACGATGCGTATACCATATCAATAGTGACGCTAATGTCCACACTTAGCGATGCCAAGTGTAGACATAGCGACGCTATGGTATATTTTTCCCCAATTTTGATTTATTTAATACAGAACTTGATTTTTGGGATTATGGTCTTACAATGTCGTTCCATTCTTCGTCATCATGTTTAATGGGAGACTTGTGGTCAGAGTCGCCATAATAATTCGAAATACCAAAGCAGTGTGTTTGAGAGAGAGCCCTCCAAATATGGCAGTTCAAGCAATCAACGTCAAGAATGAGAAAATATAGAACTTGATATTAGTGATGCTAGCGGTTTATTCGATGGGGGATTAAAAGTGCTAACCACGATGGTTTAGTGATGACTTAGGTTTTTTTATGAAAAGAAGGACGACTAGTGTTAGAGTCGAAGACCATTGAGGAGAAAAAAGAAAGGAGGAGTTAGATATTGATATTCTAGAGATGTATACTTAGCTCTAATATCCTTATAGATATTATTTTACTGTAAATTTATTTTTATCATTAGTTAGAATAAAAAGACATTACATGATACTAATATGTTATACAAGAGGGGGTCTAACATGGTCCGAGCTATGCAAAACACAATGAGAAAATAATCTTAGAGGGTAACGATTAACGAATTGTCACTTTTGTTCATATTTGATCACTCTTTTATACGCGTTTCACTAATAAGCTTACCTAAAGTGCTAAAAAAGTACTATTATAAACGACAGTTAAATGTTTCACTGGTTTTTAACAACCTATAAACTTGTGAGGGTAATGAAGTTTTGCAATTGTACACGTTTAGTCATTTTTTTGTATACATCTAACCATTAAATTTAAATTAATGTCAAATATAGTCAACAAACTACTCTAACCGTCTTCAAAACACCAATTCACAAACATTATTGCATTAAGATGCAACAAACTATGAAAGTTTATGCCAAATATCTTTTACAAATTTTCATTTACAACTTTTTTGTTTACAATTTATATAATTTTTTTTACAATTTTTCACCCAAATCTTCTTACATATTTGTTTTCATGCATTCTTTAATTTTATTTTTTCGTGTTCACAAATTAGTGTTTTTTACAACTTCGTTTTTTACAAATCCATTTTCTAACCTTTTTTTACTTATCATTTTCATGCATCTAAGGTTGTAAAAACTTATTTTGCCAATCATAGCAGTAATATTTGTAAAAAACTAAGTTATAAACCATTAATTTGCCGGTCATAACGGTACGTAATATTTGAATACTTTAAGTAAGTTTATTGACCAAACACTTAAAAAATAATCAGATATAAATAAAAGAAGGTTCATCCAAGGTTGCTAAAATCACGACCTTGATCGTAGGATCGTACGATCCTACGATCCCACCTAGTAAAATCGATCCCGATCCTACATGAGTCGTTTTTGGGTAAGATCGGGGTAGGATCGTAGGATCGTAGAATCGATCGTAAGATCGTAGGATCGCTACTAATTATTTTTTTTAAATTTATTAATATTTTTGTCTTATACTACCTAAATGAATATAATATGATCACTAGAAAACCTCTTTTGAATTGTTTATTGATAAATGATGTACTGGAAATGTATTTTTCATGTTTTAACTATTTATTATTAACCGAATGCTTAATTGATTTATGAAAATGTATTTTTTTTATGCTTTTAGTAGGATCTTACGATCCGATTCGATCTTACGATCAAGATTTTGCAAAGTGGAAAACGATCCTATATAAAATCCCGATTTTGACAACCTTAGGTTCATCCACACAATCCCACCCTCTCTTCCCAAAGTGCCATTTTCCCAAATACAACACATATGGTAACATCTAGGACCTAACTTATTAAGTCTCATATTATTACCAATAGTAAGATAAATCAAGAACAGCGAAACCAATTTATGTACACGCAAACTTTTGTTTTTATTTCAGTAGTTGTGTAATGGTTACATTTGGTATGTATAGAAACAATAATACAAATTGTATGTTTGTGTAGGGAACAAGAGGGGTCTTCTTTTATGTTGTGTGGTATGGCAATGAAGGATAAGAGCCAAAACTCAGGTCAACTGGCCCACTATCTCCTCTCTCATCCAATCTCTGCATCTTCACTCCTTGAGTAGCATTTCCCATCTGCCATTGATTAAATTTGTCATTAATCACCAAATCTTTAAGCACCATATAAAATGCAATTATTATATTCGATATCTCTCTCTCTCTCTCTCTCTCTCTCTCTCTATATATATATATATATATATATATATATATATATATATATATATATATATATATATATATATATATATATATATATATATATATATACTTTAATTATCAGAATTTGTAAAACACTGAAAAACTAGTTATCTGATTATTATCATTTCAAATAAGAAAAAACATCTCGACACCGTTAAAAAGATATAAATAATTACCTGAAATGCATCCGTATGTTTTGAATCTGAATCGAAGTTGTGGAATATGCTTGCTTCGGTGAGCTTCATAGAAAGAAACTGAAACACATAGTCAAGAAATTGAGTTACTATATATATTTTAAAATTTTCTGTTTTTTTAAAAATCTAATAAAAATTTTCAATCAACTCACCTCCACTTGATTTTGCAACGACTGCACATAGTTGATTATCTCATCCAACATTACTGCCATGCCCATCGACTGCAAATATATACACAAGTAATCCAGTCAACTTAGGAAACTATACACTACGGTACAATCTTACAATAAATGCGAACATGTTTTATCATTGATTTAGTTTCGAACTTTACCTTGTAGCATCCAGGCACGATATCTTGCAAGCATCTCAAACGTTCGTTGATTTTCCCTCTTCTAACCTATTTCCATAACAAGAAGAGTTTAGTTTATAGATCATTATAATTGAAACCTCATGATAGTTTACTAAATTAAGGTTTTTTGTGTACAGTTATAAAATCTTTAATTAACATAGTAGTGTTACTTTGTTATTTATTACAAATTGAAGGGAATTTATTTTTAAATAATTATCCGAACTTTTAAGCTTACCCTTTCTGCTATACTGTGACTATCAGTTGCTTGGCCCCTTCTAGCTCTAACGTGTACTACTTCCTTTGCTGCTTCCCCATTTTCACTCGCTTTAACTTTCTTTCCCTTTCCGGAACTCTATATAAAATGAAAACAAGAAAAATATTAAGTACAAGTCCTCAAAAGTAACTATGCATGTAATCTTTTTGTTACATACAAACTGTCATTTTCAGGATGCTGTGGCATGCAAAATCAGTTAAATTTGAACAGCTAAAGCTGAAGTCCTTACCTGGTATATTTTTTCGTTAATCTCATTTTCTGGAACAGATTGAGACGCTGAATTGCCCGAGCTGCTTGATGATACATCCATTGCTTTTCTCTTCCCGTTTATAACTGGACATGTGGGAACGGGCTCGTGAATGACCATGATATTCTTTTTTTCATATTGAGAAACTGGTTGAAAGCTTTGTACGAATTGATGATCAAATGGTGGTAATACTTGTTGATACAAGATATTGTCATTTGAAAACCCCGTTAGGCTCTGAGAATTCATGTTTGGATTGTCATATTGGATTGAAAATTGGTGAAGTAATTCCATGCTTTGATCAATGTCTATGAAAGAATATGAAGGTTTAAGGCTAGGGAAATTTGATGTGAAACCTTCCATATATGAATGAATCTTTTTATAATGCAAAGCTTGTATTAAATTTGCCGAAGAGAGTTGTCATTGCAACTTGTGTGTGGTCGCTCTCTATATATATGCGCTCTTGTCTTTGTCTCTTTGTTCCAATTTTATGTATTTTCAATCTTTTCTTTTTTGGTTTATTTAGAAAAAAATTAGGTCATACGTAGTAAAAATGTAAACAGCTTTTTTAACATGTTGTTGAACTTAAATATCGGTGTCAATTTGCATCGCCAATATGTCACATGTCGGTAAAAGAAGAATACATCGATGTTCTTTGGTGTTGTTATCCGAAAGGATTCAAATTAAAGACTTGATAAAGATAGTCTTTCAGAGGGCCACGTGGAAATTCCAGCTTCTTTGGTTGTGTTCCCTTGGTAGGTCCTGTTTCAGGAGATATATCTATACCATCGGTCCCATCATTTGTTTCTTGCTTATCATATATATAATATTTGGAACCCATCAAAAGCAAATATATAAAAAAGAGAATATAATGGTAGTCACTAATAATCAAATAGTTGGTGGGTTGT